>JAGSMZ010000050.1:140000-740000 GCA_029286645.1 Papilio protenor | reverse complement strand
CATCACCTACGGGGAAAGTTGCACTGCCGATCGCTGCAGAACGAATAAATATAAAGGAAAAAGTTCTGACTGAGCCACGAGATGTGACTGCGGCTCCAGAGCCCGTCGCTACTCAAGTATCAACGATTTGAACTGCACCCTCAGCGCCGCCATCGCGATGCTGAAGGTCACGGAGTAAAGGTTGGGAAAAAATTTATCTTGATATCTGTGTCGCTTTACAGCCTTTTGTCGTTCGCATCACGAAACACTAGGTCATTAACTTACTTAAAATACGTTAAGAATAGGTACTTCATTTTTATATCGAGTACGTTCGAAACTTACATTTGGTGTTTACTGAAGCGTATTGAAACAATCGAGCAATCTTTATGTCGAGCCGAGCTCTGAACGAATCGCGAATTCGAAAACAACTACCTTTTAAAAGTTTTCTAACTTTTAAAAATGTTACTTTATTTCCGCCTTATCAGGAAATTCCTATAATCTACAAAGGTCCGTCTGTAAACGAATGTTCGAATCGAACTGAATGAATAAAATCGTCTACTCGACATTTAAAAAAAAAAAAAAAAAAAAACATTTTCTATGTGCCATGTAATTTTTTACATTTGGTTAAACTATTGAACTACGCTATTTTGACAAATCTTAGTGTTGGCGACGAAAATGCTATGCCTACGATCTGTACACGTGCCGTCCTTGAAGGCACCTCGCGGCTCGTATAACCTCGGATCGCCGCGGCCGCACTGTCGTCACGCGCCGCCAAAGGGCGGCATCCTTTGATGTTCCTTTGGCAGCGCGCTGCGAAGGCCGCGGTGTCTTTGATTTAGAATGATTTTAAAATTTTATAAATAGAAATTGTTAAATATATTTTTGTCCAGTCTATTGAGAACATTAAATGTGCTAGTATATCCGAGAACTTTTGTTTTTACATACAGTCCACTGCACTTAGCATAATATAATGGTAAAACCGGTACGGTATACAAAGCTGTAGCTACAGTAAGAAGATTAGGACATCTGTAATTTATATACTACAGTTAAATTGTGTTGTACTGGACCTTTTCGGCCGTGGTCACAATAACGCGCCTCCAAGACTATGACACGTTCTTTTGAATATAGTATTTGATACCTATAACTTACTACGTGGGTAATTTCTGCTCACATTTTCACATTGTTCCATCTCTATTGATTCATACTCCCGACATAGAAGCTCGGCAATATATAAACAAAGTATAGTCAAATTATCTACCCTCGCTATTAAGTTATTCCTACAACGCTTATGTTACGTTGACATTTTCCCCGAATATCGAACGCGATCAGTTTGGACAAGTGGTGGAGGAGTGGCTCCCAGGTTCATACTGCTCACTGCTTATAAGATTTTTAAGATTCTACCACGCCCTAATCGGTCCTTATATAAGAATAAGACTGACTGACTCACAGACTTATGCTGGGTGTCTGAATTTTCCACTTATTTTGTCATTACGTAGCGATTCCCTGATGTCAGTTTCACCTATGTTTTAACACAGCAGAAGTCGGGTTGCGTGGGTCGCAAACGCATTTCATGAATTTGTGTAACCAAAAACACTAACGAATGGTTGCACGTAGCGGGAAACTGGCCATTAGATGAGCTATCGCGTCACAATTACCAGACCCTCTAAAAATTATTTTTCAAAAAAAATAAAAAAATAAAAATCCAAATCATACAACGTATGAAACACGAAACATTTCCAAATTGTGTTGAATTAACCAAGAGCTTAAAAAGGGAGGAGGGGGCAGAAGTATTAAACTAACTCTAGGTTATCTGTGGGTGGCTGGCTGGTGCAAGCTCACCACCAACACGCTAAATTTAATAACCGCCAAATACAATTGTTACTAATGTATTCGTCTCGTTGTTCATCCCTTTCCGCTAGAGTACAATCATATCAAACTCTAGCTTTGAACAAATTTGCTTCAACAAAAGAATTTCATAAAAAAAGTAATAAACCAAAAAATTAAATTTTATAAGTACCCGCTGTTACTCGTACACTCGGTAACAAATGGCAACAGACAAATGCGAACCTTATCAACTGAAGACTACGGTTGCCAATTAGTACACGAATAACAACTTTTAATTTTATTTCAAATCACAAATAGCCTGTGGTACTACAAATTGGGGTTCCTTAACACAAACATACTCGATACCCACACATTGCCGCCTATCGAAGCTCACGGTTTCTATGGCGTATTCTGAGTCACGTAATCTGCACGCTCCACTGATATTTTACAAATATATATACAACTGCAATCTCCTATATCGCTGCATCACTGTTGTATATTGCATTGTAACAGTTTACCGTATATTGATCAATATGTTTGATCGTCGTTATTGCTAAGGCATTGCCATTGCCATGTATCCTAGCAAATGACGTGTCTCTAAAGCAACACCGTGACCGTACGTATGAGTCAATTTTCATAGTCGCCTGGTTTCGGAACCACGATTTACACCACGTAAAATATACTTCATGATTGAAGCAGAGTTTTTGAAACGCATACGCATCGCCATTAAAACGCCGCCGCACAACTAGATCCTTAGTTTATCTGCAAACAAGACTCGTCACCTTTGACAGTCATAGATAAATAATATCTAACTTCACATAAAATAACGATTGCGTAAACAAGGCAAGACTCCTGAAAGTTTAACTGGGACAAGGTAGGTTGTGTGTGCCTTTGAATTTAGCTTAACAGCTGGCAATTGAGTCCTTAAGCTGGACCTACCACTTAGGATATTCAATTCCGCGACTTCATCACCCAACGGGGAAGTTGCACTGCCAATCGCTGAGAAAGCATAGAAAACCTGTATTGCTCCCTCAAACTAGGACAATACGTTATTTGATGTTTAAGACACCCTCTTACTGCTCCTTCAAACTGGGACAGTAGGTTGTGGGGTTTGATAAAGACAAGCGTAGTTCTAACACGAGCGAATGTCCCCTAAATCTGTTCTGATCCTTCAAACTGGGACAGTATACTACGTACTAGTACCTCAGAAATCAACAAAACTACTTGCACGGGGCCAACGGCCTATAAGTTCGTATTGCTCTTAGACAAGGACAAGTATAATTGCTGAGCCCTCAGTATTGACATAGTATCTTCTGCTACCGGCGAAGAACCTAGACCCTCGTACTCCACCTTCAAACTCCGACAGTACTTCACGGAACCCGGTCTCTCACACGCCAGACCATTGAAGTTCCACAAGTGAAGATTCAACAACAGCAAAGCTACTGTTTAAACAACATTTTAGTACAGTCGACTTATTATTATACTGTAACAAATACTGTCTCGACTCTTGAAATACAATTTGAAATATGACCTCCTAAGGGAAAATTGAGGTCTATTGTTGGCATTTATAAGTACCGCACATTAACATGCGTAAAAGTGTCGAAAAAAAAAAAAAAAGAAAAAAAAAAACTTGTTTACAGTTGCATTCTTCCAGATGGAACCCTTTCAGGCATCTGAAAACAAAACTATCTTCTACAGACTGCCCCCTGGGCTCAAGCTTAGCACCAACCTGACCAAGGGCCCTTACACTGACGACAACAAGCGCGTTTAAATCGGAAGGATGCAAATCCTAATCTGACATCCATTTATAGAGATCAGGTCCCTAACAGAAGGGCCAAGACGCGGAATCTAAGATTTATTCTGTCATCATCATCATCACCAGCTCACTGTAAGTCCCCACCGAGGGGCTCTGAGCTTACCCTAAGTAAGGGTGACTTTTTTTTTTTTTTTTTTAAATCATCTCTGTTTATACAAAGTCTCTTACATTAATCTCTTCACATTTAGTAATCTCACTACCTTCAAGAAGACTGTCTGGTTTACAATTAAGGGGTGAAAGTCATTTTCTGACCATATCTATATCAGTTCTTCGTTTCTAAATACTGGCAACCTTGCAACTCCTCGTCCACCGGACTTGACCATAATTATCTTGTACAACTCATATATGAATAGACTGTCTACAAGGGGGATGCAAGTCGATCGACTTTTAAACCTTGCAAAAAACCATATTTTCCCCCCTTTCCCTCTTTGTCTTGCTTAGACTTACGTAACTAGCAGTTCTCTTCATTTTTACTTGTTGCAAAATTACACAGTGCTAGCAAAGGCATAACGGCAACTCGATGTCACGAAACGGATACACATACGTGCTCTTCATAGCATAGCGCTGAGCTAAACGAGAGCAATATCATTATATTGCAATATAGATAATATCATAGATTGTTTTCAAAGTACTTGTCCCAAATCATTTTCATCTCCAGGGTATGATAAGTGATCATTACACCATCATACTATTCTTTAACAGAAATTTAAAAGTTTTATCACATTGTTGCATTCTTACTGTACAAGCCACCAGAAGATAACAAACAGATCTCTCATAAAATGGACTTCGGACGTCGAACGGAACACATAATAACGAAATTTTACATGTTAATAAAATTTATATTATGTTTCCTGAGACGTCCGAAGTCCAGATAAGGGCTTTCTGGGGCTATCCCACTAAATACTTCGGTTTATGAGTCGAACAATGACAAGATGGTGGCTTGGTGCCGCGCTCATGACCTCCCAGATTAGTCCGCTAGAGGCGCTGATGTCGGCGATGTGATTGGTGGAGCCGTCACGTAACGGGAAATGGGACCGCCACCGGAAGGAATGGAACGATGTACTCTCATAAAATGGACTTCGGACGTCTCAGGAAACATAATATAAATTTATTAACAGGTAAAATTTCGTTATTTTCATTATGTTTTTCATGTTACATTTCCAATACTTTTTGTTATATTGACTATTCTATCTTACTACATATCAAATAAAGCATTCATAACATTTTATATGTTATGTACGTAAACAATTTTTGTGGAAATTAACCTAAAAAACGTTCTTACATAATTTCTTGTTCTAAATATTATGTATATTATCGAAGGTTTGTAATTTGCTAAAAACGAACTGGAACGAACTGAAACGAACGGGAAAACTGTTTGGGTTAAATTTAGACATTGATATGACCACTTCCCGTAGACAAATTATCGAAGGTTAAGTACATATTTAGTTCTGGTTTTAATACCAATTTTAATAAAAATAACACTGTTTGATCATTAAAAAAAATAAATTGAGTAAGGAGATCTGTAAATGTCCACTATTTAAAATAAAGTAAGTGACCAGCACTTATATTCAAATACTGCATGTTTTTGCTGTTTGTTTTCATAACCAAACAAAAGTGTATTTATATTTCTGTAATTTAATAAACAAAAAAAAAAACTCTTTGCAGTCTTAATTAATTACAAGGGCATTGGGTTAATAATATTTAATTAGTAAATGTTTTCTATTTTCAGGTGCGAAGGAAGTAAATACTAGCAGGAACACTTATCTGGATGCATAGGAATAGGAATGGATAAACACAACAGTTATCACTCTAAATAATTGAGTGTATTCCAGAAGGAAAACTAGCAAAATTGATATATAACAGGTATATAACAGGGAAATAAATTTATAATAAAAAGCTACAAAATTACCATACAAACAACTTCATGACATCTGCCAAATGCTTCATGGTATGTAATCATTAACTTATTTAGTAGTTCCCAGAGTGCATGATTTTAGCTGAACTTTTAATTCACTTAATAAGTACTACTAAATGTTGTTAAAAATATGAAAAAGATACTACAGTAAAAATGAACCTAAACATTATTAAATATGTTGTGTTTAGAGTTTATGTCAATTATTGTATCATATATTGTACAATAAACTGTCACCATAATGACTGGTTATGCTATGGCAAATTTTTTAAAATCTAAATTGATTTAATATCTTAGCACAAATGGGTAGGCGTGCCCGTTGCAATACCACAACCACACTATTATGGGCAGCAAGTAAAAGTTCCTGTCTTTTAAAGGACTTGTCTATTTTTTGTATGGGAGGTGGTTTTGTAAAATAATAGATCTCGTACCAAGTTAATGTTAAAGTAGATAAAATTGTAAAGATAATTAAATCATAAAAAATAGAATTTTAGACACAGCCATTTTTTTAATTGACGCCCATAGTTATTTAACGCAGAATAAAAATGTATTTAAAAAAAAATAATTTAAAACAAAATTACGGTTCAGAAAAAAAAAATAAAAAAATATGTTTCTTGTTTCTCTTTTCGTTCTTTATCTTTTGTATATAAAGGTTTTCTTGTTAGTTGATTTTCGAAAAATGGCCCACTTGTATTATACAACTCCTTTGAATTAATAAAACAATCTTAAGATTTAGATAATTTGTGAGTTTACCGTTGTAAAATCATAAGCTAATCTTTAATACTTTATTTTTCAGGTGCAAAGAAATTTTAAGAAATTAATATGAAGATGTAACTAATGGATCATAGAAAACAGAATTGTTGTGAACAGCATACAATAGCACCATTTTCTGTACAATTTTTGAAAACCTCCTCAGTGTAACTTTATGCCAAAAGATAATCTTCAAATAGGTATGTGAGTATCATCAATTCAATATAGCATAATCTAAAATCAGTTTAAATCCATGATACTTACTAATTAAGCGCCAATAGCCTAATGGTTTGGGGTACGGACTACCAATCTTGCGGTCGAGGGTTCGAATCCCGCCATTCAACTATTGTCGTGAACCATATCCTAGCACAAGCCTAGATCTTAAAGGAAGCATTAGTAAATTAACAAAAATCTACTAAATTTTTTTTTAAAAGAAGAAATAAAAAAATTGCCGTCTTACTGTAATATTTCAGCTCAAGTGTAAGGAAGAAAAATAAATTTTAAGCTATATTTGGTTATTCTGTTGCAGATGGATGATTGGATGCACCTCTTTGGAAGCCTACAAAGTTCTCCACATGAGTATTGCGGCTGCGCTGCGGCCGAGTGTCGCCGCGACATCGGTGCGACGCCGCCGCCTCCGCAGACAATAGCGATTCTTTGAAATACTCTTACTTGTAGTTAGTCTAAAAGATTCTACAGTAAAAATGAACCTAAACATTACTAAATATGTTGTATTTAGTGTTTATCTCACTTATTATATCACATATTGTAGAATAAACTGTCACCATGAAGACTGGTTATTCTATATCAAATTTTTTAAAATCTAAATTGAATTAATATCTTAGCACAAGGGTTAGGCTTGCCCGGTGCAATACCACAACCACACAGGAGACTGGCTTGAAGTGTAAGACATTACACAATTAAGGGCAGCAAATAAAAGTTCTTGGCTTTTAATTTGAATTAATAAAATAATCTTAAGGTTTTAGATAATTTGTGAGTTCACCATTGTAAAAACATAAGCTGCAATCTTTAATTCTTTATTTTTCAGGTGCAAAGAAATTTTAAGAAATTAATATGAAGATGTAACTAATGGATCATAGAAAACAGAATTGAAACAGCATACAATAGCATCATCTTCTCTACAATTTTTATAAACTTCCTTCGCAGTATAACTTTTTGCCAATAGATAATCTTCATGTAGATATGTGAGTATCATCAATTCAATATAGCAAAATCGAAAATCAGTTAAAACTCAGGATACTACTAATAAAATTTTACAGTCATATTTATTGAATATTTCAGTTGAAGTGTAAGTAAGAGAAATTAATTTTAAGCTATCTTTGGTTATTCTGTTGCAGATGGATGATTGGATGCACCTCTTTGGAAGCCTATAAAGTTCTCCACATGAGTATTGAATGAAGAAATCTGCACAAACAACACTAGCTGCTGCTGCGGCTGCGGCTGCGGCCGAGTGTCGCTGCGACATCGGTGCGCTGCCGCCGCCACCGCCGCCGCAGACAAATGCGATTCTTTAAAATAGTTTTACTTATAGCTAGTCTAAATAAGATTAATTTGACAATTCAGTAGGCATGGATTGCGTAAAATGATATTGTAATTGTAAATGGGTATGAATCTTTTCGATTATCGATTTTTATTCAAATACAAGGTGTCATTGATAGAAATCAATAAAAACTTACTGTATTTTTCATTCTACTATAACATTTTTTTAAATTGATAATTATTGTTATGTAATTTTCTAAGGAATTTTGTCAATTTTTATGTTTTGCATTAGTAAGTCATAATAAACGTTATAATTAAGAAATTTGTCTTTTTTTTTTACTTCAAATTTCCAAAGATTAAAAGTAAAAGAAGCGAAACCATAGACAACGACATTCATCCAGATTTCTTTTCTATGTTGGTTGCCTTGCAAAACATGTTCGTCATGTTGGTTGTCATGAAATGTCCTCCATCTTTTTTTCTCCGTTTTCGTATATTAATGAAATACAGATTAAAAATAATCCCGAGTCCCGACTCTTATTTTATATCCTCTTTGATATTCTCCGGATAATTTGGAAAATTATTTTCATTAGGGTAGATCAGATAGTTACGGTCCACTTTGCAGATTGAGTCACAAAATTCTTCGTAATTATCATTATTGAAGAGTAAAATAGATGAAAGCATGTTTTTATTAAACGAAAATATTTTGTTTACACGAACATAAACATTTTAGACAGAGTATTTTATCAAATATAAAAATATTAGTCAATTAAAATTAAACCCCTAAAAGCACAGTTTCGGTCCACCCGAGACAGTTATGGACCACCTCTGGGGTACAGTTACGGTCCACCTTTATATGACTATAATAGTTATAAAATGATTATTATTTGTCATTTTTCTTGCCTTTTTGAACAGTAAAATTTATTTATATAAAATCAGAAACTAATCAAAATAATTTGAATTACCATTTTAATATAAAGAACACACAAAAAAGTCCTATTAGTATTATCAAGGATATTAATTTTACGGGTCTCTAGAATAGAATGCAAATCCAAATTTTCGTGTAAATTGCTGAAATTTTATTGTTTCAATCATACACCTTTTTTCAATAATAATTTGGATAGCTGTTTTAAATATAGTTATAAACTTTCAGGAAATAGCATTTTTTCTGCGTCCTTTTCTAATAATGTTCTTTGGAAAATTAATGTAGTATCAAAAATTGAGATCACGTAGAAAAAGTAAACTTTCTGTTAGATGCTTTATTTTTTTTATATTTTGATTATGTTCGTAGGATCACTAACTATAAGACTATCTTACTAAAAACGCGTTTTATTTTCCTTCCTTCTAGTCTACATAAGACTTTTACAATTTTTAAGTAACAAAGCAATGAAAGTTCAATAAGCAATCTATTTAAGATTTGTTTCGATATTTTTTTCGGAAATTTCATAAAATAAATTACCCATCCCTTTAAGAAACAGGGAACAATATGAAGTTTGGGTGGACCGAAACTGTATCTCGGCCTAGGTCCATAACTGTAAAGTGCTATGGCCATAACTGTACTCCCATACAAGCTTTAAGACAGTAGTAGTCCACTTTATTTTAAGCCTTACGAAAATAATAATCGTTGTAATATCCACATATATAGATACTAGAACATCTCTTCTATTAGACAAAATGATAAGAAAGCACATTAAAATTGAATAAGTAAAAAAACTTCAATATTTAAAAAAAGCTGTCCTTAACAAAAGTGATAAGAAATTAACAATTTTTATCAGCTTCGCGCCTGATATATTTAGATCACCCGTGGCTTTTCAAATTTATATTTTCTATTACTAATTTAGATATCAAATTTGAGAATATTAGTTGTAGCATATGTTTCTTGTGGTTTACTTTCAATTAATTTCCATAAGAGCTCCAAAACATACGTTTTTGTCTTAAGTGGACCGTAACTCCCCCCTGGTCGGAAACTGTCTGATCTACCCTATTTCGATTATTTTGTAAAGTAATAATTTTCCTCATTATTAGCATTATTTGAAATATTACAAAAAACTCAATCAAATCATTTTAATTAATTTGGAACAAATAAAAACACAGAAGATTTATGGAAATAATTATTATGGCAACAATTTTTTACTCGCATTGGTAATTCCCCTGCTCCCCAAGTAGTATACCAATAGTATACATTCTTCAAACATACTTACATATTTGAATCTAAATATAAAATAAATGATTGTAACTAGCATCTTTTATTTTGTGTAGATTCCAAGATAAAGTGTTATGTTATAAAATTCAAGAGAACAGCATAAAAACGTTAAGTTAAAATTTAATTAATCGCAAAAAAATATTTTAAAACAACGGAGGTTATGGATTTACATTTTTTTTACACCATGTTTTAATTTCAAGAGGCCTCGAGAGTTGACAATAAAAAAGAAACACGATTGTTTGACGTTACAAAATTCTATTACTTGTTTATGGCAAAAGTCAAACAAAATCTAAACTGTAATCTATTTATTATAGCGTTCTACATGCAAATTCATTATTTTGGCGTTAAGTAATTTTTGTATGTTTTTGGTTAAAGATTCTATAAGGTATTTTTAAATAAATTAAGTTTGTACGTAATGAATTCACTCACAATTTAATTTACACTAATTAGCAGTATACAACAAATGGAGGTCAGTGTATTTTTACGCTACATAATTTTAGCGTTTTACTCATTTTCTGAATCTATTTTATATTTTTCATTGGATAGTTGGGGTACAACCAAACATATGGAGAAGATCAATGTGTAGTACTTAATCATAAACCGATACATTTCAATTCAAATAAACATAAAAATGAAGGTAAGTAAATTTTAAATTATATAATTTAAATTCTATGACGGTTAGGAATTTAAACTTGACCTTGTATTCATCTAATAAAGAAAAGCTAAAACTTGCTTGTTAAAAAGTAAAACTTTCTATTCATATCATGTGTACAGAAAGTATCTATAAATAAAAGCTTATCCTAAAATCGACATAGAAAGCAAACTCGTAATGGAGCAACACGTCAAAGAAGATATGAATGAAATGGCAATGTTGATGCGAAACTATGACAGTAAACTGTATGGCGAAGATGACACGTCTCAACCCACTTCCTGCACCGCACCAGTTATACCTCCAGAAACAACCAAAAAGAAAAAAAGAAGAAAAAGGTAAGGCCGTAGTATGTCGATGCGGTACATAAGCCTATTTTTACTTAGCCACTATCCGCGCGACTCTAGCCCCAATAGTGGAAATACGCGTATTGTTATGATGGTTTTGATCGGGTTACGCCTCCTTACGAAACGTCTCCGCCTCCTCCGCCTCTGAACGTAGAGGCAAAATTGAAATTAATCCAATATCCGAGTTAAACTGTTTTACAGCAATACAAAAGAGTTTACAGTTTACAAGATGTTTTCTCAATAGATCTCAAATAACCGTTTGCCTTACGAACTGTCGTTACGAGTCGATTCGTAAAGTGGCAAGTGCGTTCGGTATGCGCGAGGTATCTGAGGACGAAACGTGGAACTTCTACTGGACGGACATGAGCGTGTCGGTGGAAAGAGCCAAGGAAATGAAGCGGTTTCAACGTATAAACCATTTCCCTGGAATGTTAGAGATTTGCAGGTATTCTATATAGACGTCGTACTTTATAATCTGCTAAATTTATCCAAACATCTTCAAGACGTAGTGGATAAGGTACTAATCGTGTATGGTTTTAGGAAAGATTTGCTGGCGAGAAACTTGAATAGAATGCAAAAAATTTACCCAAAGGAATATAATTTCTTTCCTAAAACATGGTGTCTACCGGCAGAGTAAGATGCACCGTTTACTTTGATAATATCACAGCTGTTTGTGATAATAATAATAAAATAATTTTCAGTTTTGGCGACGCATTAAACTATTCAAAAACTCACAAAAATAAAACGTTTATAATCAAACCGGAATGCGGTAGTCAGGGTCGGGGAATTTATTTGACGAAATCATTGAAGGATGTTAAGCCAACTGATAAACTAATTGCTCAGGTGTCATTTATAGAAACAGTAGTAGTTATCTAGTAATAGCAAATTATAAGTAGTGTAATGCATGCATCGCCAGGGGGAGAGGTTGTGGTGGGTTAGCTGCCTCTCCCCCTAGAGGATCCTCAAATGTAAAATTATTTCGAATACGACCGTATCAGAGGTAGCCGCGGATAATCTAGATTAAGTCCAAGGTTATGGCCTTGAACCTACCCTACATTTAAATATTTCCATATAAAAGTTGTTACAAAATTTGTTATAACAAAAAAGTGGTCGAGCGCCTGGTTCCTACACTAGGCTCTAGGCCCGTCATTTAGAAGCTAGCTCTTCCGTCTTAGTGCTAGTTATTTAGGACATATAGTAATTTAAATCTAAAGTAAATCGGCAGGTGGTAATAATATCGGCTGGCTATGTCTATGATGTAGACAGTAATATTATAATAGTACAACATAGTAAAATTGCTTCGAATGTATATCAATAGAAGGGAGATTGTAAGAGCTTGTTAAAATTTCCAGGTGTATTTATCGAAGCCTTACTTAGTCGATGGTTACAAATTTGATATCAGAGTGTACACTCTTATAACGTCCTGTGACCCCCTCAGAGTGTTTGTTTATAATGAAGGCCTTGTTAGGTTAGTATTCACATCCTTAATGCCGGTTTCTACTATCGGTATAACGAACGATCAAACGAATCTTAAAAAAAAAACATTTTAGATTTGCTACGAGTAGATATGCGGATCCGAATGCGAATAACACAACCAATGTATTTATGCACTTGACAAATTATGCGTTGAACAAACATAGTCGTACTTATGTGTACGATTCGGAGGCGGGCAGTAAACGGTAAGATTTTTCCCTTAACGTTTTACAGTTTTACATTGATTACCTATGATACTACAATAGATGTCTTTTAATAGTTTTCCCGTGACCATTAACAACTAAATATCAAAAAGATTAACAATGTGTTTCTGTGTATGCGATGTTAACAACAATCCTATATTTGCACTAACCGGTTATCTGCGCGACGTAGCTACTAGCGATCGCGATTCCTATTTTCACTGGAGCGGTTGTGACTTCTATACAAGTGAAAATAGGCACTAAAACACTATGGATGATCAGTTCATATTTAATTTTCGTTCGAAATGAGCTAAACAGCAAACTAATCCTTAACAAAATTTCCTCTTCCTGACGTCAGCAAGATATCGACGTTGAACAAGATTCTGTTGTCGCAAGGAGTGGACCTGAGCCGGCTCTGGTACTCCATAGACCAGGTCATCGTGAAGACCATCATCGCCGCGTGGCCGATACTAAAGCATAGTTACCATGCCTGCTTCCCCTCGCATGATACGGTTCTTTTTGCATTATCTACTATACAGTTCTTGTCAATGTGCAATGGCATAAGGAGGCCGTGGAAGCCGACCTCCTGATCCCATTGCTAACTGATAGAGAAATAGAATATTTTTTTCTTAGTCTAGCTTAATGCTCAGTAAGTACTTAGTAGCAAAAAAAATGTAGCTATACCTAATGAATTTTACATAGATATCTATTTCAAAATTAGATACCGCAAAAATATACCTTTGTAATAATTTAATTTTAATATAAATTACTTATATTATTCAGGTTCACGCGTGTTTTGAGATTCTCGGGTTCGACATACTTTTGGATCAAAAACTTCATCCTTATATTTTAGAGGTAAGTAATATCAAAACCTTACTTTGCAATTCTATCTACGATAATTGATGTTATTGGGTTCAGTAGTTAGAAAGTTCCCTGTCTACCAGGTAAACCATTCCCCGAGTTTTCATACGGATACCCAGTTGGACCGCGAAGTGAAGGAGGGTCTCCTCACTGATACATTCACGATGCTCAACATCTGGCAATGCGATAAGAAACGAGTTCTGGAGGAGGATAGGAGACGAATAAGAGATAGACTGCTGCAGACCAACAAGTTGGTGTTAATACAAAAAATATTACATTATGTCAACTCACAATTCAACTTATCTAACTTCAACTTAATATCTAAGAAGAGAAGACGTCTGTTTATTATTTCTTTAGGAAAATTAATGTCTTCCGCTTGTTAATATTGATTTTATTGTGTTAATAAAAATACTAAGTATTAAATTGTAAAAAGTCGAATAAAAACTTTGCTCAATTGTTGTAACTATGTTAGTGATTTGTACAGATTCCCGGATTGTTGTCCCGGCAGCGAGGAGAGGGAGCCAGAGAAAACTCCCTGGCAGACACAGATACAGTGGGAGGAGACACATTTGGGTAATTTTAGGTACAATTAATTTGATTTTGAACCTTATCAAAGTTAATTTTTTAGATATTATCACCAATAAACTTTAGATATGGTCAAAATTGCGGGAATACACCAGATGTGGGAAGAAGAATGCCGATTTGTATTTATTTTAATCCTTATATAGGTGCTGTTTGAGGTAAAATTGTTCCATTATATTGCTAAGAACTGTAGTAGTTACTTGCATCTTACTAGCCAGTTCCAGCGTTATGGTTGGGCGAGGTCAGGTGACCGCCTACGGCGCTGAACATTAAGAGGCTCTTTATTTGTATTGCAATTTGCAAACTGGTTTGTATTACAATTAGGGGGCGAGGTAGAAATCTCGTCCAGGGCACCGGTAATTCTAAAACCGACCCTGCTACTAGCTGTAATGTGTAACGTAGACGCGTGTACCCCGAGGGCGAGCGGTACGCGGCGCTGTTCCAGCAGCCCTCGGGCTCGCTGTACACGGGCACGGCGGCCTCGCGCGCACGAGGAGACTGCGCTCGACAACAACGAGAACAATTCGAGGTGAGACCCAGCCCTACTATCTTTTATTACAAAATGTTCTCAAAGATCTTTAATTTGCTTTACACCTCCAATAGAATCAGATAAACTTTGAATCTAGACAACAGCTTCATCTTTAAGCATTTCGGCTCTACCTTAGGTATTTTCATCATCATCAATAAATTGTTTTTGCATACTTGTAAATAAATATTTGTGTAATACTGTGGTATATTATAACACAGATAATACAGTATTATACCAGTAATATATTAACATTTTTCTTTAGCAAACGAAAGCGAAGTCCGAAGCTCTCAAAAAGCCATCTCAAATGAAACCTATTAAAGAGGGCGACAAGAAATCTGACGAGAGCACGAGTGGTACAGTCGGAGACAGCGTCATAGAAAAGCCGAAGCCGAAGCCTCGACCGGAAAAGGAACAGAAGAAAGAGAAAGAACGGAAGGATGACGATAAAGAGAAAGCGAGACAAGAGAAAGACAAAATGTCTACACAGTCGTATCCTGTTAGTTTTTTTTACTTTAGATATTTCATAATCTCTTCTTATTTATCTTTAGGCCATCTAACAACGAGTTGGTAACATTTAACATTGCGGATGTATATTAGAAAAGCGAGAGAAGAATCAAACAATCTTACAGTTTTGTTAGACATGTCTTTAAACAAAATGTGTCAGTATATGAATCCAATTTGTGTCCAGGGCTCTTTTATTATGTTATTAAACAGGTGGTGGAAAAGGAAATAAAGCCCCCGTACGTGTTGTGCTCCTTCGAGCCAGACCCTATTGTTGAGAAGGAGGAACGCGAACGTATCAACTTGCTTGCACAAAGAGATTTCCTCATCAGGAGTTACGGAATGTTGGAACAGGTAAAGATTAAAGAGTGTTAGATGCCCTGAACCGATATCTTGATCTTTTTAAATCAAGGTTCATTGCACACAAGCTTGTTGCGACGAAATTAGATGATGAAAATGATTAAATAATCACGGTTCTTTCTTCGTGTATTCAATTTGAAAACTAACTATAATATATCTAATACGTATATCTTAGTATCACACTTTTCAAATATCTTGGCTGGTCAAGGTCATCGATTCTGCATACTGCCTTCCCCTCGCATCCCCCTTCAACAAAAATTTCGTTCCGTGCAGTGACTTGCGTGAACTTAGATAAAACTATAATAGCTGTGCAGTTTCTTTTAGTTACTACAAGGGATTTAAACAAGATTAAATACTAACATTCCAAGAGGTGTTTTTAGATCTATTTGGCGATGAAAAAAATGGGAACCTTGAGACCAGAAGATGAACGTAAATACGGTGTCTACGGACGTCTGACTGCGATATCCACCTCACCGAAGGTCATTAACACTTAGATTTTTAAAAAATATATGAAAAAAAATTAACAAAATTTAAAAAAAACAGCTACTTATTCAGTCTATAAATTCAATCATTCAATTTAATATTATCAGAGAGACAATATTTAGAAGAAAAAAACATTTTTCTGCAGAGAATATAAAATTGACAACGCTACATACAAAAATAAGAAAAAAATAGAACATAAAAAGTATCAAAATGATGGGACCGAACAAATTCTTGTGTGCAGATTGCCGCCAAGAAAGCAAAATCACCAACAGTCGATGAAACCCGCAACGAGGTAAACAAAGTGAACGAATGTAAGTTGTTTTTATTGACTTATATCAAAATCTTTTGTTTTCTAATGTCGATTAATATGCTCGAGTTCAGTAAAAAATTTGCGTTTTGGGTATTGATGTGATTTGACCTATCGATTTTTTTTTTGTTCAGATGACAGTATTTATTCTACTAAAACATTATTATTTACGTAATATTGTTGTAACGTTGACAGTATTTCATGTGGAGTGTCGCAATGCAGTTTTCATGAGACGTCCATTTTGCCGTTGAATAGACTGTCTCTGGACCTCGTGTGAAGGATTTTCTACGTGACATGCAAATAGGTAAGAAATGTACTCTTGATTTTTTAAGGAAGCCACAATTTGTGGTAATCACAAGACATTCTGTAACATAAACGTTAAAATGCAAAGATCGATGTAACTGTAGATAAAAATCGTAAATTTTTTAATAAAAATTACGTTTAGTGTGCTAGAAAATATGTGTAATTTTGTATTGTATATCTATACTAATATTATAAAGAGGAAAGATTTGTATATTTGTAATCGATGACATATTGTTCCAGAGTTACTTGGTTGCCAGTTTCAAATCGACCTTTATTTCTATAAGCTGAATATTGACACAAGGCTCGGTTCCTCTATGTTCATGCAACCAATAGATGGCTATTTTTTTAATTTTAGACTTTTGTTATAATATAATATCAAAAATTTATACACAAACTGTAATTCCATTATATTGTATTAATTTTAAACGAAATATAGTTTCATGGATAATTGTACGTTATTTTATTTTAGTACAAAAGTAATTGGCTATTTTTAATATTTTGTTATGCAGAAGATTTACAGATCTCGCACTTCCTTAGACGAAAAAAAAAGAATTCGTAAAGAATAAAACAATTTGTATCTATCATTAAAATATATTTGTCTGTTTTACAAAATTATTAATCAATAGTCTATAATAAAGTCAAGCTCAAAGTCCAGCTTTATTTTTTAACTTAAACAAACCAATAAAATCAATGATGAAATCAACAAATGCGTTACTATCTATTGCACTTGCTTCCAACAATGGCAGTGTTTGTTTACATAATGTCAGAATTGTAGACGTTTAGCGAGACTGCCGCCATCTATATTGTCTAGAAGTTTCCTTTTCAACGATGGCTTTTCGGATTCCATTTTGAATATGTTCGTGGGCATCGGCAACTTCGTGCCTACCGTTGGTGCTGGTTTATTACTGTAAAAAAATGTATGACAGAAATTAAAGGTTTTAATAATAAATAAAACTCATTATGAACACATGTTTTATTTTATATCCTTTGTTTCGATTGAAAGAAAGTAGAGGCACATTAATTTTTATACATGGCGGCTAATTTGATATTTGGATTTGTCAGGTATTTTATAAAATTGAGAGATAAAGTTAAGTAAAGTAAGGGTAGCTAAAGTTCTATAGCTACTTAACTTTGTCAGAAAAAATATTTTAGAATTCACAATTTTTTTGCGTAAATTGTAGTTTGTCTATAATTAACGATTGTGATTGGAATCCAGTAAAGTGAAATCTGATATTTAGTATACTAGCCTTTGAAAAAAAAAACAGTAAGTAGAGCCACATTCCTATGTGTTCTTCCAGATTTTGCTCTACATCTGTGTAATATTTCATCAAGATCTATTGAGTTCAGGAGATACCTTTTAGTAAACATCTATCCATTTAAACTTTGGCATTTATAATAGTATGATACGATACCTGAAGTACGGCATCTGCAGCGCCTGCGTGCAGTCGCAGCGCGCGGGCGGGTGCAGCGCCAGCAGGCGGTCCAGCAGCTGCAGCAGGTCGTCCGCCGCCGCGCTGAAGATGTGCCGCAGCTGCTGCGCCGGGAACTGCTTGAACTGCACGTAGTCCGTCAGGTTCTTCATACCCTGGAGTACATAACGTTCATTACCAATTACTTCGTAATACTATAAAAAAGCAATAATAATGCAAAGAAATTTAAAGTTACTAAGCACTATGTGCTTTTGAGAGATATAATTCCAATAATTTTTTTTCCCTTTTATTTGTTTTCTTGGACAACAAAAAATTTACATTCTTTCATCAGAAAATATAAGTTGAAGAACATATAGACTAAGTTAAAAATAAAACTAAGTAACAACTACTCTTATTATAATACTCACGGGCCAAGTTTCCTCATTTGGTGTTCCAAACACCTGGAAGATACGGGAGAGCTGATCTAAATCCGACTCCCCGGGCAGGAAGGGCACTCGCAACAGCAACTCTGCCAATATGCAGCCCACCGCCCACATGTCCACGCCGGTTCCGTATTGCCGTGCACCAAACAACAACTCTGGAGATCTGTAATGTTATATGTTACTAACTAAATGCGAAAGTTTAGATGGATGAATGTTTGATGGGTTTGTTGCCTAAACTGCTGAATGAGTCTCGATGAAATTTGGCATATTGTTTAATAATATAATAGCACAAAAGCAAACTTTAAAATACATATGCTCCATGATATTGTACTAACTGTCAGTTAAAATGTTGTTTTCACATGCAGTATTTACTAAACACTGTTCTAGTAAAACTGAGTATCTATAGCGGACTTTAATAATAAATGTTTTTGCTAAAAAAATTAATTACATAAGCACTAAAAAAAGTTTAGTCACTGCAAATATGTACATTAAACAAAATAAAATTTTCCGAGTCTAATCATTTCCTTATTCTTTTTGTTTTCTAGCTCACTATGTGTACCTTACCTATACCATCTTGTCACAACTTGATGTGTGTTTATTCTGGTTGGTGAGCCAAATGCTTTTGCTAGACCAAAATCTCCAATCTTCAATATACCTTCACGGTTTATAAGTAAATTATTAGGTTTCAAATCTCTGTGCAATATCCAATTTTGATGTAAATATTCCAGTCCTGAAAAAAAGAGACTAAATAAAACTTTAGATTGTGAAAGTTACTTAAATTAATCATACTAACATTCAAAAGCTTGAAACCTCTGAAGAATCTCAATGTAATTTGGCACAGATGTGAAATAAAATTACTAGAAAATGGAAGAACACATACTACCTTTTTCCTGCATGGTTAAAGTCACAGGAAAAAAGTAGTTCAGATGTACTTAATTTGTGAATGAAATAAAAGTTAGAGTACAAAAAATATATATATCTAAAATATTGCATGAATAACCTCTATAAGTAATGTTTTTTACCTTTCAGAGTCATAATAGTATATGCCTTAACATTAGCAGGAGTAAGTACAATATTGCTGTCTTTTACTATTATTTCTAAGTCAGTATCCATAAAGTCAAAAACTAGTGACACATTTGACTTCTGTCCAAATACATCTGGAAAATTGATTTTTAATTAAAGAAAAACAAAAAAACAATTCTGAATTTTTTTTATGTCTATGCAACTTCATAGGAATACACAATGTGCTGGTAATCATCAACCGAAATGTCATATAGTTCCCATAGATGGCAGGACTATGAGAAACCTTTCACATATATTTTACCCCAGTAAATAATGTTAAATTGTACACAAAAACCACCTGGCAACTCATTAATACAATAGCAAAAAACAATCAGTTGTTAAATAAACAATTTACAGAAAACATTTAACGGCAGTGTGGAAGTAGTAAATAATTATATATCAAAGTTATAATTAGCTTGAACAGTAACAATATAACCAATAAAGATAATACAACCTAATAGTCCAATGAGGTTGATATGTTGTAATTCTTGGAGCAATTTAATTTCTCTGAGAGCAGTGCGATTGATTCCATCTTGAGCCTCTAAACGCGAACCAATTTTGATTTTCTTAACAGCAACTATTTTATCGTTTTTCACATCTTTTGCTTTATATACTGTAGCAAACTGTTCAAAAGAAAAGTACAGTTTTTAGCATATGATCCCCATAACCTTGTTGTTACAAAATAAAATATGTTTATGGTTAATTTTAAATTTGATTTCTAGATCATTACGATTACTTTATTACATATCTTACCTGTCCTTCTCCAAGAAAGTCTATCTTCTCATAACGTAAAGTTGGTTCATACATTATTATATGGTTAAATTATATTTTTTAATATTGTAACTTCATTCTACTTAACAATCACATATACATATATTTTACAGTTACATTAAGTTAATAATATACATTTACAACATAGTTTCAAGAAATATACCAAAAAGCAAAACTACACAACACGGAAACTGACTTTTAAGTTCAAATTTGACATGTCCTATCAAAATCTATAGTGTTACCTTTTTCGAAGATTTTACGGCCTAGCTATGGTGTTACCATGGACATAATATGTACTACGTATCACAGGAATGAGTTCTATCTGTACATCTTGCAGTTAAAATAAAGAAAATAAAACCTTGTGCTAACGGCGTAAGAGTCTTGTTGCACGCAAAATGAAATTGAAGCAGAGTGAGAGGGCTAAAAATGTCCCCTGTGTCCCTTTCTACAATGACCTAGAGTTGCCAGATATCAATCCTTTCGTTAATTGTAGAAAAATAGGCGATTGATGTAATGTAATGAAGTAAAACATTTACTTTTCAAATGTTTCAAAATATCAATAATAATTTATTACCGACATGTTAGAGCAATTTTATTTGTTGCTACGTGTAGAACCTTTTTAACAAAAAAATTTTGCGATTGCCGTACAGGTTTTCTTTTATTTGTTTGAAATTCAGACACCTAAACTGACAACCCAACATGACATTCCGATTCGGACGTTAATGGCAGAGTCTTTTTTGATTTCGTTATATTTTTAAAGAAATTTAGTTAAAATGGGAAGAATTTGTGTCGTGGACGCTTGCCGAAGCGAGTAATATGCTGATTGTGGGTTATATTCTCACAGGTAATAGTTTTAAACATAATTTGTTAGTGAAGAATTACGGTGACCATGCATGACTACCAATCTTAGTTTTCGGCATAAACTTCAAAAGACTGTTTTATTTAGCAACTAGCTTTTGCCCGCGACTTCGTCCGCGTGAAATTTAAAAGTTCAAAACTTTTTTCAACCTATTACCTAAAGTATTAACTTAGTAGTAATCTACGCAATAACAGAAATCTACCGATGCAAGATTAGAAATTTATGAGCTGATTTTTCGGTTACTCTTATTGTTTGTGTTTGTGATATCTGCTAAATTATTTGTCCAATTTAAACACTGTTAAGAAAATTTTATTATACATAGCTGTTCCCGTGTGGCCTCGTCCGCGTCATTTAGTTAAGATTGAGTTCTTAGTTAATACTTCGTTGAACTGTTAATATTATCATAGTATCATTTAGTTATTAGTGTGATGTAAAATAGTTTTAACATTGATTTAAACACGTAACATGGATATAAGTACTATTTTATTATTGATCAAAAATGAAATAGAAATAGTCAGTTTAAAGTACTTCGGAATAAACAATATTTTTTGTTAAATTTCCTTGAGGTATTAGTATGTATTATGATCATTACAACCAGATCTTGAAAGAGCAACATATAGTTATAAATCTCAGGCGAATATATGTATAGTAGTATGTGGGAAAAGGTTAAAATAAAACACACTGTCCTTTGCAATTTGTGTTATTAATTTTGATTTATTTGTTTATTATATCATAAAATATTTTATGTCTGAAAATATTTAAGAAACCATATACATATAGCACATAAAGCATCAATACTAAATACAAACACACAATATAAATTTATTTTATTTTATTAAATCACATAAATATATTTATAGTTAATTCACTTTGTATATCATTTCTTTAAAAAAAAAATACTTTTTCAAAATTCAGTATGTGCAGTATGTCCGAAGCATTATTAGCATGCTGTCAACAAAAAAATAATTTTAATCTGTATCAACCAAAAATACTGAAATGACAATATGTAACAGTGTTTTAAATGATAAGAACTCCAAATTCTATTAAAAATTAAATATTGTAAGTCATGCTTGCATTAAGTTTAGTTTTTTGATATTTGACCATATTTCACTTTTATTTTTCCAGAACAAAAGGAAGAATTAAACATAAAACAGGTTGTTTTAATAAGTCCATAGGAAGATAACCTGTAATTGAACGTAAATAATTACACTACGTATGTTACAGAATATCGCATAAGAAACTTTTAGTCATTTATACAGTTACGTCTTGCAATTTGTAAACTTCTAGTAAATCAAAAACAATACATTATTCAGCATTTAATGCAGTTTTTTCTATATTTGTTTAAAGACAAATTGAAAATCACAGCTTCCAAATTCTTCTGCAAATTGCCATATATATAAAAATTTTGCGTTTGAAGAGGTAGGTAGCATGGCGTGAAATTTTTACGATTTTATTTTTCATATTTTTACCCTATTTAATTAATTTTGTTTATCACTGTGTTAACCATATTTATTTTTCTACTTCTTTTATCACAGAAATAAACTCTATCAACTTTATCAATTTATCAATTTATCAACTTCTCAATTGCAAATGTCAAAATACAAATTACCTTACCCTACTATGGCAATTTTGCTTCCTTGATGTTGGCAGCAACTTGTGTTCTCTTACCCACATTAGGGTTTTTATCCAAAAATATTTACCCCCTAAGCTTAATAGCGTGAAAATATGTAGCCTAAAGCGTGACGTAAGTGTACGGCTTTTTATTTAAAAAAAGTATTATTCAAAAATATGCTGTAATTGCTCAGATCTTCGGCAACAAAGTGTGTATTTACGCTTTATTATAATAGTATAGATAGTGTAGATAGATATAATAGATATATAGATATAGATAGATAAATAAAAAATAAATATAAAAACATATAGGGTAGATCAGATAGTTACGGTCCACTTTGCAGATTGAGTCACAAAATTCTTTGTAATTATCATTATTGAAGAGTAAAATAGATGAAAGCATGTTTTATTAAACGAAAATATTTTGTTTACACGAACATAAACATTTTAGACAGAGTATTTTATCAAATATAAAAATATTAGTCAATTTAAATTAAACCCCTAAAAGCACAGTTTCGGTCCACCCGAGACAGTTATGGACCACCTCTGGGGTACAGTTACGGTCCACCTTTATATGACTATAATAGTTATAAAATGATTATTATTTGTCATTTGTCTTGCCTTTTTGAACAGTAAAATTTATTTATATAAAATCAGAAACTAATCAAAATAATTTGAATTACCATTTTAATATAAAGAACGCACAAAAAAGTCCTATTAGTATTATCAAGGATATTAATTTTACGGGTCTCTAGAATAGAATGCAAATCGAAATATTCGTGTAAATTGCTGAAATTTTATTGTTTCAATCGTACACCTTTTTTCAATAATAATTTGGATAGCTGTAATAAATATATTTATTTCTTAACTTTCAGGAAATAGCATTTTTTCTGCGTCCTTTTCTAATAATGTTCTTTGGAAAATTTATGTAGTATCAAAAAGTGAGATCACGTAGAAAAAGTAAACTTTCTGTTAGATGCTTTTATTTTTTTTATATTTTGATTATGTTCGTAGGATCACTAACTATAAGACTATCTTACTAAAAACGCGTTTTATTTTCCTTCCTTCTAGTCTACATAAGACTTTTACAATTTTTAAGTAACAAAGCAATGAAAGTCAATAAACAATCTATTTAAGATTTGTTTCGATATTTTTTTTCGGAAATTTCATAAAATAAATTACCCATCCCTTTAAGAAACAGGGAACAATATGAAGTTTGGGTGGACCGAAACTGTATCTCGGCCTAGGTCCATAACTGTAAAGTGCTATGGCCATAACTGTACTCCCATACAAGCTTTAAGACAGTAGTAGTCCACTATATTTTAAGCCTTACGAAAATAATAATCGTTGTAATATCCACATAAATAGATACTAGAACATCTCTTCTATTAGACAAATGATAAGAAAGCACATTAAAATTGAATAAGTAAACAAACTTCAATATTAAAAAAAAGCTGTCCTTAACAAAAGTGATAAGAAATTAACAATTTTTATCAGCTTCGCGCCTGATATATTTAGATCACCCGTGGCTTTTCAAATTATATTTTCTATTACTAATTTAGATGTCAAATTTGAGAATATTAGTTGTAGCATATGTTTCTTGTGGTTTACTTTCAATTAATTTCCATAAGAGCTCCAAAACATACGTTTTTGTCTTAAGTGGACCGTAACTACCCCCTGGTCGGAACTGTCTGATCTACCCTAATATACATATAGTATAGAGTATATATAGTATAGAAGTAGATGGGGTAATTCTTCAAATTATTTTTAATCTTATTAACTTGAAATCTAGAAAAGAAAACATAATATTTTGTACCTTGCACTTACTATTTACAATCATTATGTTTTATCTAGGAGAATTAAATGTTTTTTTTTGGCATTACAGGAGGGAGTTAAATATTACGTTCTAATGTTTTCTTTTTCCTTAAGTAAATAAAAACAATATCAAAACTAAAATATATAGTTTTACAGCACAAAAACTGAATAAACATTCACTTAAAAAGCTATTTCTCTACTATATTTTAATACTACATACAAACGTTTTATTTAAACAATAAACAACAGAGTACTCTGAATTTAAATAATTTACCTTTTTACTTGAAGAAGTATCCGGTGCTATAGTGTATTATTTTTATACAGTCTTGTAAAACTGCGCATGTATTAACAAACTTTGAGGTTACGTTGTTACATATTGTCATTTACGTTTTTAGCAGAATCCGCGATTTGTACGTTGATTTACTAACTTCATGAGACTCGTTATCCACCTGCAATACAAGATAAATGATTAACTAAAGCTAAAGTTTTTTTTTAGAACATTGCAATAGAAAATTTTAGATACACAGTTACGTCTTGCAAAAATTTGTAAACATACAAACAAATAAAAAAGAATGCATTATTCAGCAATAACATAAAATGTAAAATTAATAAAATACTTACCACCGATGTGAGTCGGAAAGATTTCATCAGGTAATATCGGGTAATTTGACATTTTGTTGTAGGCGCGGTACTCAGGTATTTCACTCTCAATATCACAATCCGTATTTCCACGGAATAATTATAGATCGTAACGATATGTTTCGATTAAGATATTGAATTGACGTCTACATTGTATTGACGTCTATCTACCAAGCACATGATCGCGTGCGCACTCCGTCGCGACTCAAATCGAACTGACTCACGAATGACAAAATGGCCGCCCCACCAGTGCTCGGTGTTGCCATGGGCATAGAGTAAGCCTACATATTTAACATTGCATTTCAATTCGACAACTTACAAATTCTTCTGCAAAAATGCCATAGATTATAAAAATTCTGCGTTTGAACTGTGGTAGCATTGCGTGAAACGAATACGGTTTTACTTTTTTTTTACTCTTTTTAATTAAATTTTTTCATATTATCACTGTGTTAACTATATTTATTTTTAACTTCTTTTATCACACAAATCAATTTTATTTTATTGTTTACATTTATCAAATTCTCAATTGCAAATGTCAAAATACCAATTACCTTACTATGGCAATCTTGCTTCTTGTTGTTGTCTCTTTCCCACATTAGGGTTTTTATTAAAATATTTACCCCTAAGTTTAATGGCGTGAAAATATATAGCCCAAAGCCTGACGTAATTGTAGGGCTTTTTATTAAAAAAAGAATTATTCAAAAATATGCTGTAATTGCTGAGATCTTAGGCAACAAAGAAGTGTGTGTTTACGCTTTATTATAATAGTATAGATAGATATAGATAGTATAGATTAACTAAAACTAAAGTTTTTTTTGTAATATTGCAATAGAAAATTAACTAAAACTAAAGTTTTTTTTTGGAATATTGCAATAGAAAATTTTAGATACACAGTTACGTCTTGCAAAAATTTGTAAACATACATACAAATAAAAAAGAATGCATTATTCAGCAATAACATAAAATGTAAAATTAATAAAACACTTACCACCGATGTGAGTCGGAAAGATTTCATCAGGTAATATCGGGTAATTTGACATTTTGTTGTAGGCGCGGTACTCAGGTATTTCACTCTCAATATCACAATCCGTATTTCCACGGAATAATTATAGATCGTAACGATATGTTTCGATTAAGATATTGAATTGACGTCTACATTGTATTGACGTCTATCTACCAAGCACATGATCGCGTGCGCACTCCGTCGCGACTCAAATCGAACTGACTCACGAATGACAAAATGGCCGCCCCACCAGTGCTCGGTGTTGCCATGGGCATAGAGTAAGCCTACATATTTAACATTGCATTTCAATTCGACAACTTACAAATTCTTCTGCAAAAATGCCATAGATTATAAAAATTCTGCGTTTGAACTGTGGTAGAATTGCGTGAAACGAATACGGTTTTACTTTTTTTTTACTCTTTTTAATTAAATTTATTCATATTATCACTGTGTTAACTATATTTATTTTTAACTTCTTTTATCACACAAATCAATTTTATTTTATTGTTTACATTTATCAAATTCTCAATTGCAAATGTCAAAATACCAATTACCTTACTATGGCAATCTTGCTTCTTGTTGTTGTCTCTTTCCCACATTAGGGTTTTTATTAAAATATTTACCCCCTAAGTTTAATGGCGTGAAAATATATAGCCCAAAGCCTGACGTAATTGTAGGGCTTTTTATTAAAAAAAGAATTATTCAAAAATATGCTGTAATTGCTGAGATCTTAGGCAACAAAGAAGTGTGTGTTTACGCTTTATTATAATAGTATAGATAGATATAGATAGTATAGATTAACTAAAACTAAAGTTTTTTTTGTAATATTGCAATAGAAAATTAACTAAAACTAAAGTTTTTTTTAGAACATTGCAATAGAAAATTAACTAAAACTAAAGTTTTTTTTAGAACATTGCAATAGAAAATTTTAGATACACAGTTACGTCTTGCAAAAATTTGTAAACATACATACAAATAAAAAAGAATGCATTATTCAGCAATAACATAAAATGTAAACATACATACAAATAAAAAAGAATTATTCAAAAATATGCTGTAATTGCTGAGATCTTAGGCAACAAAGAAGTGTGTGTTTACGCTTTATTATAATAGTATAGATAGATATAGATAGTATAGATTAACTAAAACTAAAGTTTTTTTTGTAATATTGCAATAGAAAATTAACTAAAACTAAAGTTTTTTTTAGAACATTGCAATAGAAAATTAACTAAAACTAAAGTTTTTTTTGTAATATTGCAATAGAAAATTAACTAAAACTAAAGTTTTTTTTAGAACATTGCAATAGAAAATTAACTAAAACTAAAGTTTTTTTTGTAATATTGCAATAGAAAATTAACTAAAACTAAAGTTTTTTTTAGAACATTGCAATAGAAAATTTTAGATACACAGTTACGTTTTGCAAAAATTTGTAAACATACATACAAATAAAAAAGAATGCATTATTCAGCAATAACATAAAATGTAAAATTAATAAAACACTTACCACCGATGTGAGTCGGAAATATTTCATCAGGTAATATCGGGTAATTTGACATTTTGTTGTAGGCGCGGTACTCAGGTATTTCACTCTCAATATCACAATCCGTATTTCCACGGAATAATTATAGATCGTAACGATATGTTTCGATTAAGATATTGAATTGACGTCTACATTGTATTGACGTCTATCTACCAAGCACATGATCGCGTGCGCACTCCGTCGCGACTCAAATCGAACTGACTCACGAATGACAAAATGGCCGCCCCACCAGTGCTCGGTGTTGCCATGGGCATAGAGTAAGCCTACATATTTAACATTGCATTTCAATTCGACAACTTACAAATTCTTCTGCAAAAATGCCATAGATTATAAAAATTCTGCGTTTGAACTGTGGTAGAATTGCGTGAAACGATTACGGTTTTACTTTTTTTTTACTCTTTTTAATTAAATTTGTTCATATTATCACTGTGTTAACTATATTTATTTTTAACTTCTTTTATCACACAAATCAATTTTATTTTATTGTTTACATTTATCAAATTCTCAATTGCAAATGTCAAAATACCAACTACCTTACTATGGCAATCTTGCTTCTTGTTGTTGTCTCTTTCCCACATTAGGGTTTTTATTAAAATATTTACCCCTAAGTTTAATAGCGTGAAAATATATAGCCTAAAGCCTGACGTAAGTGTAGGGCTTTTTATTAAAAAAAGAATTATTCAAAAATATGCTGTAATTGCTGAGATCTTAGGCAACAAAGAAGTGTGTGTTTACGCTTTATTATAATATTTAGCAATTTAGCAATTTAGCAATTTAGCAATTAGCAATTAGCAATTAGCAATTTAGCAATTTAGCAATAGCAATTAGCAATTTAGCAATTTAGCAATTTAGCAATAGCAATTAGCAATTTAGCAATTAGCAATGTCTGATTTAGAATTATGTATGACGGCGCCTCCGTGTTTTTTTAGAGTGTCAAGAAACGTCATAACGATATTTGACAATGACATTGTAAAAAGGAGTGAAACGATGGGGCCCAATATTTATTAAAACAAGAAGAAGAAGAAAAAGGAGTGATTTGACGTTTCTACACTCTGACACAACGCTGAGCTCTTTTGTGCGCAGAGGCAAAACGGGACACAATCGATTTGCATCTCGCTAAGACAAGACGTGTTCTGCGGAGTGTCGTTATTTTATTGTAATATTAAAATTGCTGATTGTAATAGCACTTGTATTTTGCGAATATAATTATTGTGAGTTAACTTCTATACAAGTGATTTTAATTCTCTTCGCCCGCCTACCCACATTCGCTCGGCAGTCATGGACGCAGAAAATGGCGATAACGGCCACGTGCCGTTATGTATATTGTATTGTTTTTATAAATACATTAATGATAACAATAATACATTAAAATACATCTGAAGCAATAATCTGCTGACGTCAGACAATAAAAACAAGTTTTTTTTATAATTTCTGTCCTTAAATTATATTTCTACATAGTCACCATGGCCAGAGAGGGATAAAAGGGAGAGTTATTGTGGTCTCGCTCGGCTTCAATTTTACGACAAGAGCTCATTCCTGTTCTAATAGTACTTCCATGTACAAAGCACATTCAAGCAAAAAAGAGATTTCAAATATCAAGTGAAGTTGTCTATGGAGGCCCAAATTATTTTGCTCAGTGCAAACGTAGTGATTATATTCTTTTGGAGTGCAACGTTACTAAAACGCAATTCGATGATTTACGTGTATAAAACCGGCACATACCTACATATTTTACTTCTGCTAATTTGCTCCGTTTGTTCAGATTTTAAATATATTTACCGTCGTATTATTTCAGTAGCGTTGGCGACAGAAAATTAGTTTTAAAACAGGAAGAAACATAACAGTAAGAAGAGAATCTAGAACTTACAGAATCTTAATAAACATTGCGTCACCTTTTGTCTATTGTAGTATTGCACATCACTAACTTTCCTTGGAACATTCTTTATCTGTGGTCAGGCGCTTTATCGTCAAATTGTAGTGGTACAAAAATTTTACTGTTCTTCTAAAGTACAGAGTCATCGATATCAAGTAAAATGGCAGAAGGCCAAGAAGAACCGAAAAAGATAACAATTACAGTAAAAACTCCGAAAGAGAAACAACAAGTGGAAATTGACGAAGATGCTGATATCAAAAAAGTATGTATGGGACTATAGAATCTATATTAAATGGCGTAATAACAGATATTAGACACGCAATCAGTGGTGACATTTCTTTTAATCATCTACGAATATATAAAAAATAATTTATATTGTATTTTTAGCTTAAAGAAGTGCTGTCTCCTAAGTTCAGCGCCGAGTCTGAGCAATTGTGTCTAATTTTCGCTGGAAAAATAATGAATGATAATGACACTTTGAAACAACATAACATCAAGGATGGTTTGACTGTTCATCTTGTTATCAAGACGCCTCCTAGACCGGAGCCAGAGGGAGGGACACGGCGTCCGCCAGGTACTCACCTTGCTAATGTGATTATTATATTCTAACTCTATTGGTATTAGCTTAGTCTAACTAGCACTAGAACTTACTAGAAAAAAAGTACTCCCCATGTCCACATACAACTTGCTGCATGGGATGTGAGTGCGGTAATGTTTTATTCTATTTATTAGATTAATTACAGATTAATTTAATGTTGTAAATTGTTTCAATAGAGCATTTGTCCCTCAAAATAGAGAATAACACAAAGTCATTGATATAACCAATATGTATTGAACTAGTGGCAAATATATTGTTTTACAGCATTTCTTAACATTCAAATGTACCAAATGGGGTTAATCTACTTAACAATAGTATTTGTATGTTAATTGTGTAGAGTATGTTATATTAACAGTGGTAGAGCCCACTTTAACATCATTGCACTAATAGGCCAGCTCACTCGGTGCATTACCACAAGCACACAGGAGACAGGTGTGAAGTGGAAGCAATTCCTCATTTCATTTGATGAGTGTATATACCGGAGGTCTAATTTTCGACCCTTTCCCTTTCCACCCTTTTCTAATAAGGAAAGGATGGGAAGGGAAAGTGGATTTGCCAATGGTGGTGACACAGATGAAGGGGAAATATCCTCTTTATGTGCATCTTCTACTTGGCAATGGCTACTTAAGGGTAGGCAATGCATCTATAGTTGCCAATGCCTATGGACAGTGGTAGCTTCGCCATTTTGACGGATTCAAGTGGAGCTTGCTAGTTTGCCACTTTATAATATAAGAAGAAAAAAAATAAATTATTAATGTCTTGAAAGTTTTAAACTTAAAGTTGTGATTACTTCTGTCAAGCAATGGAAAACATCAACCTAAATACAAAGTATATATTTAGAAAATATTGATTTATTAAAATAATTTATTAACTTTCAGCTGACATAAGTTCAACGCCTTTTGGATTAAATTCAATCGGAGGTCTGGCTGGCTTAGAAAGTCTAGGCCTAGGTCAGAGCACATTTATGGATTTACAGGTAACTACAAGTCTTTTATCTATTTCTATAACATATTTATCCTCTTGAATAAACAAAAGATTTAAAGCCTGAGTAAAATATAATATTGCTTTTACAATCTCAGTTAAAATTTATCTTATGGCGGTGGCTGTCTAAAGTAATTTTAATGTAGGAAGTACTTAAAACAAGATATACTTTATATGATTTTGTAGTGTGTCATAAAGATTAATAAAATAATAATTTTAGGCAAGAATGCAACAGGAATTACTGACAAATCCGGAAATGCTCCGACAAGTCCTGGACAACCCTCTAGTGCAACAAATGATGAACGACCCTGAAAATATGAGGACACTCATAACATCTAACCCCCAAATGCAGGACTTAATGTCTGTAAGTAATATTTTAAATATGTTGTGAAACATGTGTCAAGATAGAAACTAATTGCAGAAAAATAAACTAGAGGATACAGTTGTTGCTAAAATTGGGTTCTGGGGTTTTAAGTTGTAGATCAGATATAGTCAATATTTAATCACACTATTTCTGATATTATATTTACATTTCTTTCATTACCACATTTATTTAATAGATTGTACATTTCACTGATATAAAAAAAATTGTATTTTAGAGAAACCCAGAAATTAGCCACATGCTGAACAATCCTGAGCTGCTACGCCAGACCATGGAGTTGGCCCGCAACCCTGCCATGCTCCAAGAGCTGATGAGGTCCCATGATCGCGCTATATCCAATCTAGAGAGTATACCAGGTAGGTTTATTAACACTTTCACACTTTCTACAACTTACCAGAATACTTGAAAGACATTTATTTCATACGAAACAGTTTTTGAAATACAGTTTTCCGTTTTAGGTGGATACAATGCACTGCAGCGCATGTATCGTGACATACAGGAGCCGATGCTGAATGTAGCCAGCAGCATGGCCGGCAATCCATTCTCTGGATTGGTGGATAATTCTGGTATGAAGTCATCAGTATATTTTATTAACAATAAATGAGGTTCTGTTATGATGCTAACAGATACTTTGTGCACACAGATGGTACGAACCCGCAACAAGGTGCTGAGAACCGTCAGCCGCTGCCGAACCCGTGGCAGCGCGGGGGTGGCGGGGGCGGCGGCGGGGGCAACACGGGCAGCGGGGGCGGCGCCGCGGGGCCGGGCCTCATCAACACGCCCGGCATGCAGTCGCTGCTGCAGCAGATGTCGGAGAACCCGCGCCTCGTGCAGTCCATGCTGAGCGCGCCCTACACCAGCAGCATGCTGCAGGCGCTCGCCGCAGACCCCGACATGGCCACGCAGCTCATCAACCAGGTATAACAACAAATATATAAAGCACTTATATTAATTGATATTACAGTTAGAGAATGAGTCGGGGAGATAATAAGCTTAGTAGATAAGGTATTTGAGTTGTTTGCTAATTTTATATTTCACATTAACAGAACCCGATGTTCGCCAACAATCCTCAACTGCAAGAACAAATCCGCACGATGATGCCGCAGATGCTGTCTCAACTACAGAACCCTGAAATGCAGCAAATGATGACTAATCCTCAGGTAAGTTAACAACTATGGGTATTTGTTAATACAAACTTATGAATTACAAGGCAAGATTAAAAATATTGCAGGGTTTGTCATTGCAAATTGTCTTTTTGTTATGTATTTATAATTGTTTAGGCTTTGAATGCGCTGCTGCAAATCCAGCAAGGCATCGAGCAGCTGCGCACGGCGGCGCCCAGCCTCGTCAACAACCTGGGGCTGGGCGCGGCGGCGGCGGCCGCGCAGCCCCCCGCCCCCGCGCCGCCCACCACCACCGCGCCCACCGCCACCCCGCAGAACACCACGCCACGCCAGCAACAAAATTCCGAATTATTTTCTCAGGTTTGTATCAAAACGTTTTCTTTCAATACGATTTTTCTACCTAGTATGCTATTCAAATATATCGACGGCTCAAGGTCATTATCCCGCTACGCCCCTCTTTACATAAATTTGTATGCGACTATGATAATACTACTGGACATTCGCTACTAACATTGTTCCTGAATATATTTTGTGTATAATATTGTGCAATCTATATCTATACTAATATTATAAAGAGGAAAGATTTTGATTTTTTTATGTATTGAAATAACTCTAAAACTACTAGGCCGATTTCAAAAATTTTTTCACCATTAAAAAGCATTATCTAACTATATAGCTAGGTTATCGCTGAATAACATAGGCTATATTTGTTACTGTTTTTTTTTATTTCACGTGTCGCGCGCAACAGCTATACATATTGTTCTTTGGTGGTGTATACAGTTCATGCAGCGCATGATGTCGGCGATGTCTAACAACCACGGCAACACGAACCAGCCGCCGGAGCAGCGCTACTCGCAGCAGCTGGAGCAGCTCGCCGCCATGGGCTTCCTCAACAGGGAGGCCAATCTGCAGGGTAGGACTCGCCATAGACACCTTTATGGAAATAGTTTTCCAATATTACCGCCAATAGCCTAGTGGTTAGGGGCACGGATTTCTCATCACGTGGTCGAGGGTTTGAATCCCGCCATTCGACTATTGTAGTACACCATATCCTAGCACAAGCCTAAAGATTACTTGGAATAGTAAAGGAAATATTAGTAAATTAACAAAAATCTACTAATATTTTTAACATAAACAAAATTACAGCTGTTTCTGTGTCACTTCATCCGCATGAATTTATAAAAACTTTATTTTGTTATTTTCATATGTAAAAGTTTCAATTGTAAATGTCAAAATTCAAATGCACAACTTACTATGAAGGCGTCTATTGGCTAACAATTACCGTTACCATGCCAACCTAGCTTTGCTATTGGCTTGTAGTTTATGTCCCTTTCTCGCATGATAATTTTTTTCAATCTATTCACCCCATAACTATAAAAATAGTTTATTCAAAAATATGCAGTCATTGCATATAACAAAGAAGTGTGTGTTTACATTTAATTTTATTAGTGTAGATAAGCATCGCGTACAAGTTTATCAAGTAGGTTAAAAATATTTAAAATTCATAACATAACAATTATTTCAATTATGTAATTACCCACTATTTGACGTTACATTTTAAAGATGTATTTTGTATTATTTAGTGTACGTTTTGATTGCAGCGCTGATCGCAACATTCGGCGACGTGAACGCGGCTGTGGAGAGGCTACTGGCTCTCGGCCAGTTGTCTATGAGCTAACAGCCTTGCCCATAGACTCGACACTACTCAACTCACCATTTTCGGTTCGCTTCCTACACCCAAGTCTACATTGCAATGTATCACATACAAACTATTACTCTTATTGTGTTTGATTAACTCAATGTTTTGGTGCTGTCGCAAAATGTCCATTTGTCTCTTCTATAATCTACGTTCCAATAGCTTTTGTTTGTGTTCACACCAAAAACGTTTAAGAAATATATAGACTAGGTATAGTGAACAAAAATTTTTCACCGGTAATTTCTCTGACAGGTAATATATCAGTTGTCAAGTTTATTACGCCACCTCGTATCCTTGTATTTTTACAAAATTATAATAAACTCCATCTTTTGTTATAAAATAAAGTAAGAGTGTTTTAAAATAAATTATAAACATTTTAATATTATTTAATGACACCTATTGACAATTAAATTAAATACAATTAATTATATTGACATGAGGTTTCGAGGCTGTTAACAGATAGCGTTAGAGATGATTATGTGAAAAATGTCTCAACTATGCTTAATCTATATATTTTTTTAATCTTTTTGGTTCACACCGACTTTTTTCAAACCTTAAATAGTTTAGATGCGATTTTTAAATCTTAATGTCTATACACTTATTACTAATAAAGTGACTATTATCTATGTATTCCGTAGAATAAAATTAAATGTGTCAATAGAAGATATGTCTTATGACACTTTCGATGTAGTAGATGTATCTGAATAAGCCGACGATGAAGAAATATCTTAGTTGACAGAAACTTAGTATAGTAAAAAGCATTTTATGCTTATATTATCTTTTTTTTTTCATTCTTTGCAAAATCTTAACGTATTTATCACTTTGTCTTCATGACAAGAAATAGTATACAAGCACAGTTTTAAGATAATTTTAACGATTTTCTGCAAAATGTTGAAGCTAATAAGTTTTAGCTTGCAAATGTGTGTAAAGTACACTTGGATAAGTGTAATTTTGAATTTTTCATTTAAAATATTCACAATAATTGATTTCTTTATTTAGATAATACACTCATTATTAGAAATTACGACGTAATATGTGGTGCGTGGTAATAATATCAATATTATCAACATTGTAGAGTTTTACAATATTAGAAACCAAAGATTTAAATAGATAGGCCCTTACTGAGTATTATGGTAATGGTATATGTCTTTTCAAATATCTTGGTGGCTCAAGTCATCTGCATACACCTCCCCTCTTGTCCCTTTTCCCCCCGCTTATCCTACAATTTTCCTGCACAGCAACTCGTGCGATCTTCAGAGCAGACAAGATATTTGTAAATCTCAATACTATATCGTGACTTCAATCAAAATTAATAAAAACAATTATATAATGATATTGTAAAAACTTGTAACTTGAAACGTGCGTTATTTTCTAGTGTTTCGGCTTTTTTTGCTATTTGCATCATTTATTATTATATACTATTCACATTGTCACAATTTATTAGATATTTTATGTAAAAGACAGATAGAGTTTTTTTGTGTATTTGGTGTGTTGTAATAATACAAGAGCCTATCTATGTGTTTAAATCTTTGTTAATAACCTTTGTAGCATTGTAAAAGTTGTAATTTTAGTAGCATCTCATTCAATCTATTAATTTAATTCCATTCCTTTATATGTAGGTATTTAATATATTTCAAGGGAAGACTCGCTTTCCCTAATGTGTTGGGCAAAGGTAATATTTTAAGTTCGGTAATTTATCATATTATTTTTGTAAAGAAGGTAATTTTTGTCTCCGGTGAATATATTTTCCCATTTTTTTCTTTTCTATCAATGTTAAATTTACTTTAAAGTTAGATTAAAATTACATTTATGATTGTAGGTTTATGTAAATAGTTTTGTTTTACAATAAATGTAAAAGTAAAAATGGTTATAAATATAACAAATTGTCATGTTGTTTATCTACCCACGTTGTTTATATGTAATATTATTCAATGCTTATAAATTATATGAGTTGCTTAAAAATTATTTACAAATATGGTATGTATTGTATGGTGACTGATAACTGATATAGGAATGCTATATAAAATATAATCTGGGTTTTTATCATTTTCTTCACAAATATTTGCATGACCTTAAATTTATCTTAACCATTACAACGTATCTGAAATTATAACTTGATACAAGTTCGTATTGTAAAACAGGTCGATTAGTTTGTATTTTATGTTTGGCAGACCAATCTTTATATCCCTGGCCTTATCACACTCACGTGGGTTCGTCGCACAAGGTTTTATAAACCTTAACGTTATGGCTTAATTATTACGACCGACCGCTTGCCTCTCGACGAACCTTACTTGTGAGGAATAATTAAATATTTAGCAGACCTATGTGGACCCAATTTATTCAGTATATGCAAGCTTTGCATTGAAACCTGTAGTTTAATATGATCGTTTTCAAGAAGTAAGTTCATTCGATTTGTATTCTTCAGCTACTATGTTACAGTTAGTAGTTTGCTTATTGTTTTTATAAGACCTTTTAATACTTTATGCCTATGTTCTATGTGTTCCGGATGTTTCCTCTGTCTCATAACTATTCATGTTACTACATCAACATTGTCTTAAGGAAACATATAGTAGCAATCTAGAGATTAAGCAAAGAGAGTTGATCAAATCCTAGAAATGGAAAACTTGCCTTTTGACGATAATATCGGAATGCGAGCAGTGTGATAGTTTGATTGTATTATTTATTCTTTGACTAGCAACTGGTAACTCTTAAATTTAACTGTCAATGTCAATCGTTTATTTGATTTGACAGATTTCAAAATGCCGCAAAATTATGACATACCACTTTGAATTTGTGTATTGATTTTTAGTAAATGCATTGAATTTACCAATATAATACCGTATTAACACGACTATATGTGACTTTTAGATTATTGATAACACTGGGTTTAATAGGAAAAGTACTCACAAAAGTAAGTATAGTAACTTTACCTTAAAAGTAATTAAAATCCCAATATCAATTTAAAATTCCATTTGTTTTATTGCAGATAATATGTATTCTCCGCGACAGAAAGTTCTATGGTTTGCATTTAATTCAAGACTTGCGGTGATATTAATACAAACAATATTTAACTCCGTAATACCCGACCACGATGCAAATGTATTTCGCAGTCCTGAAGATCCGGCGTTGCGGAAAACTACGGCAGATTTGGTCGTAGATAAGTTATTAGGTGGCATGAAAAGGTGGGATGCTCAATATTTTATTCACATAGCCCAATATGGCTATACATATGAGAATTGTTTAGCATTTTTTCCATTGTATCCTCTTATTATTCGATATCTTGCTTACATGTTTAGTAGTATATTAGGGACATTTCTTAATTTCCATAGTTTGTTACTTATATCTGCTACAATAATTAACCTTCTGTTATTTATAAAATCTGCAGATGTACTTCATAGTCTAAGTTTGAGAGTTCTAAGAAATGAATGCTATGCATACAAGTCTACGATATTGTATTGTGTAAATCCTGCAAGTATATTTTTCTCAGCTCCATATTCTGAGACATTATTTGCATTTATGTCATTTTACACAATGTTCAAATGTACTGAGAATGAGTCATTCAGATTTGCTAATATTGATATGACAAGTGCATTGCCTGCTGCTTTATCTATGATAACAAGATCTAATGGCTTAGTTAATTTGGGATTCATCTTTTATACAAGTTTCAAAAATGTCATCGAAAGGACTTTACCTGAAATTGTCAATAAATATAGGACTCTTAAGCATAGGGTGATGCTTCCATTCTTGTTTTTACCTTTTCTTACAAGCAGCGTAGCACTATTTATAACTGTAATAGTTGCATTGATCCCCTACATGCTTGTACAATTGTATAATTATTTTAAATTTTGTAATATTAATGATCACAACTTACCTGAGTTTTTATCAAATACTGAATACATATTGCCCGGTTCTGGAGAAAGTCCTTGGTGCAATTATTCAATACCTTTATCATATTCCTACATACAAACTCATTATTGGGATGTAGGATTCCTTAATTATTACAAAGTAAAGCAAATTCCAAACTTTTTATTAGCTTCTCCAATGTTAACTTTAATTTTATGCCATTCATTTTCTTTTATAAAAAATAATATACGGCTATGTTTTAGACTTGGATTAAGGGACAATATTATTAATTATGGATATATGAATAAAATGGCTTATAGGCCAAGACAATATTCTAAAGGATTTGGGACCAATGATCCGAATATTTTTGTCTATGTAGTTCATGCAATATTTCTTAGTGTTTTTTGTATTTTTTATGTGCACATTCAAGTTTCAACTAGACTTTTGGCATCAGGCAGTCCGATTTTATACTGGATATGTGCAAGTAGGATGAATGTTGGGCCGACACAATCTTCAGATCAGAATGCTATAAATGAACATTTTAGACGTGTTGGTACTGGAAAGAGAATTCCTACTCATCATCTTTCAATAGCTAATTTAGAAGGCGTAGACAACATGTACAGTAAATGGAGGACATTTATAATATCAAGACACATGCCCGATTTTCAATCTCGATTTATTCAATGCTATTTTATTGGATATTTAGTCATAGGAACCATCGCCTTTTCTAATTTTTATCCTTGGACATGATTATAGATACAGAATGTGTGATCGCATCATACATATCATTTTACATTAGAAATTGGCTTCAATATATAATTATTGCATAGTACTTACAATTGTTGTATTTACATATCATTTTTTATTTTAACAATAAACTTTTAAAATCAAATTAGGTTAAAGATATATATAGATTTAATTCATCTTTAACTTGGGGCCTTCATTAATGTTTAGATTTATTAGTACTTATAGGAGACTGGTAATTTCTGACTGGAAACTTTGAACACCATTGTAGCCCCTCCTATGGATTGATGCAGTATTTTTGTAGCAGGCAATCGGCAATGAGTATTTGACCCAAAGTGAAAGCTATAAAATATTGGTTATAAACATAATTACTGTACTAAAATTTGAATTGGGACTAAAGTGTAAGTAATTGTGAGACAATATTTTAAAATTAATTACATTCCAGTACTGTTTGTATCTAGTCCATTTTGGCCAGGATCAAGTTAAATATCAATTTTAACATTTACTACTAAAGTACTAATAATATTAATTTAGGTTTATATGATACATGTGATCTCTGACCCAAAAAAATGGAAGGTTACTTTTATGATACAATCATAAGATTGTCCTATTATTATTAGGGAGTATTTTATCCATAAACATGTGTGGGGGAAGAGATAATTACAAAGAGCAGTTATTATATTTCTTAGGATTTATCTCTATTCATTCTTATAACTAAGTGAGGTTTCTTAGGTAATTACTCTATTCTAATACAATATTTGCTTAATATTTTATAGTGAGGTATCTTGGGACCCAATTAAGTATTATCAGCTTGAGCTTAATTATAGTTAAATTCGTAGGATAATAGACAATTACGACACATTAGTTATGTCTGATATATGATGCTGTTGATTAGTAACATTAGTTTCAACAGGTCATCAAAAGTGCTCTATTCCTTTTAGATATCTTTAGGAAATATCGACCTTTTGCTTGTTCCACGAAAACTTGAAAGGAAAAATATTTGGTCATCTCATGGAGTAAACTTCTTTATTCAGACAATATTGTCTTATTATGCACAAGTTAATAGTTTGCTAATTTTAGAAATAAGAGCTCATTATCTAGTCTTAATTTAAGTTCTAGTTTATTATTGATTTTTTTTGTTTATAGTACTTTATTTGCTATTGCAGGGTATTTATTAAGTTGTTATATTTAATTTATTAAAAAAATAGTGAAAACAGTTTTTATGTCGATTTTGATAAAGTTATTAGATATAATTCAATTCAAGTAACCTGCTTTTTAATATTCAATAAATATTAAATTTAAGAAGTGAAAAAATCAATGTTAAAATGTAACATTAAATAAAATATCATTACAAATTGTGGTTGTGACGTCTTTGCATACATTGCTGTATGTTGAAGTTTAAGGAAGCAATAAAAATAAATTACAAATCTCAAAATCATTTATTTATATACCTTATTATACTGAACACTTAATTCAAAAGTAATCATAATTTGATTAGTCCAGAAGCAATTTTGATTGGCAGTTACATATCTTGAATTCTTAATAATAAATATAAAATTGGCAGTTAATTACTTGAATCCACTGGATCATCAACTGTTGAATCGGGTTGCAGAATTTCAACATCTTCTGTGGAGTCCGGTTCTTCAGGTTGGCAGGCAGCGACGGGGGCAGTCTCTGTCGAGGGCTCCCCGTCGCTGGCGTATTCCTATGCAGCCACGAGAGCCGCCCGCAGCCGCTGTCGGGCGCGGTTCACCCGTTCCTCCTGACGTCTCACGTCCTCTTTAGTTATAGTGACAGCAGCAATCAATGGTTGCTCAGGGTTTAAAAAAACACCCGGATTTTCCAATATGGTTTGCTTCGATCCGGTTTGTCCTAGAAGATTTTTTATTTAAACATTTTAATAGTTTAATTTAATGGGAAAATTGATAGAGGTATTTCTTCAAAAGGTTGAAAAGTTAGCTGGTAAGATAATGAAAAAAAATAATGGTAATTAGGAAATACATATTATTTTTTAATTATGAACGCCAGCAACGCGCACAGAAATGCAAGACTAAGCAAAACTAACCAAGCGAGAGCGAGGGATAAGTGATAGAGACGCACAGATCGGACTAGACTTCGGCTTTTATTTTGCACTTCCACCATCCTTATGAAGTTATCACGTAAAATTATCGTCTAAAACCTACTGTCATCCAATTTTCTAAAGGGTACATATCACTCTTGTTTATAGCATGAAATAAATAATAATTTAATTAAGAAAACAAACTTACCTGTTATAGGCTGTGATGAAACATGAAGAGCTGTAGCCAGAGACTGTATAGTTGTTGCATCAGATGTAAATGGACCCAAAGGTTTTATGTACTTTGGCAGTGTTGTTGTTCCTATTACACCATTTGCATCACAGGCAGTCAAATTCTAAAAATAACAATCAAAACATTGTAGATTGTTAAAAGAGTGTTACATTGTTATATACTAATGCCCTAGAAGTTCAACAGATCATGGAGTTTTATAAATATTTAGAGAAAATTTTCTAGGGAGAAAGGATTGTGGATTGTGCTTTCAAGTTATAAATAAACCATTTATAAGTTAGGAAATATGCTTTTGACATTTGAACTCACCTCCAAACGTTTTTCCCAAAACAATTGTTTTGGTTTCTCTTGTGTACCTTGTTTCAGATCTGTTTTCACTTTACTCTCCTGAGTTTTATAAACAGTTACTGGCTGCTTAAAAATCGATGCAGTCTGGCGAATGGGTGGCACCAAAGATGAGTCAGAACGAACTCCTCTGCTAATGAAAACATATTGGATAAAATAATATTAAAGCATTCTTTTCATCAAACAACTACTTCAAAAATTCCAAAAACTGTACAATATTAGTGTTAAGTAAATTTTTAAATTTTATGTAACTTTTACAATACAAACAAAACAACAAATAAGAAAAATACTTTTACACATTATATGTTATATATTAATACTTATTTCAGTCTTATTTCACCTTAACCAACATTTATATCATACATTTGGTGATTTTCACTCTTCATGCTTAAAACACATGCTTTTAATAACAAATGTTAATGACATGTGAAGTATGAAATGGACATAATTATCAATGTACAGTCAAAGAATTAAATATGCTTCCCACCTAGGTCGATTTTCGTACTGCTGTCACCATAAGAACTATAAGTTAGCATGTTCAAGTTATGACAAATTTTCGACCTTATTACTAAACTGCCAAATAACATTTTACAGAAATGGGTACAAAAAAAATGTCTTCGACTGTACAGAATTTATTTTTGAAGCATAGCTGGAATGCTGGGATATGTGTAATAGTCCTGTTTATTAACTTACCCATTATTATAAACTGTATGAATGTGTTAAGTTTATGGTATTATGAAGAATTGCATTGTATTATATGATTTTATGCCTAAAATAAGCTCTATGCTGACAGGTATAGCTTTTTGGTAGTAAGAAGTGGTGATAAAGCTGTGGTATAGTTTAGATATTGTAAAATAAGTTCGCACACACTGCTATCTATATTACTACAGTGACAATCGACAACACAACTACCTCAAGCTGTACACAAAAAATACAAAGGATTTTCAAGTACATAAATATAGGACAAGCCCTATTGCTACTTGTCAATAAAGCTACCAGGGAAACAGCAATAGGTGTAAACACAAAGCACAAGATTGCACTAATGATCACAACACAAGTGATAAATTACGACACATGGAACCTGTAGTCAAACTGCGCTCGAGCTTTCTTGGTCTTGCACAGGAGCATTGTGTTTATTTGGCCCTGTTGAAAGTCGAAACATGACAGGTCCATACTATCACCCAGATATCGAACTAGCTCGGGTTTACTGCGAAACTTTTTACCTGTAGGGCTATAGAAAATTCATTATCACCATAGACCGGTCGGCAATGACAAGCTGATGTTACAGTTAGTGTTTGTTAACTTTTGTCAATACTGAATACTGCAATGAATGGTCAATAAGTACCACTGTGTTATATATTAACTATTCACACCAGATAAAGTAACAATCAGAATGTTTTTCTTCTTAGATTCTTATAAAAATAATTCAAACAAAATGGTAAAATTCGATAAATGTCTTACACTTACAAGCAATGCTTAAATATTACAGTGGTTGTAACTATAAATACATAATACATTAGAATAAAAATGACTAACAAAAACAACTTAGATTACTTTTGTGTACAAATTTTATACCTACAAGTAGTGTAAAAATTACCTGTAATAAAAAACATCAACTTTGCCAGCAGAAAGTCCTGTTTTTCTAAGAACTTCTTCTCTTTGCCATCCTTTTGGCAAGGCTGAACAATCGGATCTTTTTCTTTCTATTGAAATATTCATATTCTGCATTGAAATGAGAGTAAAGATAAAGGACAAACCGTAAGTATTTAGTATTTTAGAACAAAAGTTCAGTTACGTAGGTATAATCGAGTGCTGCAAAATTGAGATGGTCGAATGTCGACTTCACGGTTTTAACCAATTTATAACTTAAATGTGCATTAAAATTATTATTTATGCTTATGTTAAATATTCTAATTTCTAATTATTTATATAAGCAAAGCAACTTGAATACAATAAACCTCTTATTTATAGCAATAAACAATAAGTGACAGGATCACAGAATTGGTTTTGTGATCTGTCCACATGACAGTGAAAGAATATGTAAAACAAAATAAGCTAATTTTGGGAGCCGCATCCAATATTTTGCGTGGACATTTAGGTACCATTCAGAACTTTAGTCTGGCCTGGTCGATATTTATAATTTAAGTTTCGATAGTAATTGAAATCAGTACGATCAGTACCAGTAGGTATAATATACACGACATGTTCATTAGGTTTGCTACTCTATTGTATCCATAATGTCATCAAGACGAATGTCAGAAAGTGCGTTTTGCGGGGTCTACTTTGCAGAATCGCGCTTCGCGAATAAAATTGGTGAATAGTTATTTATGGTGATAAATAGTGGACGATAAGGAATTCTGTAAACAAATTACAAGTAAGTAGTTGTATTTGAAAATGTAAATTTTTCTTGTTTATATGTTTATAGTAGTTGTCAAAATTTGAGTACTTTCACTTTTATTAGCAGTGACTTTAATATAAACAGAATTGTATACGTAACCAATTTGGTATTCTCAAGTTGTTTCTAATAGTTTAAGAGATTGATTTTTTAAGACATCGAAAATTGTAATTAAAACATTTTACAATTACCGTCAACTTGTTGCGGTAATGTACAAGAGACCATTACAAGTCGTTCCTATAAGCTTTAAAATAAAATCAAATTAATGTGCACTTTTCATTAGTATAGGAATAAAATGAATTACTTTTAGTTTTCATAACAAAAACATAACAAAACATTTTTTAAAAATTATGAATGAAAAATCTCGTCATTGGCTTCAAAATGCTTTTTAAAAGAGTAGTAGAAGTTGGATTCGAACATTTGGAGCACTGTTTTTTACAAAGAAAAGTTCTCTTCTTTAATCATGTCTTAACTAATATCTTAAGCTTTGTTTTTGTATAGGATTAGTTTTAGTGCATTTATATGAGACTTTATTTTAATCAGTATACAACTCCTTAGGCTTTGTACTATAAAATAAAAACCATCTCAGATTTATTAATTGATATGCAAACAAGTTTTGGATCCATTATCTATACTAATATTATAAAGAGGAAAACTTTGTATTTTTGTATTTTTGTATTTTTGTATGTATTGAAATAACTCAAAAACTACTGGGCCGATTTAAAAAATTCTTTCACCATCAGAAAGGTAATTTATCTGTGAGTAACATAGGCTATATTTTATTATTACTAATGTTTAGGAATTATTAATAAACAGCGTGTTTCTGGACGCCGGCGTTAAAAATTTACTAAACTTTAACTTTTCTCGGCTTACGCTGCCTAAACCGTTAGAGCTATATAAAAATGATGTATGAAAGAATTGTAGATCTCAAAAAGTTCTACAGAAAAGTCCGCGATAGCATATATTTATCTATAACGGTTTTCTTACAATAACCACTTTTTTGTTTACAAAATGAATTAAAAACCTCACGCTAATTGCAGCGTTCTTTTATTGGTTTCAATATTAATCCTTATCCAAATAAATGCGTCTGTTATCAGGAGAATTTAATGTAGAAAAAAATTGTTCTTTACAGTATTTAAATTGGACTAATAGTTTAGAAGATATCGCGAACACAAACAATAAGGGTAACTGAAAAATCAACTTACAAGCTACCGGGCTTAGAAATTTGGAATCTTGCATCGGTAGATTTCTGTTATTACGTAGATTACTACTAAGTTAATACTTTTGGTAATAGGTTGAAAAAAAGGGCGAACGTAATCTATACTTCTATATCTATACTAATATTATAAAGAGGAAAACTTTGTATTTTTGTATTTTTGTATTTTTGTATGTATTGAAATAACTCAAAAACTACTGGGCCGATTTTAAAAATTCTTTCACCATCAGAAAGGTAATTTATCTGTGAGTAACATAGGCTATATTTTATTATTACTAATGTTCAGGAACTATTAATAAACAGCGTGTTTCTGAACGCCGGCGTTAAAAATTCACTAAACTTTAACTTTTCTCGACTTACGCTGCCTAAACCGTTAGATGTATATAAAAATGATGTATGAAAGAATTGTAGATCTCAAAAAGTTCTACAGAAAAGTCCGCGATACCATATATTTATCTTTAACGGTTTTCCTACAATAACCACTTTTTTGTTTACAAAATGAATTAAAAACCTTACGCTATTTGCAGCGTTCTTTTATTGGTTTCAATATTAATCCTTATCCAAATAAATACGTTTGTTATCAGGAGAATTTAATGTAGAATAAAATTGTTCTTCACAGTATTTAAATTGGACTAATAGTTTAGAAGATATCGCGAGCAAAAACAATAAGGGTAACCGAAAAATCAGCTTTCAAGCTACCGGGCATAGAAATTTGGAATCTTGCATCGGTAGATTTCTGTTATTACGTAGATTACTACTAAGTTAATACTTTTGGTAATAGGTTGAAAAAAAGGGCGAACGTAATAGGTTATATTTGTAATTTCACGCGGGCGAAGTCGCGAGCAACGGCTCGTAGATTATATTTGTAATTTCACGCGGCCGAAGTCGCGAGCAACGGCTCGTATGTTATATTTTTGACTTTGTGTTTGTAACCTGCAGTTTAGCTTTTATTTACTATGTTGCTATGGATACATAATGCAGTTTTTATGTTCTGTTTGTGATATATTTTGTTAGATCTATTTTGTAATAGTTTATTCTATGTGATTAAAATTACTATTAATTCATTGATTCTTTAAGGTAATTCCATTTAGTGCCTCATAATCATCAGCTTAACCGTCCAACAAAGGATAATATTTAAGTAGTATTTTTTACATTTGTTTTACCAAATTTTCTCTTTCAAGTAATATCTCATAGGCTATGGTAAATTATTTGACAAAAATTTCACATCTTAGTGAAAATTATTTTTTGTGAATTAAATATAGAAGATTTTAATAAAATTCTAAATTTGTTCCTATCAATCCTTTGTTATTATGCTTCATAAAAAGAATATCTTTATGAGTTGAACAATGTTTAGTGTTCCAATTAAAAAAGTAGCAAACTTATTATACAACAACAAAAAACAGAATGGTCTGTCCTCGGCAGTGTTTTCTAAACCAATATGACTTAGGATCCCTCAAGAAGCGAACCTATCTCTTTCTCTAAGGCTGGCAATGCATTTGCAATTCCTCTGGTGTTGCGGATGTCCATAGGTATTGATGAACACCTCAATGTTCCCGCTACTTGTTTGCTCCCTTCTCTTAAAAAACAAATTACAATTGGTCTTTCATGATTTGAATATCTTTTTTTTTAAACAAAATATCGTATTTACATACATTGGTGATTAAATATTTAATTATGTCGATTATTATTTATTTATGTCATATTTAGTAGATTTCATAAGTTTCTAACTATAATTACAGTTTAAGTTTCACATATGTTGGGTTCTCAGATATTATGTAATTTAACATTCTTTGAGCTATATTTTTTTGTTAGATTAATAACAGTCTTACATACAAGTTAATGGTGCAAAAGAAAATAATGTTGTAAGAAGACGTCTGGCAAAATTCCCAAGACAATTCTTAAAAAAAAAATATCTAAATAATATTATTAGTTTGATCGAGTTTTATAATAATGTCGCAATAGATTTATTACTTCTTTGCATCTGTCGAATTATGTTACTATTCGTAACCGTCAAAAATAGTAAGAAGTCAAGTCAGTCATCTCCCTGGCCTTATCCCACTCACGTAGGGTCTTCGCACAAGATTTTACAAATGTTAGTCCCGATTCGCACGGACGCTTTTTATCACGCTCTAAAAAAAGCGTTCAAATAGAACAAATTCACATCCATGTATCATATGGCAGCGTTTTCAAACCGCGACGCGTTTTACCGCGCAGTGTTGCATTTTGATCGCTGGGCGAACAAATCAAAATTAATTTTGAAGTGTTTGTATTGAGGGAGGGCGTTAAAAAAGCGCCACGCGCACGATAGCCTGTCGCCAATCCTAGTAATAATCCGCAATAAATTTCTCAGTAAAAAATAAATACCACAATCGCCTCAGTCGAATATGCGCAAGCGGGAATATTCCCCCCGTTAAACAAATCGTCACGTCACTTTGGGTTCCCGCTGCCTAGGAATTGATTCAAAATATGATCTTCCTCATTTTCTTTTTTAAAACATTTTTTTTATCGATGTTTCGCCAATGGAAACCAACAATTAAAGAAAGAGAAAGATTACATATTTTTATATCAGCGTTTCAGCACAGTAGGTTCCCACTGTTAATGAAGAGGAAATTTCCCGCGCAATTTATAAGACGTAAAACTTATAACGCATTTTCTTACGCATGATCAAGCATGTTAACCTTTTTATATTTTTTGTTGTTGTATGACCTTCGCGTATCCCATGAAAGTAACGTTCATTCGTAGATTGTTTACAATTTTATAATCAGAGATTGTGTACTTTGTAAAGGTCACCCTTTGATCATAAGCAATCGTACCTACGTAAATATAGTTCGAATAGTTCACTAGATGTTTTAATAATGTTCTATGCATGTTTCGTGTTATGTGTAGTAGACAGTGTAATTAAAGTATCAATTATATAATTTTCCATAATTTCACAATCATCAGCTTATTTATTACAGTTTCAACAATCGGTAATTAAATTCTATTTCTTGTGTACAGTGTTGGTTTTATTACGTAGTACATTAGTATAAGTAACGCTGATGTTAAATATTGACATAAAAGAAACAATATACCCCTATACTCAGTGTTAACACAAAAAACAAGGAAACCGAAAAAATATAGATTTTCTTTCGTTGGTTTTACAATTGTAAATTAATAAACTGAATTCGTGAATATACTATAGTTGTAACTAATAGTTAAAGAATGATATTTTCGCTTAGTCCGACGTCACTGCCGAAAATAAACGTAGTAAAGGCTATAAAATTGTGACATACATAAAGGCGGTTTGTTTCACTTGGCAAATGCCAAGGCGACAGCACAGCTAAATGTGCGGGCTCACGTAGCGTGTTGCTGGAAAAAGAACGGACAATTTTTTTAGTTATCAGTGGTGAAGGAAGGTAGGGCCAGTGTTGCCTTAGCCAAAATGTCAGGAGTGCCCCGTGACGTCACCCCGCGGCGAAATGGCGCGGCATTTCACGGTGCGCTAACCACGCCCCTGCCCACCCTAATCTCTGCCACGGCTTGTCCAAATCGTCCCTACGGCCGCCCGCTGAGCGCCGACCTAATTCCTTTATACGTTACTCGTTAATCTGACTATATATTGTGGACAATAGGGTAAAGGGGTCGAGGTGACGAGGTGCTTTGTTTGCCTATTTGTGGTCACCGTGATTTCGATCGAATCAGTCTTATTGACACTACGAACTTCGTACAAGTCGATCATTTGATTATAACGTTATATTACAAATGATGTGGACATAAATAGGAAGCTTGTTTTTGATGTTTCATTCATGCTAATTATATAATTGCTTTTTTTCTTATCTTTGTATGCGCCTTATTAATTGTTGTTTTTCTTTTTCAGGTACGCAATGGCTGTGGCGGATTCCGGTCTGGCCTCCTTGATGCAATATTCTTCTTAGATTTAGGTATGTTACGAGATTTGATTGTTCGCCATTTTATTAAGAGTCTCTCACAGTTGAAATGCATTGTATAAAAAATATAAAAGTACCCACCCAGAAGAGCTAAGTAACGGATTTGCCGCAAGAAAGGGTAAAATTGTGAAACTAAATGACATTCTGTTTCTTTTATTTGTATCGGAATAGAAAACTTTGTATTGATTGTACCCATGAGTACTTATTTTCAAGCGAGCCCTTACCCTTACGCACTCGTATTTTTTAAATATCCCCACTTGTACTTTCACAAGTTCACTTTTCAAAAACAATAAGTAACAAAGCATAAAAGCTTAATTCGTAGCTCAAGAAGCATGTATCGCAATGTTAGAGTGAATACAAATGGCCATTTGAAAAGGTGTTCGATGTTGAAAAACAATACTAGATGCTGTGCCTTTACTGTATTTAACTACTCTACTTTACAACGTTTTGATAATACTATATTTTCTAGTAATACAACTAATGCACTGAAGTCATGTCTTAGCCCACGTACTATGTTTGTTTTTTTCTAGGAAGGGTCGACACAACTATTAGTTCTATGATGTACTTACCTATACATATTTATACGAATGTCTGAGTGTATCTGCAACGGACGTTTACTTAGCGAAGGCATTGTCTATATCGGTGACGTGATGGCCGCATGCCGCTCCTAACTCGATCACATAGGCTCGAGCTTTTAACGCGCCTCAAACTAGAGCACGGCCCTTTATAAACCTTGCTAATCTAATGTATACTTTATGTGCCAGTGATAAACTTGATATTGTACTGATAGGCTGCAATCCAATTTATTAGCGAATCTACAGGGGTATGTTTTGATTTGTATATGTTCTCAGCTACCTATAAACTGTTCTATGTATGTTGTCCTTTAGTTTTGTCCGTCTAGAAGTATAATTTTGGATAGGTATTTACTGGTTGTATTAAAATCTGTTCCTCGGTGATTTCATGATAGAAGGGGTGCCTAAAACTTGGATCGAACGCAGTTTTCAAATATTTTTAATAGAAATGTTCTGTTTTTAGTTCGTTACATTGCCGAGTTGAGAACATAATCTAAAATTGAAAGTGACATGTGTAAAAATATAACCACACTTGGGTGTCATTTTTTATAATAATCGTCTTATGTATTCAGTATGTTATATGTTCAGTACGATATATGGTTTCAAATAGTTTAAAAGTAAACATGAAAACTATTTTTACTTCTAGAAGTAACTTTTATTGTGTACTAGCTGTTGCTCGCGACCTATCCCCGTGAAATTTAAAAATAATAAAAGATACAGCCTATGTTACTCGCTATGTTCTTTGTTAATGGTGGATGATTTTTTTAAATCGGCCCAGTAGTTTTTGAGTTATTCCAATACTTACGAAAATGCAAATATTTCCTCTTTATAATATTAGTATAGACAAGATTAAAGACGTTATTGCCAATCTATTATTATTAGGAAGTATCACATACTTTAATTCATAAGCGTTGTTCTATAACCATTTCAGTTGCCTTGTGTTTTCTCGGTTAGTAGAGTGAGGACAGGCGTTGTAATGGATCACAGAATTGAATTAATCTACATTGAATATCAATCATACGGACGGCTGCACCTATAAATACATAAGTTTAACCTTAATTAAGTTGATTTTTATAGTATAAGGTGTCAAGCTATCAAGCGGTCACATGATTACGTTAAAATAGCGAAAAGCAAAACGGCTGATGCATTGCTCATCTAAAATACCCATTTTATTGAAAGCCAATTACCACATGATTTGTTTATCAATAGGGAAGAAAATCTGCGTCCGAATCACATTTTTTTGGCGTGGAACATGAAAGAAATCTATGTTTTTATTTTAATTTCGCGAAGGCGTGGCACATGTGTCAATGTTCCGCGTCACATCTAGAGCGTTTTGTTTATGTTAATTTTTAACACTATTAAACAGTGAAGTTGGCTTAAGGCCAGACTCCTTGCTTTTAGATACTATATGTTTATGTATTTAGGTTTTTATTACTCGTATGATTCACACCGTTATTTATAACCCAGTCTCTTTGTCCAGATAAGATATACATTAACGATTTTAACTACATCCTTTTCAAAGGCGGAAAATTGACTTAATTTTCGGTCATTTTTTCATTTGTCACTCTTTGTTTAAATTTGTCGACAGCAAATGCCGCTTTTATTCCTTTTCATTCTACAAAGATCGGTAAAAAATATGTAAAGTAGTTAAAGTAGGCTATTAACGTTATTAAGTTAAAGAGCAAAGTTCACTTTGCATATGAAAATATGAATAGCAGACGTAGTTTGTGAAATGTCTCTCGTTACTTCATAATATAAAATAATGCACGGTTCCTATATCTCGTAAAAACTTTAATCATCGAATAGCGATAAGCTTTGGTACATTACATGGTGTTGGAATAAAGTCATGGCCCAGCTGTGTTTATAATAAATTATTGTTTGTCTAGAGCAGCTAGTGCAGCTAAAACAATTATAGACTAAAGTATATTTATTCTACATAGAGTGGACACGGCTTTGTTATTATCTTCTTAATTTTAAAGCTTTCCGTAGAGTATACAAGAGCACCTCGAAACTGAGATTAACGTAAATAGTTTACAGTACGAGAAGAATGTTTAGTTTGTAAACGACAATATAACTCACGCCCGTAACCCAGATGGGTAGGCAGATACCACGGATTTGACGTGGTCCTGACACATCGCTCTCGCTTCGCAAGTTTCAAACTTGCCCAAAAATTCTATACATGGTTTTAAGTCTTTTTTGTTTCGTATTATATGTGTCTTATTCATAGATAAATTTATACGAATAATTTATTTAAATTTGAAATTTCCTATCAAGAAACTGACCAAACGCTCTCATTATTAAGTAGTTAAACATTTTGCAATAAAATACACAATGTCATGATAAGCAGTGGACACTTCCCACGGGTTACGTGTTTGTAAATCAAGGCCACTACTATCCGTAATTAAATACCATTTAAATAATGATAGTACGTCATGGACATATTACATAAATGTCCGCTCCCCGGGGATCCCTTGCCTCCATGAGCGTTTCATTTTTCGTACCGCAACATTTATCACAATATTTATAAATTGATTTATTTTAATTGACATATAAAATTTGCATTGTAGTTTATTTCATTACGAACAGTTGTTTTTAAAGGATACGTCATATTTTTCACAACAAAATCTTAATACGAGTATACATATCAGATACGAAAGGTAACATGTCTAAAGGTGAACGAGTCCGTCCAGAAGCGGTAAAATATTATAAACTAGCCGTGGCCCGCGACTTCGTCCGCGTGAAAATAAAAGAATATAGTAAGAAATATAGCCTATGTTATTCACTGATAACAACTTTTTAATGGTGCAAGAATTTTTGAAATTGGCTAAGTAGTTAGTTTTTGAGTTATTTCAATATACACAAAAATCCAAACATACAAATCCTTCTTCTTTATAACATTAGTATAGATAAAAGAAGAAGGATTGATTTGTGACCTATTCAAATAATAAAAAAATGAATAAAGATAATTAAAGAAGTGAGCGTATTATAAATTACGTATTTTTCAAAATTTATTAATTACAAGTACCTTTTGATTTTAACTAATAAAAAAGTCTTAATACAAGTGCAGTGAGTACGTAACAATAAAAGTTGTTATCTAAAAAGGTCAACTTTATCAGTTCCATAAGACTAGTTATTGACCTGTTAAATGATTTAAACAATTTAGATATTGTAATGGAGAAGATACTTCGGTACATTAGTTTATTGACAATGAGTACAGGTTCTTTAATAATATAAATATTTTTTTAAGGTTTTACAAAATCATTAAGTTAAGGCGGGATCGTGGTAAAGCGCTGATTTATCTAAATAATATCTAATTTAATATTATAAAGATTTATAATAAAAATAAATTATGCATCATCAAATTGCCTTTATCCCTACGGAGGGTCGGCACATTTTATCCTTTCTTGTCACACCACACATTCATCTTAACATACGCATCTCAGCCACATGCAATCTCCTTTCATCCGCAACTTTGGTGGCCCACACTCAGATCCATATAATACGACAGGTCTTATGATGGACTTGTAGATCTGTCCCTTAAGTTTAAGAGACATTCTTGGAAAGTCACACCATTAACCTGGTAAATAAAAAAAATGATGCAATAATAATAATTTCCTTCCGAAGTATATAACTATTCCTCATGTTTTTTTTGTTTGTTCGTTTTCATTTTTTTTTTCGTACGTTTGTTTGGAATTACCACACGTAGCACGGCCATCAAATGACCCTCAATTGTTTGAATAATGTTTTCCTTAATTTTTATGTCCGGACTGCTTTAGAATGAGTTTTTAGGGTATATGTTACTTGTTTCGTTACAATGGCCGCTCGTCCATACTGCAGGTCAGTAAAACATTTCATTCAAGAATGGCTCGTCAAGTTTCTCAACACGTTTTATTTTAACGGTTATCACTGTATGACACATCGTTGTTGTCCGACTACATGTGCCGAATACCTTTTACGCAAGGGTACACACTCTCGGTACGGCACGGTGCGAGCTCGGTGCAGGCTCGGTGCGCGTGTCCGTTGTTTGCACCGAGCATAAGAAATAACAGTTCAGTTTACGTTTATGTTTTTGTATACAACTTGTATCACCGAATGTTTTGCATGGCTATAGTGTGTAAACATCTTTAAATACTTGTATTATGTTATTCTTGATCTTTTATTATACAAATGTTAATTCAAGGGTAACAAGACAGGTTACGTTCACTGATTTTTGAAAGTGTTTTTATTAAATATCGACTCGGCTATATTTCATGGATTAAGTTCGACACATGTAGCCATACTATATGTATAATATTATTTGCTTTGTATTTAAAACTTTAATTGATGTTCAAATACGATTAAATATGAGTACTCACCTCGTAGTTCTATCGTTATCCCGTTTGTGTTAACCAATGGCGTTTGTCTATACTAATATTATAAAGAGGAAAGATTTGTATTTTTGGATGTTCTATGTATTTGATTCACGCAAAAACTACTAGGCCGATTTTAAAAATTCTTTCACCATTAGAAAGGTAATTTATCTGTGAGTAACATAGGCTATATTTTGTATTATATTTTTATTTCATGCGGGCGAAGTCGCGAGTAACAGCTAGTCACTTTATAAAGTACTCTATTTGCATCTCACTCTCTGTTTATACCCACTACCTACTATATTCCATCGCTCTCTATTAAAACTACTGCCTCCCACTAATTTAGAAACGTTTTTTCACAATAGAACGAGCGAATATTCACTAATGTTTGGCGAAGAAATCTGTTTCTTCTTTAATTTTGTCCGAAGTCTACTCTACTAAAGAGATTGGAGCTGCATATTTAAATTACGTACAAACGCTCGTGTTGTTGAGTCCAGTCGTAACATTATTTTATTAGTATCAAAAATTAATGTTTAAATCTTCCGTAGTACCTATTTCTTGTCTGTTTATAAGCTATTACGGTTCTATACAATATTGATGATGCCAGTACACATTAAAATATAGTCAAACGTGGTTTAAATTATAAACAGATGTATTTTTCCATGACCTCATTAGTAGACATTAAATTGAATGTTTTAAAAATATTACAAATATCAACTTTTTTGATTATGCTTCAGGCGATATGTTGTTTACAACTAAAGCACTTTTAAAGTTTTTGTATGGGAGGTGGTTTTGAAAATTAATAGGACTCAACCCAGGTTTATTTAGTAGATAAAATAATGGAGTAAAGTAACGTAAGTAAATATGCAACATTATTTTTGATCCCGCCGTTTTTTTAATTGACACCTAACGTTATTTAAACTTGGTATCATCAAACTTGTGGGAAATATGGAAGAACTTGTGTCGTCCATTGTCATACGTTGGCCGCTGTATTTTTCGTTCGAATGTTGGCGCCTCTGTTCACCCCTTGGTTCACCTTGGTTATTGAAAGCCAGGAGCCATTTTCGACAGTATATCTGAGGTTGATAGCATCATACTTTTTTTTTTTTTTTTTTTTTGTTTTTTTTTTTTTTGTTTTTTTTTTTTTTTATAAAATGAAAAAAAAATACAATAAAAATGTTATAAGCGGTACAGAAACCCACAGGAATTATGTGTAACCACTGGTCGCTTATTTTATAACATATAAAAAGTAAGAAACTTAGACTATTTTACTCACAAACAACGCAGCTATTTACGGTAAGAATTTGAAAACGGCCCAGCAGCCTCCGGGCCACTTCAATACATACAAAAACACAAATCTCTCCTCTTTATAATATTAGTATAGATTTTTTTTTTTTTAAATTTTTAGTATAGTTGTTTTAGCAGAGCCGATTTCAAATTAATTTTACATTTGGATGGTTTTTTAATTATTTGTTCGAGCACAACGCTGTCAAGGTCGTTGAGCAGCTGCGGCAGGAGATATTCCAGTTGCGCTTACCATATGCGTTATTGTAAGTTGGTAATTTATATTTAGGCAGATTAGGTAAGTTACGTAACTGATTAGGTCTTAGGTTCAATTTTAATAGGGGTATGTATTTATTTCATCACTTATAATGTATAGTTTTATTTTTTTGTGAATATCTAGAATTTTACAATAATTAAAGATTTTCTGATCCTTTAAGGTTTTTTTCACTTGGTTTGGTATAATAGTTTTTAGTATTTTAAGTTGCAGTAAATATATATTATTCAAATAGCTAGTATAAGTTCTGCCGTAGCTGCTCAACCCATAGCCAATAACAGCGTCGGCCAGAGCGTTGTACAACATCCTCAATATCTTAAATGGCAACTTCTGTCTAAGCAGGGACAGCCTAGACAGAACAGATCTTAATTTCTTGCAAACATAGTCAATATGTGGCTTCCAGTTAAACTTGGAGTCTATAATAAGACCTAGGTATTTATGTTCACTAACAATATCAATTTTGTTGCAGCTAATATAGCACTCAGATGTTTGACGATGCAGGCATTGGTGTGAATGTGCTGTTATGTAAGGTTTCGATGATGAATGGATGTGAGAAGAATGTATGTGCATAAGTTTAGTCTTTTCATAATTTATAACCAAGCCTACATCGTGGGCCCATTTGCATAATAAATCAAAGTTTGACTGCATTTTCTTTTGTGCGTCCGTCAAACGTTGATCTGCTATTATAATACACGTGTCGTCGGCAAATTGGTATACAGAGCACTCAGTTAGTACATTGCACATGTCGTTACAATATAGTAGGAATTCGGTCGGACCGAGCACCGAACCTTGAGCCGTTCCTTCGTCGGTTGGTGTAAACTCACTGAACACGTTATCTATCTTTATTGTCGTTTGACGGTTGTGATGGTAATTTTTAAATAAATCAAGAAGAGGTCCCTGTATACCACTTTGGTCGAGTTTCTGATATAGAATAGGAAATTTTAAAGTTTCAAATGCTTAGTAAAATCTATAAATAATGCAAGTACATGTTTCTTTTCATTTAAGTAACAGTTGATTTCATTCGTGAATTTACATAATAATTGCGTTGTGTTTCTATTTTTTTGAAAACCATATTGCTCTTCCTTTATTATATTGTTATTGATTAGATATTTGTGTAATTCATTCCCAAAGTATTTTTCTATAATTTTATCTATACAAGACAGAATTGTGATAGGTCTGTAGTTATTAAAACATTGAAAGCACCTTTTTTGTGTATTGGTCTTATACTCCAATTTTAACTTATCGGGATAACAACATTTGGTTATGCATAAATTTATAAGATGTGTAATAACAGGAGTTAGTTGTTGACTTATACATTTAATATCCGAGACACGTATGCCGTCAAACCCTGGGCTTTTTTTATTATTGAGGTGTTTAATTATAGTATCAATGACTTCCACTGATGCCTTTTTTAATCTCATCGTACATTCTGGTTGATTATGTAACTTTGATCATTCACAATGGATTGCTACACAAACAACTAATATTTTTTACATTTTTTCTGAATTCTCGGGCAAAGTCATTTACTAAATCTTTTAAATTATAATTGGGAAATGACTTTGTTATTGTATCGTCTAACGATTTAGTTATTTTGCCACATAATTTATTTTATAATTTGCCATAAATTTATTGGATTATAAAAATTATTTTGAATATCTTTTTTAATGAAGTTATTTCTTAATTGTTAATATATTTATTTGTTTTATTTCTATATTTATTATACAATAATTTATTTTCTTTATTACTCATATCTTTTAACCAGATTTTTAACAACTCCTTTCTTTTGGAACACATATGTAGCATTCGATTGTTTGCCCATTTACAAAGACCACGCCTATTTAATTTTATATTACAACTATATTTGCATTTATCGTAAACTGAAATAATTTTTTCTAGAATAAATTCTAATACATCATTAGGGTCTTGGTATGTAAGCGCCGGGCTCCAGTCAATATCGCGCAATAGAAAACGAACCTTATTGTTATCGAGCTTAATTACATTTTGCCTTTTGCGTACTGAGCCGCAGTTATCTATAATGGCTAAACCGGTTATGAAGTGATCGGCGACGGCATTATTTATGACTGCAGTTTTTACAAATCTTTCAGTGTTGTTATGCGACATCGGCGCGCGGAGAAAAATATGATCTATGCAAGTTTTGGTGATGCGTTCATTTTTAAGTTCTACTCGCGTATATTGACTGATTCCCGACTCTAAACCTAATTCGCTTAATGCATTTAAATATTGTGAAGTAAACATACTACACTGTGATAAATCGATGTTCATGTCACCTAAAAGCACATAGTTGTCCATAGCCGGAGATGACTCGATGAGTCGCGATAGTTCAGAAACAAAAAGAGACTTACTTAGGTTCGGCGGCCGGTACACCACACACACATCCGTCTTGAAGTCGTAACTTGTAGTTATCGTACCTGTGATGCACTCGAACGACAGCGTAGTTGTTAGCCTCCTATTGAATCTCAAACTTTTGTGTACATATAAGATAACTCCTCCACTTTTCTCTTGTCACGCAATTCAAAATACATTTCATAATTTTCTAGATCAAATAGTTTAGCGCAGTCATCCGATATATTCGCTTCCGTTACAGCAATAATACTTATAATCTTCGGGCTATTTGTTATGATATATTCAAGTTGCGAAAGTTCTTTATCATAGATCTGATATTTACATGAAAAAAAGTTAACGCGTTTGTTTTTACATTACAGGTGATATTTATAAAATCGTTCCAGCTGTCCTCGTTAGTTTCGTCTATACTCGCGGTTCATTGGGTATTATTTCGAGTTTTGAGCGTTGACTCGAGCCTTTCGATGTCCTCGGTAGATCTGATGATATGAGGTTTGTCAGTCTCTGTTCGTCTCGCTAATATTGAACCTCTCTTGTACCACACGAACTTGCACAAGCCATTCCGTAGGAGTGTGTCCTTAGCTTTCCATAGTAAGAAGGAGTTGTTTGGTGTTAGCGATTCGCGTATTTGTATTTTTGAGTCGTCACTGCGTCCTATGTCTTTGCAGCTTATACTGGTGTTCTTTGCAGAGCTGAGCCATTTATTTTCTTCACCGTGTGACAGGACAACCACGATTGGAATTGGAGTGTGGTAGTTGGGTTCCTTTTAAAAACCTTCTTTCTATACGCATCTAAGATCGCATCTTGCCGTTGGTTTAATTTTGAACATATTATTTTAGTTATCGACATAATATTTTCCTCCCTCTGTTCTTGTACACCATAGATCTCGACGCGATTGCTTATAATATTTTGGGATATGACATTAATTTTGTGTTCTAAGGCTTCGTTTTTTAAGTTTAAATTTTTGCAAGTATTTTTGTATTCACTTACTTGATTTTCGTAATTTTTTATTTTGGTTTCGTATTCATCTATTTTATCAGTAACAAATTGTAGTATGCTTTGTAACTCTTTTTGTACAGTTTCTTTTATGTCCTTGCGTATTTCATACATTATGTTTTTAGTGATTTTTGTGTGATTTTTTTGGATAACGTTCGGAGACTCGAGTATATTTTCAATATCGGTGGGATCTTCCTCGGGGTCCGGCATGATGAAGGAGACGCGTCGGGGCCTTCCTCCGCCGCTGCACGCGCTGCACTTCCATTCTGCATCTTCGGTGTCAAACAGTACACTGAGCTGCTCCGTGGATAGTTCGGCGCATGACCCATGAATCCATTTCGTACATTCAGCGCACTGCAATCCTGGGCTCTTCTTGTTTAACAATTTGTTACACTTAACACATTTAACCATTTTTACTTACAAAATTTTGCACTACCGCGGGTACTTGTAAATAATTATACGCGCATCGACGACGTCTGTAAAGACTCACTGACAGCAAGCGACTGACTCACTGCACACCATAAAATACATCGGCTTGAGTTAAATATGAGTTACTTCATATGAAATGTTCACAACAATGTAAAAGAGCTCTTGTCAATGTCAATCGACGTAATCAAAGCATGACAGCTCGAAATTACAGCTTCTGAAGAAAAATATATGGCAGGAGCACTTATAATGTACAGCCAGAATTAAAATAATATTATAATTTGGGAATTTCTTTATTACATGCATAAATAAATTATAACTAGCGATCCAAACTTTTTTTTGGCTTTAAAAACGTTATTTCTTAAAAATTATGTTACATATATTCAAATATCTCGAAAATGATATTGTCGACCAAGGAATCTGTGGTAGTCCATGTTGTACACGTCTTTCCCGGACACCCTGTATATGTTATTCTTATTTGATATTTTTTTGTCGCATACTTTATCGAAGACACTGGCATTTAAAAATGTAGCAACCTATATGGAGCGTTCTGCAATCGCGAATGAAAGTGGTAATATTGTGAACACCGTTACTCCCACTCACCTTGAGGTTTGCTATAATACTACGTTAAAATACACCACGATGTCAAAACAGTACATTGGTATCGTTGCTTTGGGGCGGACGTCGCTCGACCGCCTCACGCTAACTGAATTTTATATGAATGATTTATATGTGCCTTAACAGTGTCTATGCATATTAACATTAAATAAAACATTAAATAATTTCGTGTTAGTGTATTTATATAGGTTTTCTTATTGGATTATCGTTTAAATTTATGATGTAAGTGTAAAACTAAAATTGTTCGTACATGTGTTTATGGTGGTCTTTATCCGCTTTTATATTTTATATTAGTTTTTACGACAAAATTAGAGGTTATTTCTTCTTGGAAACTTTCATTGTGAGTCATATTCTTAACAATGCGTTAAGGAAAAGTAAATCTGTTATTTGATTTTTATTTTTAAAAATCATAAAATTGAAAAATATGAGATAATAATTGGGAAAGGCCGTATTCGTCACTTATATAGTCTGCCCTATATGCGTCATATAGTGGACTTGGTGAGATAGACAAAATATAATCAGTGGTTTTGTATAATTTGCAAAAGCAAATTTAAAAGAGTAATTTGTTTGAATAAAAATATATGTAATTACGACCATGCTCGCCTACAAGATTATTTTGCCATCGGTGTGGTTATAGCTATACCATTTATATTTAATTATTATTAACTTTATTGTATACTACCATTCGCCCGCGACTCCGTCCTCGTTCAATTATAAAAAAATAGTAAGTAGCCTATGTGTTTTTCCATTCTTTGCTCTACATCTATGCCAAATTTCATCGAGTTCCGTTCAGCCGTTTAGGCTACAAAGTCTAATAAACATCCATCCATCCATCTAAACTTTCGCATTTATCATATTAGTATGATAAGTAAGAAATAAGATACTTGATTATTTTAGTTAATGTTCTTCGTAATTATAAGAATTAAATATTATTGCACGCCTCACAGTATCAACCTACAATGATATATTTATTGACGTATTAGGAAACTTAATCAAATTATCTAGTATTGCAACACTTCGCGGTTATAGTTAACCTTGAATAGGGCGTAGTGTATAAATATTTTCCTACGATGCAACTGTACTTCGGGTTATCTCGATACTATCGATAAATACCTACATTGTCTCAGTTGTAACGTATGTGATACATAGCAACACCGCGTTCTTATCACGATTATTGCATTCAATTACCATTATAAATCATAAATGCAATTAAGGAAATATTTTATTTTATTACAGTTGTTTACCACGTGCTCGACAATGTGAGGTTGTTTTGTTATAACCCAACTTCTATATGACCTTTGAAGACTTGTTCAAATTGAACATAAGTTTTATTTTTAAGAACCAATAAAATTGTTAAAAAACTATTTAATAAGCACTTTTTTGCGTTATATAGGATGTTTTTGTCCGCTTGGTAGGTGTCCTATAAGACTAAACACAATTGACCTAAATGTACCAACCATGCGAATCGAATAAAACGTAATTATGCGCAGATTGAATCTCATGGCCGCAGTGACGTCATCACTAACTCATAGATTCACTGTTGGGTGCCATCATCGAAAAATGTTAAATGGCATTGGTGCGTATGATATGACTTGAGAGTCGGATGATGTGGTCGCCTCGATAAATTCACGTAATCTGTTATTGATAGGAAAAAAGTATTAAAAACCGTTTTTTTAGTGTCATAGTGCTAATCACTGTCAGCATTGGTCAATTTAAAAATATTTTATTTCATTGCCTAGATTCATGATCGAAAACTTTTAGAGTATATTCCCTCTGTGGCGTCCTTAGAACGTCCTACAAAATTTATTTATTAAATAATAAATAATGAATATCAAAATTCATGAAAATCTATCCAGCAGTTGGAAACACTTAGCGTCAAACTTATAAATATTAAAAAAATAACAACAGAAATATCATTTAGTCTTTATTCTAATTTTATTTACCGTTACAATGTAACTTGACGGTCTACTGTCTAGAACAACGAAGGCATGCGTTATTAAAATTCACGCCTTTTTTAAAACCTTTACGTTACATTAAAAATGTTACAATAGTCGAAGGTGTGATTAACAGTCCTGTTGCTAGTTGCTTCATACAAGGGATACAGTACTCATATTATATTAATAGCGTGTTCATTGGTCCACAAGACAGACAGGAGGATGGTCGTCGTCAGCTCACACCGAGGGGCACAAGACAAGCCTAAATTCAGGGTAATTAAGCACCTAGTGGCAACATATAAAATATTAAATAATACTAATACTCATGGGTATTAGGAAATAGGTAAAATAAAACCTATAACTTATTACATCCAATGTATGTTATGACGAATCCCCATCGCTATGTGAAGGCAATAAATACAATTATCGAACTGGATTAGTAATAATTATACCCCATATTATACAACACTTTATCATCACGTAATATTTGTAGCTCGTATTATTACATTGTTAGCTGAATAACAAGAATATATTAATAGGAACGAAGTTTTATTTTTACTGTATACGTGTTATTTTTTAATGGTTGGTAATTTTTTGTCGTAGTATTTGTCACTTTCAGTGTCCTTTACTTTGCTCTAATAATAACTAACACCTGGTTTCATTTTACTTCAAGTGTCTGAGGCAACCAGAATGATAGCAATTGTGATTTGTCGATAACGATGGAGCTCTTATCAACTTATCAATTTTACTTTGAATCCACTCTATGATTTGTTTAGTATTAATATCGACAGATGTTAGGATTGTAAAATAAATATACATATCTTGATATATAGGGTTTAGTATACTTAGATAAATACAACAAGGTAAACTTTTTAACCCATAGAAATACTAAAGTAAACATCAGCCACGCGTTTTAATCCAAAAACGTCAAGCCAGTGGACCGATGATAAAGTAGTAGTTGTCAAAGGAAATTTCCTGATTACAAGTTGCATTGGCTTCAGTTCTTTGAATACTATTACTCCCGAAACTTAGAGGCTTATCTATTTGTCTATCACAAGACCTTAGACTTATGCCAAAGGCAACTAATGCTTAACTTGAGATATTGTAATGTGCGTCTTCATGTTGTCTTGGTAATTCCTAATCCAAGAAAGATTATATTCTTGTTTAAGACGGCACTAAATCTGCGTTAATCTTTTAATTCTGCACATTCTCCATTAAAAACCATTTGCCTAACGGAAATTTCCTGACAAACATGTCGGACATCTGAATTTATGTTCATGGCTTGCTTAGTTTGCAAGTTATTTTTAATTTTCATCTTAGGGATTCGATTGCTACAAACTTTAGCGTTTAGGACGTTCTAGAAGGTTTCTTTGTTCCAATGAAACCTAACTTTCTTAGCGATATCAATATCGAACTTCATAAAGAGAAATCTAAAACTAATCACGTACATAAAATATGAAAATGACAACAAATATAATATTTCTAGTCTAAATATGTTTATCATAGAGTCTTTCATAAAGGCTCATTGTCTCCGGTTGGCATGTATCAAGCACCGCATCTCAATTCCGCCAATCTATTTTAATTGTCTCATTACAAGTCCACGCCTCACGGTCATTGTTTATGGACATCTCGTGAGACCACTTGATATTTTACATCAGCATAGTATCGTAAGCGTGACATTTAAAAAATAATTTAATAGATTTTGTGTTCATTAACATTAAATAAATAGATGTGGATTATTAAAAGTATGAATCAGAATTATTTATAGTTTTAGAATCTTGTATGCTTGCTTGTACGTCTGTAGATATATTTGATCTTATTTTATCATCGTGTAAAGTAGATTATATAAAATTCAAGAGTCTAAGTTTGAACCAGATAATATTCTTAACTGTTGTAAGCGAATGTTATAATTCTGATAATAACTATTATATTAAACAATAAAAATTAGATAAACCAATTTGAAATAAAGACTAGCAAAATTTGAAAAAGAAACGCTTATAGCGTTGTATGATAAATCGGTTTATTTAAATTATGGTAAGGCTTGCTGGTAACTAATACCTCTATGCCCCATAAGGAAACAAGGCCTTAGTGCATTGTACCATCCGTAATTGAATCCAGTTATCTTTGCTTACGTGACAGTCCGAGCTATTATCGCCGATATTTCTTGTGTAGATTTCTTTGTACGTTGTTTAGTTAACCCAATTGGGTTATTAAGATGGTAGATTACTATCTGTGTAATGTCGCTTCCTACTTGGAAATATTATGACATAATACCTACATATCTCTGTAATAAATGTGAGGAAATATAACTATCTAAGATTAATTGAAAATATAATTACGAGTACGTATGGATTGTGTGCTGAAGTGATCTGATGGTAAAGATACCGGACACATAAATTTCTTCGCAACAGCCAATGACTTTTACATTTCCGTTACCTTGATTTATAAAGCAAACGAATAGTTACACTCTTCGGTGATACTTTATTTATTGATTATATTGGAACTGACAAAATCTAATTGGTATTGGTTAGCGAATATGAGTGTATTGCAATATTAACTTTGAGGTGTATTGTTGCAGGATAGAGGAGTGCCGAGTGGGTCCGCAGGATGCCGATCGCACCGCGCGGCCCTCCGCCCCTACCGATACAGCCGAACCGTCGACGATTCCGTAGGATACCTATTTCGACTCGCAAGTGCCCTTAGATAGAATAGTGTAATCTTTTATACGCCACTTTTACACCGACCTAATTAAATTTAAGTAGTAAGATAGATTACGCACAGTGGTAGTGTATTAATTATTGGAGCGCGCGCGAGTGTGTGAGTGTTCCCATGGTGCGGCCGACATGGGAAAGTCCTCGGCGAGAACACATGGTCAAGGTGAGTGGATTCTAAACCTTTATCAAACCACAGTCGAACATCTTCGTCTTCAAGGTCGATCGAACGCTTTATTATGTTTTAATGTTGATGAATCAACCTCGGCTTTAACCTAGAAATACAAATTTATAATTATGCATATTTCAGTGTGTGAATATCAAATGATTCCTAAAGAAAGTAAGGGTCTTTTGGTGAATAAAAGGCTTGTGGACAAGTATACTAAAAGAAGGCAAGAAGGGAAATATCGCTTCCTTCTTCGTTAAACATAACGGCCGCAAATTCGCTGTCTCTATTTGGTTTCTTGCAATAACAGTTAAATGCAGAAATGTGCTGTGAAAAAGTAGGTAATAGTTATGTTAGAACCATATTATATGGTAAAACCATTAAATTGGTACAATTTATTACGTATGCTCCAATATAATAATCAACATTGAACATTATTGAGAATAGAGAGATAGTTGACGAATGATAGATTGTTTTACTTGGATTGCTTAAGAAAAGAAACGATAGCGATTGTCTTGGAGCTCGGGCTGGAAACAAAACGGCGTTGATGTGCGTCAACTTTTAGATTGTCCAACTAAACAGGATGAGGATTAGTATATAGATATATGGAAAAGGATACTGAACTGTTCTCGAATTTACACGTATAAATAAATTGTAGATTTTTTTTTAATTATCTTTGGCTGTTATAAATTCAGTGACAATTTTTTGCATATGGAAGTAAACTTGCCGGGCAATATGGCAATGAAAGAGTTAAGTAAATATACAGATACAGTCAGGGAAACTGGCGGTGTTCCACCTTAAATAATACAATCATTTGAATATTTTTAGACGACACGAAACAAAAACCAACACAACTCAGCTTTTAAATGCGCCTGTACGAAAAAAGTCGGTTAATGATACACGGGTAATTTACTTTTATTATTATCCCTTCGTTTGCACTCACTGCTATCTAATTAGTTACTTGTAGGAAAAGGAGGAGTTTGTCTCGTTGCAATGTACAAGACAATTTTTCCTGAAGTTGAACACCGCGGATTTTTGCGTCTTGTGATACCTTTTGTAGTTTTAGACACATTAAATACTACATCTAGCTTTAACGATTACTTCCGGAGCGCGTACCTTGTACTGGACGGTATACCGTAACCAATGTCTTTGAGATTTATAATGACTGGCTGCTGTAAAATCTAATCATTATTTAAGCCTAAGCACATTTGATGCAGGCACCTGTGCAAGCATTTTTCTCATCATTGAATTGTACACAGGCAAATCTCCGAATTCGCGGCGGTTACGTTCCGTAAGAGCGGGCGCACACCTTTGACTAAACTATCGCACAACTGTTTTGTTATTATCGATTGTTTCGCAGCCCATTCAACTGTTTAGTTGCACAACTAAAAATCGAGTAGTGTGCGCACCTCCATATAAGCTCATAGGAATCAAAGCGCGACTAAACAGTTGTGCTACGGATACCAAAACCGCTACTAAATATTATGTTTGCGCTAATTCCTCCCCCCCCCCATTTTGAAATGGCTATTAACGGGATCCCGAATAAGAGATCGCGAATATGACAGATTCATGCTAAATCTAAACTAAGGGAAGCCCTTATGGCCTTGAAACAATGGGCATGTTGCCTTATTTTTGAAATTGCTTTTATTTTGTAGATAATCCATATCTAAACACGAAAAAAAATGTAACAAAATCATATACGCATCATTTCATTACAAAAACACTTAACTAAAAACAACTTCTCGAAAGACCGCGAATACGCCTCATGACGTCACTTTTTCTGGTAACAAACCTCGCGTCGCGTCCTGTCAAAGTCATGCTAAAACAGACATCTTGAATTTTGATAGTTATTAAAAAAATCTTTACATGTTTCACAACTCCGGTACAAGTAAATACTTGTTTCTAGTAAAATAACTTGTCACCAACAAAAAATCTATTTTCGTTAAGTTTCTTTGATGAATCCAGTTTCCATTATGTTAAATCTTTTATCAATAACACGAAATTTTGAAGAGAAGGTTATACTTTCAACATATTATATTTTTTTGTTGCTTATTTATGGCAAAGAACATTTAAAGTATAAATGATGAATACAAAAATATTAATTTAATAAAAGGAACTGTAATTATGATTACAAAATTGTGACAAATACTGACGACAGCTGATTCAATGTGACCAGATGCAAATTGAATTAGCTACTCAAATAGGTTTTACTATTATTTTTTCGTCATATTGATCGAAACATTTGCTCGTAAAATATGTCGTAAAGATAAAAACACTTAATAATGGAGTCCTCATAATATAACACACGAAAACTCAATTATTATAATCATTTAGACAAAAATTATAACTACAAAATGCACTGACATTCACTGAAGCAGGCCACACTGCCATGTTGTTTGCGAAGAAGCGACGTCACCGAGCTCTGATTGGTGTTTGAGATCGAGTAATGGAGGGTAAAAAATAATGCAGCGTTTTTAATTTATATTTCAATTGAGACAAACATTCAAGGTCTCCAAATGTTATAATAGGTTTTAAAATACTGTCTTTAAAATATTAAACATAACTTTATTTGAATTTGTAACATTAGGAAACATCCCCATTCTAGCACGACGATGTGTCTCAGATTTCGAAGTCTGTATTGTAGTAATATGTTTCTCAAGTTACTTTAAAGCTTCGTTAGAGTTTATCGAACTATAACCATGCTAGTCACGTTTCGTTTGATTTGGGTCATTCATTTAAAATGTATGGTAATTTGCTTATCTTAGCTATTTATTTAAATAGGTTAATATTTTTTGTTACTTAATTGCATGTTTAAGATGGCAACACTATACTCGAAATAAAACATTACTTAACCGTTTTCTACTTAAAATTAAAACATATTTTGCGATTTATTCTTTGTCTACTCACGTGTTTAGTAGGAAATTGAAACGTTGAATGTTTATGAAAATGTGAATGATGACTTCTTATTTTGCTTTGATGTTTTGGATTTAATACAGAAAGTAGGGAGAAAACTTTTAAGTCTAGAAAATATCATTTTCTAAGCTGTCGTGGTGGTCGATTGTTTTGTATTAATAGCCTGTGCCCAATATTTGGACTGTTTTAGCAATTTTCACATTCAAGTAACTTTTATTTTCTCAGCTGCCTCGATCGCTATTTAATTCTATTTACTAGGGATTCAAATTTTGGTTTGAGAATCAAATATACCACATTATTACCAATGAACATGTTTCTGTACTTAGCTGTATGTGTAAGTGATTGTCACCTTGCCGTAACAGTATCTAATAGGTCAAGACTGGATTCGAGCAGTTATAGCTGACAGACAAACATAGACAATCAGTTTAGATATAAAATAAAATAGACATATTTTGCGGCAGTAGAAGTATTGTTTTCTAACTCCTAATCGTACTACAATTTGTAGTGATTTAATTTTGTAATTTTGTATATATTGTGTAAAGAGTCTAATCAAATGTAAAATCATTCATCAATCATTAAAATTGAATGAATGATAAATTATAAGAATACTCCCAATCGTAATGGTGATGGGAATATAATAATTTACATTGTCTTTTTGTTTCACATTGTTCTGTAGAAAACACTACATCGGTGTCACTATGTCCTTGTGCATTTTAATCGCATTCTTTTTAAGTGTCTGAATTAAGTTAATTTACAGCAAACTTGTCTTGAGAAATAATATTAGCATATTCTTATCTTCGTTACGGATGGCGAAATGAGGGAAAACTCGTCTTATTGTTATTCTGTTCAACGTCGTATTCTTGAGACGACTCAATTGACATTATTTAAAAAGTCTTATCTAGTTGAAATACACATATAAACATATCAGTAAGTTACCAAGATCTTTCTTCTGAAATATATCCCGAAGATATCTGAAAACTATATCAGCTATATTGGAATTTTTCTACGTTTTATATTTTTCTTTAATATTATATATTGCTTCAATTAATACTAATTTCATGTGTTGGAAGAGTGGTATAATGCAGAATCTGTTTTACTTTATTATTAAACGATTCTAATGATATTAATAATTACTTAATTAGTGTTTTGAAATTATAACTTCAATGTAGAGTTTTCACTTACTTCAGAGGTAGTGTAAACTCATCACCTCAATAACTTGCATATGCTCGTGTGCAAGGAAACTGCATTGTTCTAGTATGGTTTGACTATTTACATAGTGCCAGTGTGTACCTAGTAGAGTCCTCATTTGGAGGATAACTTGTGAAGCTTGCAACTAAAAACATAGCCATGTCTACGTACTAACACTCCGGTTAGGGTTGCCAGTCTAATATTTTTAAGTCCCTAAAGATATCTGAATGTAATAATCGTTTTTCTTGCCAATTTTATTTTAATATAATAAGTTCATTTATAGATTTTTAACAATATATCGCAATAAACTTATAGCACAAAGAAGATATTAACTAAAGTACTGAAAATTTTACAGTTACTGAAAAAGATTTTGATTTATCAGTGTACTAAGATTTTAACTTCTCTTGTTTATTAATAGTAAAATTATGAATATTGTTTTTTAAGAAAAATAGGTAAAAACGCTTGTTATGGTAACCCTGTAATGCGCGCGCCGTCGCGGGGCGCTACTAGGTATTCAGTATGTGGATGTGGTGTGGCTGTGGAGTATCGGCCCGGCGGCGGGCCGGAGCGCGCGTGCGGCACGGTGGCGGAGTGCGGTCGCGGGCGGGGCGGGGCGCGGCATGGCGCGGTAGCGGCGCGGATGTGCGCGCGCTCCGACGCCGTGGAGCTGGAGGTGCTCGGCGCGGAGGGCGGCGAGCGCGTGCCGCCGCGTCCGCTGCGCCGCTCGCTGCTCGGATTGCTCGGCAAGCTGGTGCGCCGCGAACAACCCGTGCCACGCCGCAACCGGCACAACCATCGCTTCCGCACCTTCGTCTCCTGCGGTCCGTATCATCTCACCTCTCGTGTCTCTTGCCGTGATTGCTAAAATCATTTTTAATATATTACTGTACGCTAGTGTTATTGGCGAGGAGGTATTGTGGTGCGTTTGGCACGTCAGCCAAGGTCGTAAGCATCGCTCCCTCACACACGGTCATTGGCCGGGGCGGCGGCGCTTCGCGTATTGCCGCGCGTGTTGAGTGGTTATTGATTATAAATTCCGCTGATATTCTCCGTGAAATTCTGATTTCAATTGTCTCTGTATGAATGAAAGTGTTCGTACAATATTCACATTAATCTGTACACAGTATGAGTCATACAATAATTGGTACTGTATTGTATGTATGATGTGATCTAACTCTAAAACCGTGTCACTACTTTGATAAAAGTGTAGAGCAATGTTTGTATGAGTATCTTCACGTTAAATAAAACTTACATAACACTAGAAGTGTAAACACAAGAAGCTTATTAGCGTTGCCTGAAGATAGTCCCGTCTCATTAAAAGAAGCTTCTTATAAAAAAAATTCGGCGCTCTTGTTGAGAATTGAGGCCAGCGCTGTATGCCTTGTAGTTAATTAGAAATCGATATGAACCGCATATTAGTGATACTCTTTATTTTTTTATTGAAATGGCAAATGTATGTTTAAGTTTCTTCAGTCAAACTCTACGATGCTAATCGGTTTTACTTGTTTTTTTTTTTTAATTTATGGGAGACATTAATAATTAGATAACGTATGTTATGATCGTTCGTTTAATCGTATTGTAATTAAGATCCCTGTTTACAATAGGCTTAGCTCCTTCGATCGTCTAGGAATTTGCAAAATGTGATTCTGTGTCTAACGATATGATAGTTTTTTTGCGGTTTTGTCATTCTACTCGGGTCAATGACGGGTACTAGCCAAATTCGGTGACTCAGATAGAAGGTAAAAGTTGTCTGATAGATGGACAAGCGAATGGATATTTGGAGGATGAGTCCACATATCAAACGTTTTCGTTTCAATTATTGTTCTAATAATTTTATACGTCGCTGCTAAATTTAGCAGGCGATTATTATCATACCTCGACTCGCTAACTCACGTAACTATTAGGGCTGGCAAATATTTGCGTTTTCAAGCTGTAGTTTTCCATGTCAGATTTCTAACATCCGTTGTACTATTAATACCCTACATTAAATATTATGAAATTAATAATGTAAAGCAAAAAGTATAGACGGAATTTATGTAAGCTACAAATGTTTTGTTTAAGTTTTATAAGTATGTAAATGTTTCTCGTTTCTGCGGAGTTTCCTGTTCGCGCACGCATTAATTGGTACTCAGGAAAGTCAACGCAAAACTAATGAGAAAAATATCCTTTTTGAAAAGGAAAAATAAATAGTGCGTTGTGTCTTTAGTGTTTTAAGTTCACTTTTCCACCATTTTTCTCTGCTTAAGTAGTCCGATTAATAGATCGATTAAGAATTGAATCCTGTTTACTCGTAATGACTCGTTATAAATATATCAATGAACCCTGAACTATCGAACTACTAATTCAAATAGTATTAGAAATCTTGTGATATTAGAGTAATTTAAATGTGATATTAGTTTGTAAGTAATATTGTAAATTTTGTATATTGTAATTGAAACTTTTAATGTACCCAACGTACCCAAAATCCCCGATCAAACATGTCAGGGGTACAAGAGGGCGGCATAGGGCCACCCATTAAAAAAACCCTGAACTATCGAATCAATTTCATTTCACATATTCATTAGTAGGCAACCCTATCTCACGTAGTAATAAAATTCCCTTTGAAATATGATTTTGCTACAGTCGTGCACCGGTAATAATGAACATCACGTCTAAATGTGACTTTCCATAAGCGAAATATTAAATCAAAAACATAAGGTTATCCCTGTTTTTTGAAGGCAATGAGAGAGACAGCAATATGTGGAACGTCGTAAAACATATTTCTTTGATGTTTTCAACATTTTATGAATGAACAATGTAGTAAATTTTGATTACAGTTAGTTGCATTTCGTTGAATGTAATGAGACATTATATTCGAAAAAAATGTATTTATATTATAAGTATGGAAAGTAAGAACAAGATACAGATGTTTGGTTAATTTATATGCGCAGTGAGTTTATAATACACAAAAATATATTGTCCAAACTAGTTTCGGTAGTGGAAACCTACGGTAATACAGGCAAGGTATAGTTAGTTAATATTTAATAACCTTTAAAACGTAACAATTGTTTATATTGGCGCCAGTAACAAAGACACTTGATCGGTCAAGGACTTTTAAAAGAAAACACCCGACTCTCAAGTATCCTCATACTTTCTCTTTTTAATTTTACGTTTTTTCACTTTTTGTCTTTCGGTACGGCATTTATTTCCCTACAAAAGATAACACAGTGACTATTTAGGCAATATCTAAAAATTTAAATGAACCTATTAACTTCGATTTATGGTAAGTCGCACGAAAATGTGAAAAATAACTGCATTCTTCTAGGCTTATATGCTTGAAGCAGAATATATTTTATATGTATATCTGCATGTTTTTATCAATTTTATTGAGTTGTAATCCAGTTAACGTGTATATTGAAGCTTCTATGAAAATATTATAAGCCAGAGACGGGATCGATCAACATCTTGGCCGCATCGGCGCCCTATAATCGAACATCCTGTATAATAGAAGAAATAAGTATCCGTTGTACGAACTCAAACATTTAACATATACATACATCAATAGACGTGACATTACAAACCAAAGCTTATCCACAAAAATATGTAATAGAGCGGACATTACGAGCAATATTCTTTCAAATATTTAAATCGTCCCACATGACTAACTAAAATGACTGACTAAACTATAGGTTCAGTTTTACACTTCTGACAGATAGCGATAGTGACGGTCATGAGGGATGATTTAAATATTTGAAAGAAATTGCTCGTAATGTCCATTCTGTAACTAGTATTATGTTTGAATCTCTTTGTATAAACTTTACCAACGTGATACGCCCATAGACACGTGCATACACAATAGTGTGCAGTTAGTGTTAATGAGAACGTCTGAGCTATTTCCAAGTCTCAATGGTTACTTTGTATTATAATTATCCTTCAGTCGTTCTAATATACGGTTTTAAGTAAACAAACCTTCAAATCTATGCTTCCTTAGTACAATGCGAATTACTTCAAAATAAAGGCACGGTGGAACTTCTACCGGGTTACAAAAGATTTTTGCGACCGTTTTTATGAGCATGCCTTCCCGCTAATAGACAGGCCTGCAAGGAAGACTGTCTGTTAGATCCGTTAGTATAATACAAGTATAAAATATATACATTTTATAACTTCCTTTAGCGCTAAACTCTAACTAAACTAAACAAAATTTGGCAAGTTCGATTTACATTGTTTTATTTATGCTTCCCAAGAACAACACTGGGTAAACTGTATTGGAACGGAATAATTCATTAAAAATACATGAATATTCAAACCATATTTATATTCCAAGAAAGATACGAGATTAAGGGCCTGTCCCACCACTGGCTGATAGAGGTTCTTATAGCTTAAACGTGACGTCACTGTGATAAGTACCAAAATCCGATACTTCCATCACATATTTTATAAGTTGGATTGCTATCTGACGATTTACAACAATTATGGGCAGGCCCTTAGAAATATAATCTTAAAGATTTGCGAACAAATAGGATTTATTTATACTGGGTTGCTGAAGTCTTCATTTATTTTATCATTACCTATTGATTTATTAGTGGTAAGTTGACCTACGTTTCAGCGGAGAAAAACTCAAGTTACGTAGTTCGGAAACGCATTTTATGAAGTTATCGAACTAAAACACTAACGTATAGTTAAATGTAGCTGAGAAACAGGCCATTAGACACACTTAAAAAAACATACATATTAACAAAAACGATGAATTTAAAAAACTTCGTAAAAATCGTCGTTGAAATGAAAACTAATAAGTTAAGGCGATTATTTATTACGTTAACACGAATACTATGCATTACTTGAAAGTAATTAAAAAGGTGTTTATGGACTTTCATTTCATTATTTGACGTATCTACTGTTCCAAATGCCATAACCGTTTCTTTACGTCACTGCGTTGTTCTGAAACTGTATTTTTTTCAACGTGACGTCATTGTGTTTAGCGACCTGATTAATTACTGAATTACAGTAAACTTTATAATATTAATACGTACGCAACAACTGTTGTTGATTTAATAGTTTGTGATTTATTTTGATTAACGATAACGATGGTATGTCATGTATCGGATGCCTTGCAGCAAAATAACACTGCGTTCGTCATCAAGAGTGGCATTGAATTGGGATTATTTTCTTTTAGGGTAACAAAATAGTCATTATTTACGTCGTATAAAACTTGATATTCCCAGGATCATTGTATACAAGTCGTCTTTTGTACCTTTAAGTATTCACACATTTTAATTTTTATTACTCCTTGTCGAACTTTGATTTTGTATGTTTTCATATAATTATTATTATTATAACTAACTAGCTTTCGCCCGCGATTCCGTCCACGTGGAATTAAAAAAATAAAAATAAAAGCAGCCTATGTATTCTTCCAGACTATCCTCTACGTCTATGCCAAATTTCATCGAGACCCGTTCAGCCGTTTAGGCTACGAACTCTAACAAACATCCATCTACACATTCGCATTTATAATATTAGTATGATTAGTATGATTAACGAAGAGTAATTAAATAGAATAAAGACATAATAGAATAGTGTACCTATATCCATTTGGTTTTGATTAATTTTACATAAACATATTTTCAAATATGAGTAATCGTTATCACGTATATTTGACGTATGAATCAGTGTTGTATATCGTGTTACAAGGTATTCCTTGTATTGGTCATGTTTACTGATAAGGAAATGTACACTATTGACTAACGATATAGTACTCAGTATTTCTAACACAGGCATTGATTGTTACTTTATGTTGCTTTCGACTAATATTTAAATGAAATTTTCACATTCAATATATCTCAATGAACTCCATATTGATAAGTGCCAGTCATTTCGGAATTCATCATCGGATTGAAACATTATATAGCTAATTTAAGTCGTTCCTAAAAATATTGTTGAAGATAACTTTAGAAAATCCTCGTGTTACGGTTATTTAGATTTTCATAGTACTATTGAACCTGGGCTAAACTCTTGAAACGAATTATATATTCTTTCAGTAACTATACGATATAAAAATAGCATTAGTATATTAATACTATGTCTTGTACAATAAACAATACGTTGTACATCGTATTGCCGGTAATATTTTATTTCATCCCTTCGAAGGATAGGGATTTCTGTAACTACATATTTCATTATCGTAACACTTGTATAAAAACATATAGGTATCTCTCTCATTATCTTTAAAATAATAGAGACATATAGCCTTTCACGGTTACATAAACTCTAATACATATTGACAATGAAAAAGCGTGGTCCCAAAAGAGTCAAAAACCAGACTTGATAATAGACTGCGCTGTCTAAAAGTGTGTTAAGGTGATTATTCTGTCGATACCTCTGTTAATCCAGACGGTCATAACAAGATCACACAGTCTGTGTCATTTTAAATAGGATCTATAACACTTATTAATAACATTGTAGCCGATTTATATTTATCATATAATAAAATATTTAAGTTCTTAATTTGTAAATCTACATAATCACAAATAATGTATCCTATAATAATTTTATTTCTTTCTGTGGATTTGCACTGACGAAAGCTTGTACGAAAACGTATATCTCTTTTTCTTCAATGGAAATAATAGAGATGACAATATTTTAAAGTACTGGTGTAGTTAAGTGAAAACCCACGATTTCTTCACGCAATCACTGCTCTACAAGACTATTTGCAGTTGCATTAAAGTTAATTGCCTACACTTCGTTTTTTGGCTTTTCCCGCCTTAATTATACGTTTGTTGTCTTTGTATTATCGTAGCGTATTTGTATTACACGTACTAGTAAAGCCAAGAAGCCTTATAAGTGGTACTGTGTGTACTGTTTTATTTATCCGTGTGTATTGATGCTTGACCGCAAGCCATGCCACATTCTAGTCAACGGATTAAGTCCTGTACACACTGCAAGCGTTATAGAACAAAACATTACGTGGTCCTGCCATTACGGTTGTAATAATGGGCCTAATGTTGGATAGGTTTAAAAGTTACGTTGCTAAAACAATTTGGTAAAGATAGGTTTTTGAACTTGGAGCGAATTAAGATCGCAAGCATCTGCTAATAGATAAATTGATGAATCATCGTAAACAAAAAGTTGTGTATAAAATTTGTATACTTAGTAGGTCTAAATGCTCGTTAACTGTGAAAATACATTTTCCAGTCGAGTTATTGCTGAACAGTTGAGCAGCATTCCACCTACGTGTATAAATAGCGTGGCTCAATCAATCATTCTCTGTTCATGCCGCTTCGATATGATTGCGCTCAACCGTGTTTGTTCAGCGCTGACTAAGGCTCCATTCACACTCAATTGTTTATTCTTTTTACTCCATTACCTTTGTTATGTGTACGTGTTGGCTAAGGTAGCATTATTACTCAAGGAATCATTGTATTTTTACGTAAACAAACGGAAAACGATAGTTTCGTAGGTCGAGGTTTTATTTCGATTAATACTAGATTATTGAAAATAAATATTGAAACAGTTTGGTGTTACTTCATGATCTGTTCTGGTTGATTTTATGAATCTAAATGAAAATTAATATATCATTATTTAATCCACGTAACTTATAAAAACGTAATGAGTTAGATAAAGACGTGACTTCGTAAACATAGAGATGAATAGATAAAATAATTGCGGGCAGAATGAGTCACGGGGAAATTTGTGTCATAACATCAGTATCCGCTGTTTAATACGTTCAGTGCCACCGACCCGTCTGGCGTGTTCACTTTCATGCGAAAAATACCATAGTGGTATGAAATTAATTCATTCCCCATATAATAATTTTGACAATAGATTCAACGATTGCTAAAGAAATAATATAATACCAATGAATACACATGTATGATTGTAAATTATGCGAGGAGCTGTATCGCATGAAACTTTGGGTAATGTGAGTATTAGGTGAAAGAAGGAATATTACAGTCATTTAAATCTTGGATTACTTGATCATTCTTCTTAGCATTAATAACAGATGTATGTTTAGATGTAAGATAGAATCGATCACTCTCGTGAGCCGTATTAGAAGTAATAATAGGTCACGAGTAATGCCTGGTCAGTGATCGAGATCGAGTATTAAGCTAATACAATAGAAGCCCCACAACGAAGGCGGTATTATCTTTTATCCCATACATCAAGTCCTTCACACTAATCACAAGTTATGTATCACACTATGGTCTTCCCACGCTCCTTCGGTATTGATTTAATTAAATACATTATCTGAACATCCGACACGGAATTAATATGTGCAAAAAGACCTGACTAAATCAATTTGTGTTAAGCAGTACAGTATTTATAACAACAAGTTGATCATTGCGAGGAATGATGGATAGGAAATCCAAACTAAAATAGCGCCCAATCGTGCATCGAAGTTCCTACAGAGTTCTTCAATTGTTATTGCTTTTTAAGAACACCTGTTAATGTTAAAATGTTTGTTTGTTGCAGACAATGAACGAAGAATCAAAGCCAACAACAGAGAGTACAATGCGCAGTTTCGTTATGCTGTAAGTTTATGTTAATTACTTTTACATGTATAAGATCAATATACAGTCTGGGTTAAAAAAATTACAGGAGCCAGACAGTCGCATAATCGTAAAAATTACATCGACGACAATCGATACAGCCGATTTACATTTAGATACATAAGTGTCCAACATATTCGTGTATTCTACATTTCTATAAAAAGCTATGTGTGGACTCTTTACTAGCTAACTGGTATCTGGCAGTGGAGTCTGCTACTATACTAATCTCTCGCACTTCGCTCTGTCCCTGAACAAAAACTGTCTGATAATTATTCAATTTATCTGTCACATTTTGTTTTTGTTAACAGAACAACTACATCAAGACGTCGAAGTACTCGATAATAACGTTCCTGCCGTTGAATTTGTTGGAGCAGTTCCAGCGGCTGGCGAACTTCTACTTTCTGTGCCTTCTGGTGCTGCAGCTGATACCCGCCATCTCTTCGCTGACACCCATCACCACCGCCATCCCGCTCATCGGCGTGCTCGCCCTCACCGCAGTCAAGGACGCCTACGACGACTTCGTAAGTAGGAAGTATTCAGTTGCAAACGTCTCGCTTGACAATTTAATGGTGTCACTTTAACGTATACTGAATTTGCATATCCAGATTGTGCCAGATTTTGGATCAATTGAAAGAGTTGTAAGCCATATCAGTGAATTTATAAACGTTATCAGGTTTATATTATAACAATCACTTAAACATTAAATCTACATATCGAAAATCTCAAAAATGTACGTTTTATATTTAGGACTAGAAGCGCACTTCCATTCTTCCATTTTTACATATCTTTGCAGACAGCGATACTTTATCTTTTTAAAACATAAAATTAAGAGTACCGGGATTTCCAAAACAATTTACAACAGCAATTTAGATAATCCAATTTATGTTACCGTAGGTTTCTTCTGTCGATATTCGTCCCTCTCGTTCTCTTTGAAAGAAACAGAGATAACAAACGTTCCTATATGTATTTCGGCAGTGGAAAATCACGGTTAGGATATTCACAATGTGTTTGTTTTCACACGTACAATGTGCAGTAAACTGCAAGATCCGATACATATCGGATGCTGTTATATCCATCTGTTTTATATCTAGCTTATATTTACATGTTATATATTATGAACACAATATATACATCCGTATCCTTATTGTTCTGTTCTTGTTGACGAGCCAAAAATGACATTACAATTGAACTTTGAAATTCCATCTTAATCGGCACTTATTGAGCTAGCGCGCTCTATCCTTCGGCCGCGTCTTCACTTAACTTAGGTGGAGTCGTGGTCAAGCGCTGGTTTATTTACGTTTAAAAAAAAAAGATAAAGAAGCAGAAGTTATTTATCACTTGTAACTATTATATAAACCAACAATAAAGTATATATGATGTGCTATCTTATTAGAATGCTACGTCTATATTGTTAACATTGGATTTATACCAATGCGAACATTATCGATCGTATTGTATAATTTTCCGATAGTTTAAATGTATGTTGGAATCAAGTGGCACATTTTAACCGACCCACTCAACCGTGGCAGCGCTTTGACGCCTATTGTACGTTAATTACTCCGTGACTGATGCTGAACTAGAATGGAAATGTACGAGGTGCTTGTGACGAGTGCAATCGTGGATGCCAGGGTGCACGTCATATCATGACTAATTTATTCCAAGGCAATGCGGCGATATTTCATTGTATCGTTTTAATTCACTCCGTTTTATTCAGATAGACTTAAATTTAAAATGTATATAAAATTGATTATCCAATATTTTAAGTAAATTATCTAAACTAGTTCATTTTTTTATTTGTCTAAATAGGAATGTACTTTTTTATATTGTTTGAATGAGGTTTGGAGTGCTTTGGTCATATGACCAATAACAGCAACATAGACTAAAAAAACCTAGAAAAATCTAGACTGCATGTTTACAGCTATTGTTTCTGTTAGCCTTTTTTCCTCGGTTACATACAGCCATTGTGCGGAGCCAGGAAAGTAACAATTTACGAATACATGTTACTTGAAGAGAGAACTTGAAAATGAATACAATTTATACTTGTATAATAAAGGTAAAATTCTAAAACAAAAAGAAACTTGTAACTTTAATATGTGGTAAGGATACTATAGAGATACGTGAAGTAGTATTTTATAGCGGTTTTTTTGTAGCACTTTCGATTAGTACAGGTGAGTAAATAGAATCTGATCTATTTATTCCCCTGTTCTTTTCGTAACGAAAATGAAATGTGATAAAGGTTTAAATCACTTTGATACTCAATGAACGTATCACGTACAACGAAATGACCTGCCCACATGACGCAATTTCCTACGTGCCGAATACACACGCGGTCAGCGACTGTGTGTTTTATCGGAGGTTTTTGCGAACGACCTCATGTGGATACAGTCATATACACCTACTCATATATGATCGTAATTGTTTTCTTCGAAAAATTAATTACATTAGTCGACGCTGTTAATCCATCCAGTTCTCCTGGTGAATTGAAATTCAATAGTTTGGTGTCAACTCGCCTAACAGTTGATTTTCACGACTAAATGTACAAAATAAAATTTTCATCCCACTCATTCTCTCAGGAAATATTAAGAGAGATGTTTTTGACAGGTGTTATTGGATATTAGAGAGGTATTTTTTGACCGGTATTATACCAGTGGGGACCCACTTATGTTCAACATTTAGTCATAGCACAAGTAATCTGTGCCAAGAGGTAAACTAATGATAAATATATTGATGTCATCGTATCATCGTAGTTGTTAACACAATGCCTTTAAATCTGCATTTTATACCAACGTCTTTGATAACAGTAAAATATAATCTTTAGTACATATATTGTGTTTATTTAGCATCGTAAAGCCGTGGTGTGGTAATCTCGGATAATGTTCTTAAATACATGATTTTATCTCTCCATAATTACATAATGCTATTAACAGATCTATATTATAAAAGTGGGCTTCTACTGTCAATACCACACTTGGCCAAAAACATAATTGTTATCAATTGAAAGACAATTGTTTCGCCAGCATTCACCGCTAGTACGAGGATGGTTAATATAATGTGTCTTAACTTCATTGCCTGTCAAGGCCCGTCTAAATTAGTAAGCTATTATCTTTATCTATCAACAAAAGGCTTCTAATGTAGATAACAAATTTGTGACTGTTGATCGTACATACGATCTTCACGGACATTGCAAATGAACAACGCCATTACAAAGAAGAGTTCGTGTAAAACTTATTTTATCATTATAATAAATGTAAATATGCAGATTTGTTCTGTAATTTTAGTTAGAGTTAGCGTATTGTGCTAAATATTCTAATTTGTCAAGAGATAAGTCTAACAAGTATTATGTCCTCGTAACTCTTGTTGAATGGTTTTGTTATTTGCAGCAACGTCATCAAAACGACTCTCAAGTGAACCACCGTAGAGCGAAGACTCTGCGCAATGGCAAGCTGGTGGAAGAGAAATGGGCGTCTGTTCAAGTGGGTGACGTCATACGGCTGGAGAACGACCAGTTCGTTGCCGCGGACATCCTGCTGCTCAGTAGCTCTGAGCCCAACGGCCTCTGTTATATAGAAACTGCGGAGCTTGATGGGTAAGATTCTCTTTGTCTCAACGAATAGAATGCAGTGCTCATTTGTATGGTACCGATAGAAAACGTTTGTTAGTTGTAAATTACCTAGGGAAGGCTTTGCTGGAATTAATTTATTCACAAATTGACGTGTAAAGTAATTGTAAATCGTATCGTGAATGATGAATTTTTAGAGTGTCGATGTCGAAATAACATTTCATAGAATATTTAATTATTCACTGTGTTATTTCATTTCAATGTAAAAGGTTCGTCGTGTTTTTATTACTTGGAAATAAAAGTTTAGGGTTAACGTCTATACATTTTATTGTTCAAATTCTACAAATCAGTCATGGTAATACTTCGTATTTGGAATGGAAAGATTATCGATTATTCACAAGTCATCAAAAGTACATCTATCATTTTAATGCTGTGTCTTATATTAGCATCCTGTAAGCCACACGCACATGTATTACTACAAGGTTATTACTAAACAGCAAATATTTTGTTAAGTTATTTGCTTAAATTATTAATTTACTAATAATCGAACGTGAATGTAACTACTAATGTGTGTAAATACATTATTACGTTACCTCAGGATGGTGATTGATTTCTATGATTTATTTTTTTTTAATTACGTTTGTAAAGGTTTTTTTTATGTTTTATACAGGGAGACGAATTTAAAATGTCGCCAGTGCCTTTTGGAGACAGCAGCCATGGGTCAGGACGACGGACAGCTGGGCGCGTTCGACGGCGAGATAGTGTGCGAGACGCCTAACAATCTACTTAATAAGTTTGAAGGTATGTTTCTTATACACATGCTTAAACGAGCAAGGTTTTCCTAATTTTAAATAATCGCCGATTCAAAGCACAATACTTGACGAACATATGTGCCTTTAGCACGACACCCGCGATTTTCTTGAACGAATCAGCAACACTCAGAGTTGTTAGGTCACTAAGGCAGCCGCTTAGTGTAGATTTAAGTCTAAGTAAATGACTCTATATGTGGCTGAAAGTTTTTAGTTTGGAAATAAATTTACATCGTTCAGTACATGTCAAGACGATCAATGGTTATAAATATAACATGAAGTAATAAAAACATTACAGAACACGTGATAGGAAGGAAATCGTTTTCAAATCAAATCAACGCTCGATACAATTGTGGTAGACTTCACTTCGAAGTGAAAATCAAAATAAATTTACTGTGGACTGTGTTTGTGATTTAGAATCGATTTCCTGTGTGCACTTTTCTTCGAATTATTTCGAATACATCTATACTAATATTATAAAGAGGAAAGATTTTTATTTTTGTATGTATCGAAATAACTCAAACTACTGGACCGATTTCCAAACCAAATTCTTGCACCATTAAAAAGCTACGTTATCAGTGAATAACATACATTTTTTTTTTGTGGCGATGTGGCGATCAACAGCTAGTTAAAATATTTTTAACGATGAGCAGAGGATTTCAATAATATGTTTAATACAAGTATTATAGCAGTGAAATTTTATGCTTCTAAGCTTGTAACTAATGTTTTAAAGAGAAATAATAAAGGATTTAAAGAGAAATAATGTAAGGTCGAACAGTCTCGCTGTCTCGTGTCGTAACATTGAGCGATCACATTGCTATTGATTGGAACGAAGATTGCGTTGTCACTAGTTCCTGTTCCACTCGCCGCTTTAGCTACTTTGATTTGTCAATGTTCAATCCTGACAACTTAATCTTCCGTCTGTTATACGGGTTGCAACTTTTAACCACAACATAATTCCATATCACGATATTTTATTCACTTTACTTTAAGTAAGTTAACATGTAAACCAGGTACTCTCAGCTGGCGTGACCAACACTTTTCATTGGACAACGACAAGATCCTGCTACGTGGGTGTGTACTACGTAACACGACGTGGTGCTACGGCGTCGTCGTGTTCGCAGGCAAGGACACCAAGCTCATGCAGAACTCCGGCAAAACTAAGTTCAAGCGCACCAGTATCGACAGGCTACTTAATTTTCTTATTATAGGGGTGAGTGAAACCTAACAATCTTGATCCATGCCACACATTGTAGAAAATAAAACCTGAATTTTTCATACGTATCAAGATGTTTCGCCGGACCTCTGATAAGTAATAAAATGAAAAATAAACCAGCCGTAGGTATCGACTGGGTGAGCCAGATGGCTACGTTGCCGCATCACAGGATTCAAATTAAATTAGGCCTCCGCAAACATGTTCGGGATATCGTTTGTTTATCATGTTTTTTTTTTTTATGTAAGCGGTATAACTTGTTTATTTATGTTTAGTATAACATGTCTCGAAAACATTGCTATCCTTCTCATTTTCTGTAAAAAAGACAAAGATAAATTATGTTCTCATTAGTGCGATTATTGAAATCTACGATTACGAGGTATGCTCTTCATAAGTATTATCAATTTATCTTTCGGAGCAATTTCACTTTGTAACTGTAATAGGTTTATGTACAGGTGTTTCAACAATGAAAATTGACGTAAACTGTTGTTAACAGATAGTGTTCTTCTTGCTGTCGATGTGCGTGTTCTGCACGGTGGCGTGCGGCGTGTGGGAGTGGCTGGTGGGGCGGCACTTCCAGCTGTACCTGCCGTGGGACACGCTGGTGCCCGCCGAGCCCGCCTCCGGCGCCGTCGTCATCGCATTTCTCGTCTTCTTCTCCTACGCCATCGTCATGAACACCGTCGTGCCCATCTCCCTATACGTCTCCGTTGAGGTCAGTTAGTATTACTAAGAGTTTGCGATTGTAAGGCTGAATAGTCCTGAACTTTCCTTAATATTTGAGTCGCTAATTACCCAAACAACAAATAACATTTGTAGTTTTCTTTAGATTAATGAATTTAAACGAAGAATTCTGATTGAACCACAATCTAAACGTGGTGATGAACTAAATTACTATTTTATTGTCTTTGAACTTTTAAGGTTTATACATGTTAAGAAATCAGTTTAGAATTAATAGTAGATCTCCACTACTTTACAAATATGTTGTAAAATCAAACCAACAAAAAAGTTCTTCCAAAGTCACAGCGAATGTTAGCTATAAAATTATCCTTGTCATATCGTGGATAGAAAGTGGACAAGCAAATTTAATTGACATGCTCGTCGAAACATTTATAAATGGTGTTATGAAATAACTCGTCACCATTCGACCTTTAATCGTGTGAAATGTAGCCACAGTTATTTCTTTAATGGTTCGCTAATCGATTTTATTGCGCAGTTATTTATAGGAGAATTTGAAATTGAAATGTGCATTTTTCTTGAGGTATTTATTTGTTTTACAGGTCATAAGATTCGCACAGAGTTTTCTTATAAATTGGGATGAGAAAATGTATTACGAAAAGACTGGGACAGCTGCAAAAGCGAGAACAACTACGCTTAATGAAGAGTTAGGTAGGTTACTCAAACAAGTTAAAGAAAATCCACAGCTATAGAATGACTAATAAGCGATCAGTTTGTGTCACTGTGTGTTTATTAAATAACCATTTCAGGTCAAATCCAGTACATATTTTCTGACAAGACAGGCACGTTGACGCAGAACATAATGACGTTCAATAAGTGCTCCATCGCCGGCGTCTGCTATGGCGACGTGGTGGATGAAACCACCGGAGAGACCATAGAACTGACAGAGGTAAGCCCCTACCGGTCAAATATTGACAACTGCCGGACTCAGAGTCGTTAATTGGTCACTAAGGGACCACTTAACGACTTTGAGTGCGGTAAATATTGTAACCGTGCACAATTTGGTCCATTCTCACTGCATAGTATCCGCATGTAGGCTGTTTCACTTGAGACTACGAATATTTTTATTGATCACGGAAAGTGACTACTTGTGCATGAACACCAAGTTTGTATGAACATTTTTAACCGTTTGACTTTTTTTTGTTTTCGTTTTCATTTGTCCTCGCTTTTGGGGTTTGTCAGGTTTTTTGTACGCCTGATGTTTTGACATTAATTATGTTTGTTTGTTTTTCATTTTTTTGTTTCATTGATATTATAGTTTTGTGCATGGGTAATATATTTTTATTATTCATGCACTATCATCATTGAGCGAGAAAGATGATCATCGATTTGATTGTCTGTCCTTTTTCTATAATACATGAACCATATTCGAGTAATTTGACAGTCTACGAATCAATAGACGCATTAAATAGGCAGTTTAACCTTGTTTGCATGTATATAATGCAACAGTACAAACGTAGTTTGCCATACATATAGATTTTATTACCGTTTTTTTTTTGACGTACGAGCACACAGCACAAAGTGTCACTATACACATTTTAATTAAAAGGATTATTATTTGATCGAAGTGGTACACAATTTTTAAATAAGAGTACTTTATAATTACAAGAATATTACTTCCCTTAAAATAAAAATGTGACAGTTTTTATAGTGCAAAAATCACGAAATACGATTTTTTTAAGGTTGCTAAGTAGGTTATAATTAATGTAAGAATAAGAATTACGAACTATAATATTGTAATACCCAGTATATTAAACTTTAGGTTAGATGGTATTCAAGTAATTGGTACCTAAATAAATTTAAAACATCAGTAAATATATTGGTGGAAAAAATAACATCTTTGTGTAAATAAATACAAACTTTTAATGTCAATAAATATTTCTTGTAATTTCTAGAGAATTAAAATAAAAAAGAAACTGTAAATGCATTTTAGATAATTAACAAACTAGACGTTCATGTGAAGTATAATTTAGGGATGAAGATACTGATGGGCTCAATATTAACAGACCACTCGATGGGAAGATTTCTGTGTCGATTAAAGCCTTCGTCCAGCAGTGGAGATATACTGGGTCAAGAAAATGTTAGGGTAGCGTTGTATGGTGTGTATGGTGCAGCGGTCGGCTCGCGCTGCGGCGGGCGCGCGGGGCTCGCAGGGGGCGCAGGGAGCGCGGGGAGTGCGGGGAGCGCGGGAGCCGCGCGAGGTGCCGCGCGCGCGGCTGCTGGAGCTGGAGCACGAGCAGGGGCGCAGCACGCCGGGCGCGCGCCGCCCCGCCCCCGCCCGCGCCCCCGCCACCGCCTCCGCACACGCCTCCAACACGCACGTACGCACGCACCGCCGCGAACGCACGCCTTCTCATTATGCGATTACACGTGCAAATTAAACTTTATACACATTTTAATATCGGCGATTCTTTAATTTGAATCATCCGTAAGTAAGATACTTTTACTAATCGGATACATTTTTTTTTGTTTGATTTATCTTCAATATAATATATTATGTAACTGGTAATTGTTTGTCGCATAATTAGAAGGCGTCGCTATACTTCAAGTCAGGTAGTATGTGGCCGTTTGCGATGTGAGACGTAGTAAGGAGAGGGCTAGATAGATGGGGTACGGCTGGTTCTTGCTCAACGAATCTTCTTCGATATAAATGAATCTTTGTCTTGTTTCTATCCCTTTCACCATCTAACACATTTCCAAAGTGCGCACAAACTTACATGCTCTAATTTTCTGGTTTTAACCTAACTGTACAAATGAAATTTAAGTAGAAACCTGTATCTGTTAAATGAAGTTTATCATATTTTTGTTTGTATATTTAACTTGTAGGGAAAGTATAGAAGAAAATATTGGTTACTAATTTAACAGTAAAATTAAATAACTTAAAATATAATTTAATGTATTGATACTTCCTTGTGCTTTAAAAATACAAGCAGATGCAAGATGTTTGGGAATATTTTCATATACCTACTTTGTTTGTCCTCTGATATAACATAACTTACCAACACTAAATCTAAGTTTCTTAACAAGTTTGTGGAATGTATGATTTGTATATAACTGCACGATGGTTAGTTTTAGTTGCATTTTGGTGCTTTCTTTTGTAATATGTAGTGTTTTGTCTGCTTTGTATTACGAAGTTTTAAGCAGCAAATAATTAATGAAAGAGGATATTTTTCTATTTAAGAAATTATAATTAAATTGCTGTATAAAACTTCTTAATAGTAATGATTTAGTTACGCTTTAGCTCTCACACAACTCGCTTAGTTTTTATGTAAATTTAGCGCTTTGATTGTTGTATAGTTTTCTATCGTCTATTCCTAATTCTTACATACGTGCTTACGCCACGCAAATGTATGAAAGCATGCCATACATTTGAATCATAAAGAAAATAATTCCCCTTTATAGTATCGATGTCAATACATACTTAGTTTTTACACCACGTATGTCAATTTCAATATAATTTAATAGAGAATTGAACGATAAAATAATAAATGTAAAGGTAAATTGTTTTAATTTTTTATATAATTGACATACATGATGTTTTAATCTTCATTATATATTGATGTTTTAAAATAATGCAGTATTTGTGTATATAGAATACGGAGCCGTTGGACTTCTCATTCAACCCGGAGTACGAGCCGGAGTTCAAGTTCTTCGACTGCACGCTGCTGGATGCGGTGCAGCGCGGCGACCGCCACGTGCACGACTTCTTCCGGCTGCTGGCGCTCTGCCACACCGTCATGCCGGACCAGAAGAACGGCCGCCTCGAGTACCAGGTGAGGGTACTGCAGTATCATCATCACCTGCTCTCTATACGTCCCCACCGAGGGGCTCGGAGCCTACCCTACGTTAGGGTGACTAGGCCATAGTCAACCACGCTGCACTGCGGGTTGGTTGACTTCACACATATCTTTGAATTTCTTCTCCGATATGTGCAGGCATCACGATGTTTTACTTTCACCACTAACTACAGTATACACTACAGTCTACTAACTGTTAAATAGCTTTAAGGGTCGAGAGGATCAAGGGGTTAACTTTAAAAGACGGATAAAGTCATCGCTCTATAATGTATTGAATTTTTAAAAATTATGGAAAATAATTGATTTTTTTTGTATGTCTTATTAAAATATTAGAATAATATTACCTGTAAAATGTTTTTCATAAAAAAAGTTATCTTTGTGTAATTTTTAAAATTTACCTAAATACGATCGACCGTTTTACAAACCTTTGTAAAAGGGTCGATTGAAACGGATTAGTTACTTTTTTTTAATTTGTAGTAATGTTTGTTTGGTGCGCAGGCGCAGTCCCCGGACGAGGCGGCGCTGGTGTCGGCGGCGCGCAACTTCGGCTTCGTGTTCCGAGAGCGCTCGCCTAATAGTATTACTATAGAAGTTATGGGTAAAACAGAGGTATGTACGCTGCCCTATACTGTATACTTTGTAAACAGCTCACTATTATACTAATCTATACTAATATTATAAAGAGAAATGATTTGTATTTTTGTATGTATTGAAATAACTCACAAACTAACTGCGCCGATTTTAAAAATTCTTTCACCATTAGAAAGCTACGTTATCGCTGAGTAACATAGGCTATATTTTTAAATTTCACGTGGACGAAGTCGCGAGCAAGAGCTATGTTTAAATTCCAAAATATTTATTAAAATTATTTTTGGCGTTATCTTATACTAGCTGTTGCTCGCGACTTCGTCCGCGTGAAATAAAAAGATAATTATGTTGCAATGTGTTTTGGAACTGATTAAATGTGTATTATTATTATTATTATTATTATAACGTAGCTTTTTAATGCTGAAAGATTTTTTGAAATCGGTCCAGAACTTTTTGAGTTATTTCAATAAATAAATAAAATACAAATGTTTCGTCTGTATAATAGTATAGATTAATATTCATATTAAAATTAATTTACAGTTTGAGTTTTGAGTTGGGTTAAACTATAAATAATCATTAATTTTCAATATGTTTTTTTTTTCTTTATTTTCAGGTGTATGAGTTGTTGTGTATATTAGATTTTAATAATGTAAGGAAAAGAATGTCAGTGATATTGCGGAAGGACGGTGAGATTAGATTGTACACGAAGGGTGCTGACAATGTTATATACGACAGATTAAAAAGTGGATGTCAGCAAGAAGTGAGGTCCAAAACACAGGAGCATTTAAATGTGAGTACAACATAAAGTATTACAATGGTAGTGTTTTGATAACAAATTTGCTTAATAACAATTGTACGACGATTTTCGATTCCTGAAATCATACTTCATACTAATATAATATTATAAATGCGAAAGTTTAGATGGATGGATGTTTGTTAGAGTTTGTAGCCTAAACGGCTGAACGGATTTCGATGAAATTTGGTATAGATGTAGAGAATAGTCTGGAAGAACACATAGTCTATTCACTTTTGTTTTTTTTAAATCGACGCGGACGGAGTCGCTGGCGACAGCTAGTATTTTAATATTTTCACTGAATCCAGTAACCAATCGACAATTCCGAGTTATATTAAATTAAAGCTATTATATTTCACCTTTCTTGCTTTTACCAATGAGTTTTAGCTGTCTTTTCTCCCCACTTGCCATTTTTTGATTGCAACGAAGTGTTTAATTAACTGTGTCAGCTCGCTATACGCCCCCCTAAGTTAGGGATGACTAGGCCATAATCAACCACTATATAAATAACCGTGTGTATGTGTTAGAAATTCGCGGGCGAGGGTCTGCGCACGCTGGCGCTGGCGTGGCGGCCGCTGGAGGAGCGCGGCTTCGCGGAGTGGAAGCGGCGCCACCAGGCGGCGGCGCTCGCGCTCAGAGACCGCGATGAACGACTCGACGCCATCTACGAGGAGATCGAGACTGACCTCCTGCTTATGGGTACGTCACAGATATTCAAAAATATACAGAGGGAGCATAGTTGACACTTCACTTGAGACATTTTTCATATAACGCTATCTATTGACAGGTCCTCAAAACATGTCAATATATTTAATGTATTTAAATGAATTGCCAATAGTTGTCAATAAATAATATTTAAATGTTTATATTTTATAACATGTCAATACAAGGACATGAGGTGGCGTACTAATCTTGACAACTAACATAGTACCTTTCAAAGAAGTTACCGGTGAAAAAATGTTGTTCACTGTCTAGTCTATATATTTCTTAAATGTCTTTGGTATACCACTACATATTCACCCTCACTATGCTATTCCATCTGTACTATGTGTCTCTATTTTGTCAAAGGAACAGAGTGAGATGGCTATATGATGTACACTGGTGTTTCAATAATCCATGGCCACGGTTGTAGTCTAATTCAATAGAAATGGGAAATTATAGCAATATAAACAATTTTACCTTTACAAAGCAGTAATTACAGATTTTATTATTACTCACAGGCTCGTATAATCTATTTAAACACTAAAACTTTCCAAAAATCCAGACATTAAATCAAATTGTCAGTCAGAAATGTGTAAATACAAATTGTCATATTTATTGAATTAGACTATAAAGCCATGATTATATATTTAATTTGTCTCGTTTCAAATATAATAATCAAACTGTAATATTGTATTACAGGTGTGACTGCCATAGAGGATAAACTACAAGACGGTGTTCCGGAGACCATAGCGAATCTCAGCATGGCCGGCATGAAGATATGGGTTCTCACTGGAGACAAACAAGGTAACTGTTAATGAACATTTTAACTAATGAAATATCTTTGAATCAAATTACTTTAAAAACTCTTAAAAAGGCTGAAACATAGACATATCTATCTATACTTCTATACTAATATAATAAAGCTTAAACACACACTTCTTTGTTATGTAAGATATCAGTAATTACAGCGTATTTTTGAAAAAATCTTATTTCAATAAAAAGCCATACACTTACAGCACGCTATAGGCTATATATTTTCACGCGATTTAATTTAAAGGTCGAGTCATTTGGAAAAAATTGTCATGAGGAATCATGTGGATGAATCCGCACGGGAAAAGGTATTCGGTAATAATTTCTGAATCGATGTAACACAAACAAAAAGAAATCGCAAAAATCAACGCCCGTATCAGCTCTATCTGAATTCTTATGACTTATTTGACTTTGTATTATCAGAAACTGCGATCAACATCGGCTACTCGTGTCAGCTGCTGACGGACGACATGGCGGAGGTGTTTATAATTGACGGCGTGACGCACGACGACGTGGACCGCCAGCTCGCCAAGAGCAGGGACTCCATACGCGTCGTCAACACATCCCTGCCATACGGTGAATACGCACTTATAAACTTATTTTTATCTCTAAAGGTGATTGTACTATACAAATAGGCCGAATCTACTAATTTGCCTTCCATCTTTGTTGTATAGTAGTTTGCAACAGTTGTATTAGTTGAATTCTCCATATTTATACCTGAAATGACCTTTAAAATCAAGGTCATATTAGATTTGTGATTATCTTTCTAAAAAATATTAAGTAACTATCCTCTCAAAATCACTACCCCGCTACCCCGCTACCCCGCTACCCCGCTACCCCGCTACCCCGCTACCCCGCTACCCCGCTACCCCGCTACCCCGCTACCCCGCTACCCCGCTACCCCGCTACCCCGCTACCCCGCTACCCCGCTACCCCGCTACCCCGCTACCCCGCTACCCCGCTACCCCGCTACCCCGCTACCCCGCTACCCCGCTACCCCGCTACCCCGCTACCCCGCTACCCCGCTACCCCGCTACCCCGCTACCCCGCTACCCCGCTACCCCGCTACCCCGCTACCCCGCTACCCCGCTACCCCGCTACCCCGCTACCCCGCTACCCCGCTACCCCGCTACCCCGCTACCCCGCTACCCCGCTACCCCGCTACCCCGCTACCCCGCTACCCCGCTACCCCGCTACCCCGCTACCCCGCTACCCCGCTACCCCGCTACCCCGCTACCCCGCTACCCCGCTACCCCGCTACCCCGCTACCCCGCTACCCCGCTACCCCGCTACCCCGCTACCCCGCTACCCCGCTACCCCGCTACCCCGCTACCCCGCTACCCCGCTACCCCGCTACCCCGCTACCCCGCTACCCCGCTACCCCGCTACCCCGCTACCCCGCTACCCCGCTACCCCGCTACCCCGCTACCCCGCTACCCCGCTACCCCGCTACCCCGCTACCCCGCTACCCCGCTACCCCGCTACCCCGCTACCCCGCTACCCCGCTACCCCGCTACCCCGCTACCCCGCTACCCCGCTACCCCGCTACCCCGCTACCCCGCTACCCCGCTACCCCGCTACCCCGCTACCCCGCTACCCCGCTACCCCGCTACCCCGCTACCCCGCTACCCCGCTACCCCGCTACCCCGCTACCCCGCTACCCCGCTACCCCGCTACCCCGCTACCCCGCTACCCCGCTACCCCGCTACCCCGCTACCCCGCTACCCCGCTACCCCGCTACCCCGCTACCCCGCTACCCCGCTACCCCGCTACCCCGCTACCCCGCTACCCCGCTACCCCGCTACCCCGCTACCCCGCTACCCCGCTACCCCGCTACCCCGCTACCCCGCTACCCCGCTACCCCGCTACCCCGCTACCCCGCTACCCCGCTACCCCGCTACCCCGCTACCCCGCTACCCCGCTACCCCGCTACCCCGCTACCCCGCTACCCCGCTACCCCGCTACCCCGCTACCCCGCTACCCCGCTACCCCGCTACCCCGCTACCCCGCTACCCCGCTACCCCGCTACCCCGCTACCCCGCTACCCCGCTACCCCGCTACCCCGCTACCCCGCTACCCCGCTACCCCGCTACCCCGCTACCCCGCTACCCCGCTACCCCGCTACCCCGCTACCCCGCTACCCCGCTACCCCGCTACCCCGCTACCCCGCTACCCCGCTACCCCGCTACCCCGCTACCCCGCTACCCCGCTACCCCGCTACCCCGCTACCCCGCTACCCCGCTACCCCGCTACCCCGCTACCCCGCTACCCCGCTACCCCGCTACCCCGCTACCCCGCTACCCCGCTACCCCGCTACCCCGCTACCCCGCTACCCCGCTACCCCGCTACCCCGCTACCCCGCTACCCCGCTACCCCGCTACCCCGCTACCCCGCTACCCCGCTACCCCGCTACCCCGCTACCCCATTACTCCACTGCCCCGCTACCCCGCTACCCCGCTACCCCGCTACCCCGCTACCCCGCTACCCCGCTACCCCGCTACCCCGCTACCCCGCTACCCCATTACTCCACTGCCCCGCTACCCCGCTACTCCGCCGCGTGGACAACTACAGGCCATCCATAGCTTGACCCGATTTATGTAGTATATCTAGTAAACGATAACTCCGTAATTCCGATTACGTTATTGTATGCCACAAGATCATGCAAATTATTTTTGTTTGTTAAAAAAACCTTGTTATTAAGTATATCAAAATAGAAAAATGAATTTAAGTTTAGTCCTGGTTTACTCGTCTGGCGAGTTCACTAACTGTAGTTGTTCATTGCGCGTCGGCCTTTACTTCCCCGAGTGGCGTCTTTCTTTATTTCGAGTGTGGGGTTGCACAAACTGTCTTGTGTACTGTATGTGTACGCTTTTATATAAATTAAATGACTAACAGCACTTCTATCTGTAGTTCGAAATGCTACAATTCACCATTTACCTTTTCAATTGTGAACTAATTTTGGTTTTAATCATACTTGGGTGTGTGTGTGTTTTGGTGTTAGAGTTTTTAATTTGTATTTGTCCTTATTATTACATCTACGTGTATGTTTTAATCATTTCTTCAATTCAATCTTGCTTTTTACTTTAATTTTTGTTACTATGTATCTTAAAAACGGATAACGAATCTCTGTGAAATTTAGCATAAATGTAGAATATAGACAGGAATAATACTTAGGCTACTTACTAAGTTGTTAAATTCCGGGCGGACAAAGTCGCGGGCTAAAGCTAATCAATAACTCTGTTTTTAAAATAATATGTTGAAGTTTGCTTTAGTACAGCTAATATGTACGTATTGTGCACGCACTTACGTACCTTTTATGCGTATACGAACGCAGTTTTCGCAATTGACTTTTAATGATATAATCATCATTTGTTTATGGTGAAAACAATATTTTAATGGGAAAAGTGACTGTGATTGCAGCAACGAGTACGGTGCGGGCGGCGCGGGCTCGTCCGAGGCGCAGGAGCACGGCAACGACGACACCAACGGCTTTGCTATCGTCGTCAACGGACACTCGCTGGTGCACTGCCTGCATCCCAAGCTGGAGGAAAAGTTTGTTATCATTAATCTATACTAATATAATAAAGCGTAAACACACACTACTTGTTACGTAGGATGTCAGCAATCATACCATATTTTTGACCATTAAACTTAGGTAGTAAATAATTTGGAAAAAACCTTCATGTGGGAAAGTGACAAAAACTACAAGCTGACAACATCAAGGAAGCAAGATTGCCATGGTAAGGGTAATTGTTATCCAATGTCAAAGGCCTTCGTTGTTATTATTTGTGCATTTGAAAATTTCACAAATGTAAACAATAAAATAAAGTTTTTATAATTACATTGAAGCCGCACGGGAACTGCTCGTTCCTTATACAGATCATCACCTTTCATTCAATTCGTCGTTTTATTATTGTTTCATGACATATTATAATGTTATTCATCATCACGAATGTGCCATCGCACGGTAGGGGTTTGATGGTAATGTGCAGTGCGAACGTTGCCAGATTCCTGGAGGTGGTGCTGCAGTGCCGGTCGGTGATCTGCTGCCGCGTGACGCCGCTGCAAAAGGCGATGGTGGTGGAGCTCATCAAGAAGAGCCGCAAGGCAGTCACGCTCGCTATCGGCGACGGCGCCAACGACGTCTCCATGATTAAAGGTAACTAAAGTTATTTAAAACATTTTTGGTGGCTTAATGTCAATTGTGCGTATTAACCCCCCCCCCCCCCACATTTTCCACATCCCTATACGCTCACGCACATGCTATAAAATAAGTATTGAAATCAGGTCTCTAGCTAACATTAGTATGGTCTTAATCGAAGTAGTTTTTATACCTTTTTACCATTTTTATATTCTGTTAGACGTTGCCCCTGATTGGAATACGTATGATGTGAATACTGTATGTGTGCAGCTGCGCACATCGGCGTGGGCATATCGGGGCAGGAGGGCATGCAGGCCGTGCTCGCCTCCGACTACTCCATCGCGCAGTTCCGCTTCCTGCAGCGCTTGCTGCTGGTGCACGGCCGCTGGTCCTACTACCGCATGTGCAAGTTCCTCAGATACTTCTTCTACAAGAACTTCGCCTTCACCGTCTGCCACTTCTGGTTCGCCTTCTTCTGCGGATTCAGTGCACAGGTAACATATTTCATTAACAATTTTCTTTACAATACCAAAAATATAGTTTTGTGTCATTTAATGTTAATTTTTAGTCGTTAATCATGTTTTATTTTTTTTAGTACTTCTAATATCATTTACACAGTCCCTTTACTGTACACATTTGAGAAATGTACACTAAGAGAGACCCTTGTTGAGCAATATACGATACTGAGTGTGGGAATAAGAGTGATGTTTGTTTGTCAGACGGTGTTCGACGAGATGTTCATATCGGTGTACAACCTGTTCTACACGTCGCTGCCCGTGCTGGCGCTGGGCGTGTTCGAGCAGGACGTGTCCGACAGCACCGCGCTGCAGTTCCCCAAACTGTACGCGCCCGGACACACCAGCCGCCTCTTCAACAAGACGGAGTTCATCAAGTCCACGCTGCACGGCTGCTTCACCTCGCTGGTGCTCTTCCTCATACCCTACGGTTGGTGCCACGCAACAAACACTCTATAAAACATTGTCTCACATTCTCTCTCACGATAACAAACTGTGCAGGTACATACAAAGACGGTCTGGCGCCGGACGGCAAGATACTGTCCGACCACATGCTGCTGGGCAGCGTCGTCGCCACTATACTGATCATTGACAACACCACGCAGGTACCGCTTACTTTTACTCACAATACTTTTAAAGGACGGTTTTTAGTAGTTTTTTTTCCATTGACACATATATAATTGTTTCAGATCTGCCTGGACACGACGTACTGGACGGTGTTCAACCACGTGACCATCTGGGGCTCGCTGGTGTCGTACTTCGTGCTCGACTACTTCTACAACTACGTCATCGGCGGCCCCTACGTCGGCTCCCTCACCGTCGCCCTCACGCAGGCCACCTTCTGGTTCACCGCGGTCCTCACTGTGAGTACATAATCCCCTTGTTTTGTTCATAATTACCACAAAGAAATTAAGTAATTGTTACAATAATAATCGATTGTGCAGATGATGATCCTGATGGTGCCAGTGGTGTCGTGGCGACTGGCCAGCTCGTGGACGCGACCGACGCTAGCAGAGCGGCTGCGCGCGCGTCAGCGCTGGCGTGCCGGCGCGCCAGCACCCCGCACGCCCTCCGCTCGGCGCGCGCGGCGCTCCGTGCGCTCCGGGTACGCCTTCGCGCACCAGGAGGGCTTCGGCCGCCTCATCACCTCCGGCAAGATCATGCGCCGCATCCCGCACGCGGACGCCGCGCTCTCCGCGCTCGCCTCGCTGCCCGGCAAGTTCCACCCGCGCCCCGCCACGCCGCCCCCCACGCCCCCCGCCTCGCAGGCCTCGCCCTCGCCGCCCTCTCCGCCCTCGCCGCCCTCGCCGCCATCGCCCAGGGCGCCCAAACAAGACCTCGACTCGGTAGACTTATGAACTGGCACCAAACGGAGAGCGGATGTGCGGCACTCGGTGAAGCCTACGTACCTGTGCGAGCACACACGGGACTCGAGAGCAGCGAGACTTTCAGACTCTATACAATTTGTAAACAATAAGTGTGTGTGAATATGTGATTGGTCATTGTACGTACTTTTTCGCATGTCAGAGTGTGTGCGTGCCTTCGGTCGACGCCGGGTGTAGGTAATATTCAGTGAGCAAGTGTAAAATCGAAATGTCGGTCGTATATTGAGTGTATGTATAATTTTTTTAGAGTCGGTGATGATTTTTATAAATGTAAGCGAGGCGTCGCGCCGAAACGTCCGATTGTGTACGGATTACCTCAGTATTGGAGCAGATCCCGCGAGAGCCGCCAGGCCGAACTCCGCCGGCGCCCGCGCTCTGTTCTCTCATCTCCACTGTAACTAGATGTTCTTCAATAAAAAGACGAAATGTACAATATATATAAGAGTGAACGCGATGTTTGTAAATATTCAAAAGGTTACAAACGGAAATATAACTTTTTAAATAGACGGCATAATGTCGTCGAAACTCATATTGTGATAACGTTAATAGATTTAAAAATTCGTATAATATTATTGCCTATATTAAATTATATTTGTTGATGGAGAGTATATATTGATAGATATTTATTATGGTACATACTAAGATTACTCTTTTATATCGGAAAGTAGTTATTTCATAATGTTCCTTTGTATGTGTAGAGATAGCTCCATTGACCGCGCGCAGCCGTCGTTCTGTTCCTCCTCAGCTCTGCCCCCACGGAGTATCATATCACTGTCGAATGTTACTCCGCATTTGATTCACATCAATAATATTTTTTTTAATATAATGTTAATTTGTTACTTGACTTAAGCATGATTGTTTTTTATTTTGTTTGTACGTGTCCAAAAACTTAGAAAAATGTGCATTTATAAATTTGTCAATGAATGTGAACAGCTAAAACGCCACACTATACTGTAATATGATCAAAAACACTGATATAAATAAGTTGAAATAAAACAGTGCATCACAAATAAATTTCTTTTATGCTATAATATTTTTTAAAAACATATAATAAAAATTGCTATTTTTTTTTAATGATATCCTTAATATTTTATGTATGTGCATTTTAATGGCGACGCAATGATTTATTTCAATATTAATTGTGATTTATGAGTATAATTACAGAATTGTTGATTTGTGTAATTATCATTAAGTATATTTAAGGACCAGTAGGTTAATTTCCTATGAAAATGAATACAAAATAATGTAAAAAAATACGATGTTCATGTTTTTTACTAAACTTGATTAAGACAACACACTACCCATTGATTTTTGTAAAAAATGTAAACATATCAACGCACAGACATGGATAAAAAAAATCAATATAAAATATGGGTCCCTGTGGCTATTTGTGATTAATGTGGCGTTTTAACTGTTAACAAATACAGATATTTGCTTTGAAATCGATTTTTTATTAAAAAGAAATACTCTATATGTATTTTCATTTTTCCTAAAAAAAATCATGTTATGTAATGAGAAATCTTCCATTTTCTTGTATTAAAAAAATCAATGTGTATTTTCTGTGTTTACAAAACTGTGAACATCATCATCATCTTCCTCCTTATCCTACTCCCGTAGGGTCGGTGCGACAGGTTTTTGTTCGCCACATAACTCTATCAAACGTCATCTCAGTCATCACTCCCTTCTTGATCATCTCACCTTTGACGCAATCCATCCATCTCTTTCTAGGTCTACCTCTACCGGTGTACCCTTCCACACTCATAATTAACGTTCTTGTTACATGCGATTCATCCCTCATAACATGTGAAAAGATTTTAATAATACAATAGGTGTTCTGAGGGGGCCAGAGAAGTTTTGTGCCCAAAAAAAGAGTATTTCCCGTTGGGTTAGTAATAATGTCGTAAAAAATTGACAGATAGAAGTCAGCTTGACACTGACGCTACCTACTTAGAGGTTTCTTTTTCCCCCCGTCATCATCATCATCAGCCTTTATCTGCCCACTGTTGGACATTGGGCGGTAATGTATACTAATATTATAAAGAGGAAAGATTTGTATTTTTGTATCTATTGAAATAACTCAAAAACTACTGGGCCGATTTTAAAAATTCTTTCACCATCTGTAAGGTAATTTATCTGTCTAAACCTTTAGAGGTATATAAGAATGATGTATGAAGGAATTGTAGATCTTAAAAAGTTCTACAGAAAAGTCCGCGATAGCATATATCTATCTTTAACGGTTTTCTTACAATAACCACTTTTTTGTTTACAAAATGAATTAAAAACCGCACGATATTTGCGGCGTTCTTTTATTGGTTTCATTATTAATCCTTATCCAAATAAATGCGTTTGTTATCAGGACAATTTAATGTAGAATAAAATTGTCCCTGACAGTATTTAAATTGGACTAATAGTTTAGAAGATATCGCGAACACAAACAATAAGGGTAACCGAAAAATCAGCTTACAAGCTAGCGGGCTTAGAAATTTGGAATCTTGCATCGGTAGATTTCTGTTATTACGTAGACTACTACTAAGTTAATACTTTTGGTAATAGGTTGAAAAAAAGGGCGAACGTAAATTTTGAACTTTCAAATTTCACGCGGACGAAGTCGCGGGCTAAAGCTAGTAATTAATAATCTGTAAAATGCTGGTGCCAAGTGTCAACTGTCATGTATCTTTCTGTCAGTGTCAATCGTGCTGCAAGGTGAAGAGTGTCGGTATTAACGATGGGGTCCACTATTCATTAAAAGAAAAAGAATAAGAGTGCCGGTATACGTGTGTGGTGATGGTGAGGTGGTTAAGAGTTTAGTGTTCCTCCTATTATAATTACATTTATCTACATATTATTTAAACACACTCGTCTGCTTACATGTCTCTGTGAAAAATTGTCTGTGCCGTTGCTGGCAAAAAAGGTTATTTGGTAATAGGCTAAGAAATTTATTACCTACAAAGTTAAATTCTTCTAGTAAGATGAGTGAATATTATAACGTCGTGCCGTGGTTTGATAGCAAAGAATGGCATAAAGTTTATACTGATATCTATTCGTCAAGTTCGACTGATCTCACGAAAGAAGACGCTCTTGAATTATTGCACGTGTGGAAAGCTAGATGTCCTATATTGCCTTCAGGTATCGAGTCTACCTTAACTTTACTAGAAGTACGTATTCAAGACATTAATAGCTTCGATGTAGTTGGTGAACAAATTATACGTTTAGCTTATTCTACGGCATTAATGAGATTTGTAAATCATATGCTTGATTCCCAAACTTCAAAAGGACGTAGTTTTTATAAAGCAGCTCAGAATTTAGGAGTTCCAGACTGGATGATAGACTTGCGCCATGATACTGCACATGGTAATGTATTGCCTTCAATTGAACTTCTCAGAGAGGCCACATCCATTGGCTTAAAATGGCTAAAGGTAAATTATTGGGATAAATATGATGATATTGTTAAAGATTATGTTTGTGGCCAAGAGGTAGTGGATAATGATGAGGAAAGCAAAATTAATGTACTAATGAATTTATGTTTTTCATTAAGCATATGTGGACATTCTAAATTGAAAATTAAAAGGTTAGCTGACATTCCTATCAAAAGCATAAGAGAATCAATGATTAAAAATATACAAGAAGTATTTGGGGATTTAGTTGATTTATCAAATTTAAAGAAAGTTACCATTGTTTCTTTGATAAACCGGATCAATTTGTATTCTAAACGTCTATTAAAACCTGAAGATGCACCTTATGTGACTGAAGCTCTGCTGGGAAATGACGCACTATTTTTATCAATGGATCTGTTTAACTTTATGAATGACCAAAGTTCTAGAAAAAAAACTAGTTTAAACAAACATTATGTTCATTGTTTTGAAATATTACTTACATATTTACATACACATGATTTTCTTCAAGAATTTGTTATGGAGCTCATAGCAATCACACAAAGTTGTGAATTTAGCAGCCAAAAACGCTGGCTTGCTGCTTTGTGGACATCAGAAATTTTGAAATCATTGAAAAAATCAAGCCAATTTGTGAAAAGATTTAGCAAGTAAGTACTGGTAGTATATATATATATATCAAAATGTCTGTTTATATACCAAATTATATTTACTAATCACACTGGTCTAAGTATACACCTAAACCAATATCCAATCTCAAACAATTTTTATTACTTGTTATTCACATATATCTTTATTTCTTATTTTCTATATAATATATTTTACAAGATTTGTGTAAAAATAAAATAAAACATATTATATAAAAAATAGAGCACCACCGGCTGCGGAATCCGATGACTCAAGCAACCAGTGGTCAGGGCTGCAGAGACAGGAACCTCCTCACTATGCGTGCGGTTTCTAAAATAACCGCCTTTTGAATCGGGCCCTTAATCCAACTGTCTAGCGAGAGCTTCTTGAGATGTTGGTCGAAGCTCTTCGCTATTAGCCCGTGCAACGTAACGACTATCGGAATAATGGTAGTCGATTTCATACGCCACATGGCGGTAACCTCGTGAGCCAGATCCAAATATTTTAATAATTTTTCATTTTCGGCTTTCACGAGATTATCGTCATGTGGGATAGTGATATCGACTAACATTACACAACTCTCAGATCGATCTATTATTACTATATCAGGCCTATTAGCAGCAATAGTCCTGTCCGTAATAATAGATCGATCCCAGTAGAGCGTGATATGGCTATTTTCCAGAACTGGTGAAGGCTGATATTGGTAATATGGTACCTCAGAATCCACAAGAGAATATTTAAGGGCAAGTTGCTGATGGATAATCTTGGCCACTTGGTTATGTCTATGCAAGTATGCACCGTCCGCAAGGCGAGAACAACCGGAAACGATATGTCTAATAGACTCACCGGGCCGACGACATGCCCGACAAATGTCAGTCGTACCATCCTTTAGGATATGTTTCCGGTAGTTATTCGTTACGATGACTTCGTCCATGATTGCAAAGACAAAACCTTCAGTCTCCCCAAAGAGGTTACTGAAGCGTAGCCAAGCCACGGAGGATAATTGGTCCACATCAGGACCAGTTAAGGCCCGATGGAACCTACCGTGTAGCTCCTTACTCTTCCATACACTTATGCGGTCTGAGACACTTAAAACCTCCAACCTCCGCCAGTTCGTGGTAGCCAGGGAAAGCGGCGTGAGTCCTTTGTCTATGGCTACAACATCCTGATACATCTCCACGTTAACCTTAAGGAAATATTCCCTAAGATTGTACACCTCGCGGTTATGGAGAGTCTTGGCATTTAAGTAGCCACGACCCCCATGTTTCCGCGGGATGTACAACCTCATTACAGATGAACGTTATTACATTATTATATAACACACTATTATACTGTTTTAAGTGTGACAATGTAACATTGGAGAGGTCATTATAATATGCTGTCATTGTATCTATTCTGCCTGTTCAGTTGGAGCTTTGATCTGTGTAATTGTCTGCTTTTTAGGTTGTAGTATATCAATATTTCAATTTAATGTTTTCCTTGTGTTAAAAATATTCATGTTTAAAACAATGTTTCTTCTTCAGGAATACATCCAACGAACCGGAGAAAAAGAAGAGCGAACTGAAATCTCTATTCTACCACTGGTTTCCAAATGAAAAGGGCTGTGGTCTTTTATTAGATTTATACAAGCCTGTACCAGAAGCTTTAACCAATTTAAACTTTATACGGCCTTCTATAACAACTTATAATGTTTATCTCACTTATTTCATTAAAGATATTTTGAATATTCTCCAGCCGCCGCTGCCTGCGGAAACATCTAAGAAAATATGTGAACTTACTTCACTGGTAGCATGTCCTATGAAGAAATTTGATAAAACGGTACCAAGTCGAGTATTTACTGTTGCCGATGTTAGAGCTGCTACAGAAGAACAATATGCTGTTAATGTTGACGAAGAAAATGATAATATAGAGACAGATTTCAACACAAGTGAAACAGATTCACAAAACAGTGCCACATTTTATGGCATATGGAAGATTGAGAATGTAAGAGATGATTATTGGTCTGAATGTCCTTTTGGAAGAGTGCCAGCTGAACTGCTTGGACCTTTGCCTAATACTACAGACAAAGAAATTAATGAACCTATGGATGTTGAAAATTAGATGTAAATTAAAAGATGAGTATAATAATAAAAAGAATTCTACAGCAATTGTTTATTTTTTTATATTTGTATACAGTTTAATGGTTTGGTTACATTTCATTGTATTGACATCATAGAGTCCTAAAATTTAAACAATATACAAGTTATTTATCTAGTTCTAAATATAATACAGGTTACAATCACGTACAGCAAACATTAAAAAGTTTATTTTAAAATAGAGGATACAGCATTGGTCCTTAGAGAATACAAAATTCAGTAATTCTTTTTTAAAAACAGTATCTACAAATGTTAAAATAACCATAGTAAATATTATTTTATAATCATTATAAAAGATAGAACATCTGTTATTCTTCTCCTAAGCAACCCAGTCTGCAACAAACCAAATGTTTCAACCAAATGATTGACATTATCTGCACCATATTTTGAAAATATGTTTTTACAGCAAAAAGATGGCTTCAGTACTTAAAAACACTAATCTAACACAGCATTACAATCGTTTAACATAGTTGTATTTACAAAATCCACAGGTGAAACTCAAAACTTACAAACACATCATTGTTGAAGCCACATTGCACATATATTAAAAACTTAACTAAAAACATTGATGGCTCCTAAGTAAACTAATAAGCCACAATTGTAAGATTCAAATCTTATTTTATAAATGACGTTGAAAAATACTAATTTCTATATAAATCTGAAAGTAATGTATATTCTTATTTAATGTGTTGTATTCCATCACATTAATGTATATTTCAAACATACGATGATTTACGTAGGAGCCATCGACATCCAGTAATGCCAACATGGTACTCTAAAAAGTCTACATTCATCATAAAATCATCACAAGAACATCAAAATCGTTTTTCCATACACTTCGAATGACAATAGTAAAACTCGTTGTCCTAAGTGAGCGACGCATTTCTATTTTCTATTCACGATATCGCAATTGATTGACTACTTTTTAATGAGAGTTTTTAGCCCCTACAGACTTATTACCCAATAATTTGTTTGAGTTGGTCTGTCGATCCAAAATAAATTAAAACCAAATTGGTGTACTGTGCACCTCCATACATGTTCATATTGATTTAGCACTCCACTAAACTATCGGGTAAACAATCGGATGATAAAAATTCTGTAATCTGTCTGGGAACTAAAGCACCTTGTAAACTACCAAATATGCTAAACTCTTTTTTATACATAGAACATGTATTTTTACTTAGCATGAGGCGTTATTTGATACTTTTGTAAATATTTAAAATGAATTTGATCAAACTTTTACAGAGAATTTGATTGTGCTGGACACACACAACCTATGTGCCACTTTGTCGTTCAAGCAGGACAACGGTCACTAAATAACAGCGTATTCATGTTGTGGAATGCTGAAAGCAAACAAGTAAAGGCACAGAAGGTACATACAAACTACTGCCATACAATAAAGCTTCACAAACATAACCCATTCGGCAACTTTGTTCTCAAAGCTTATAGCACTACATTGAACCGATTGTCATGAACTAAGTCGAGATTCTATTAAGAAAATGTTTACTAATAATACGATAGCCTACAGTTTGGGAATTAAAGCAGTTATCCGATACATTGGGGTTCTTACAGAATTTCGTTGTATGAAATAAGCAAGTACTATTCTATATAGACTTATTTAAAAGCGGACACAGTATTTGTGACTTAACAATACATTCAATAGCTTATCAATAGACAGTCTTTTAGATAATAACAGCAAATAAAAGCAAGGTACAGTTAGAACTGTAGAATGTAATAAAACGATTTTTTAACAAAACAAAGTTGCGTAAGTTTTAGTTTTTTTTTATATGGAAAAATTCTTCATCCAGATTTTAAAAACTTAGCTAATAACTCCTTAAGCCAACTGTACTTTGCTTATTGCTACACGTCTTGTAAAATGTATGGGTGTAAGTAAATAATTTACCGTAAATGTATGATATAAAGGTTGTTACACACTGCAATACAAATAGTATCATATTTATAGTAGTCACAAGGATTTTATATAAACGTAAAAATACCAGCATCTATGGTCTTGTTAAATAGGATTAAATGTATAATCCATTGATTAAGATAATATCTGTGATGTTACAGTAAAAATATTGATTTGTGTAAACAATTTCTTGAATAATGTGATTTTTCATATTTTTTATATTGAAGAATAAGTAGTAAAAGTTATATTCAAAAGAATGTTTGCAACAATTGATATAAACATAACCAGTGCACAATGTATTGGGATATTTTTATCCACAATAACAACAATAAAATAGAAAAAATAAATCTAATAGCCCTGAAACATACATATGGCTTAATTAACAATCACATTAAAATCCAATAACAAATTCCCTATAAATATAAAACATTCGCAAGTAATTTACAATAGGAAGATAATCTCATGTTCATTATAACATATATTTGGGTATGTCTTATTTGCATTATTCTAGTCCAGTGATCGAAATCCGCACTAGATAACTGGAAATATGTAAACCCACCACTGGAATGCACTGTGAATAATGTATACCAACGCTTATTTCATCGTTGGACTAGAATAATGTAAACCGGGCATAAATCTCGCTCGACGTTTAAGATCTCTAAATATATTACATTACAAATTATATTGATACAAAATTATCCAAACACCAGATTTTGATATTGTTTAAAATATCCAATAATAACATATGAGCAAGTAAAATAAGGCAAGATACAGAAGAGAACCACTGGAATTTATACAACGCGGGCACGATAACATGAGAGGAATGTAGAATGCAATGCATTTATATTTGAATTCAATGGAAATCAGAAATTATTAATACACATGTCTCTGACAATGTCATTTATTGTCTATGGATTTATTTAAATCAGTGTTTAAATTGATGATGAAAACATTCTTTACATTCGTAAAAGATAAAATTGTATAGATAGATTAACTAAAAATCGGATTTATTTACAATTTTGATAGTAATTAATTTCTGAATGCAATAAAATTATTCGCCTGCTACTTGGTTGTAAAAGTAAAAGCATTATAAACTATATTCTGCTTCCTAATTCCAGTAAATAGTCTTTGTATATTTTTGCACTTATAGCGATAATTTAATTTCTATATCACAATAACTAATATAAAATGTACTCAAATCAGCATATCATTTACACTATATCTATAGTTTGAACATTAAGATAGTGCCGCAAATGGAAACTGAGGGTAGATTTAAATATAATTAGAGAGGAAACTGTAGAGTTCAAATCATAAGCATAACTTGTTATGAAGATAAAAATAAATTCAGTCTACAATAATTATATTGAGCTTGTATAAAACAAATAAATTTAAAATTCGTATTTTTTATTTATTTCTAGCCCTTGTATTAAAGATTAATAAAAATATACAAGATTTTGTTATTTTGATAAAAATACTTTTATCGGATTATTTTTTACTAGAATGCGTGAAATAGTTACGAAGTTTGATTCAATCTTCTTTTGAATATATCCCGTTAACCAAAATTTAATTAACTAAATACACGAAAAAGACTTCGTTGAAATTTAAAATAACCTGAATCCACCAGAAATATATTAAAATTTATATTTGCATTGTAAAATTATTAATATATTTACAAGAAAGTCTAAACTTATACTAACTTACGATAGTAACTTGGTGTTCGTAGAAAATAAATACGATTTTTATCAAGAATAGCCGAGAAAATGACATAACCTGTATTTTTCTGTACTACAATTTAAATTCCTTTTCAATGCACCAACCTACAGTCCACTCATTTTGTTACGAGATTTATAACTTCTAAACTGTATCCCAGATAAAAATTTAAAGGTGGAACCAATTTTAATTCTATAACATAATTAATCAATAAAATCTCATATAAAATGAGTAGACGATAGAATAAATAAGTTTTATCTAGCGATTTTCTACTTCACCATTACTGTAAGACAAAATGAACGTCCGTTTACGGAGGTATGGTTATGTAGGTCCTAGGGTCCTAGAGTCGTAGTGTTTAGGGCACGTACGTTGTGTCTAGACCATGATGGGGTCGTCGGAGGAGAGCTGGCGGTGCAGCAGCCGCGAGCGCAGCGACGCCGAGCCGGTGCTGAGGTCGTCGGTGCTGCCGAACTCGCCGTCGTGGTCCGTAGTCGACAGCAGGTCGTCGTCAGATGTCGCTCTGGAATTACAACAACTAATAAGCACAAATTACTATTTAATATTGAGGAATTTCCTTTTTCACCCTTTTCGTACAAGCTAAGGGTGGGAAAAGGAATTGTTAGGGGAAATATCTTCTTTATGCATCAACTTCTCTCCTTTTTAAGTTAGGCAACGCATCTGCAAATGCATATGTCTATGAGTAGCGGTTGCTTCGCTATTTTGGCGAATTATGGTGACTCAAGCTGTCGGCAGTATGTGTGAGGTGCGTACCGTATGAGGGTGGGCAGGTTGTTGGTGAGGATGGCCTTCTCCTTCTCGATCTCGCTGATGTGTCCTTCCAGCAGCTGCTGCTCGGCGCGCGGGTGCGCGGCGTCGCGCAGCGTGCGCAGCCGGTACGACGCCGTGTGGCTCGCCGTGTCCAGCGTCGCGATGTCCTGCAGCATGCCGCGCACCTGCACACACAAATTCATTAAATATCACTCACAGATACGTATTACCTCACTTCATCAATCATATCAGTTTAGAAGGAGGGTACAGTAATTTTCATAGTATAGCTCGAAATATGTAGAGAATAATTTATTGTAGAACCATTTTTTTATTAAATGTCTTGGCGCGTTGCGCAGAGCCCTCTATCTGGATCCTGCTACATCTCAAATTGTGTTCTGCATAGCTCGCGCGAAGTTAGGAGCCGTTGAGATATCTGACAACTACCATCTAATTTAAGGGTGTCCCTTAGTTTCCAATAGTTGCAAGTAGAGGGCGCTTACATCGCATTAGATGACTAAATGTGTACATGTTATATTAAGTGTTGCTGAGATTTGGATACCAATAATGGTTTTAAAATGTTTGTTGTACTAACGGTGCGCATCTTGTCGACGAGTATGGCCTCGAGGCAGGCGGTCTGTCGCGCGATGTCGTGCAGCGAGTCCTGCGCGGGCTGCACCTTGTGCGTGCGCAGGATGCACGGCGCAAACACTATCGCCAGGGCGTTAGGGCCCATCCTTGGAAAATACACAAGCATATAGTGACTATTACAGTATTCTACTCATATAAATATTAAAAATGAACTGTAGAAACAAGATTATAGAATTTGATGGAGGGAACGCGTAGAAAGGGGAATTATCCAATTTCTGTGCGACCTCTTCTCGGTCGATTAAATCAGCGGCAGCGGTCGCTTCCACAAAAATACTCCTATCCTATTTTATTAGACTTTAAATTCGTATACTAAAAATGTTTGTTAGTTTACTTAAATAGTGGCGTAACTCACCTGTTGTGGTGTTCACCCAAAGCCACCCGCGCCAGATGAAATATCAATCTCTCCACCAGGTCAAAATTTGGTTTTGGTAATTTCTTTAGTATCGTAAATATACTTGATACTCGTTCCTGTCAACATTGCGTTTGATTAATATTACAAAGTCATAAGATGGGTGTATACAGATGACGTCATAACGTGCAAATGAAGTAATGTGTCGTGTGGTGTACAGAGATTCAAAAAATATATAGAGGAAGCATAGTTGACACTTCGCTTAAGACTTTTTTATCATGATCCTCACTAACGCTACCTATTAATAAACCACATGTCAATATAATTAATTGTATTTAAATGAATTGCCAAGTTTATATTTTATTTTGTGACACTGTTTAGTTTATTTATAACAAAAGATGGAGCTTATTATAATTTTGTAAAACAATTTATAAGATGTCAATACAAGGACATGAGATGGCGTGCTAAACTTGACGACTAACATTGTACCTTTCAAAGAAGTTACCGGTGAAAAATTGTTGTCTATGTCTAGTCTATATATTTCTGAAATGTGTGGGTGTGTACCTGTGGGTCGGTGATCTCCGCGGCGAGTATGAAGTCGTCGTAGAGGTCGAAGGTGAGCAGCGGCTCGGGCAGCTCGCGGAAGAAGCTCTTGAGCACGGAGGCGCGCACGTGCACCGCGTACGACTCCAGCCGGTCCACGCCCTCCTGCGGCCGCTCGTCCAGCACCCAGCACAGCTCGCGCACCTGCAACACACACATACTTTAACCCTTAAATACGTGAAGTTTCAAATTTGATACCGGGGTTATAAAACGCATTGGGCACCTACAACCGATTTTATTTTAGCTGTTTACATGTTACCTTTGACTGTCAATTTTCAAGTTAGAAAACAAAAAGGAGCATATCACGAAAATATATAAAATATCGTTTTGGTTTTTTTTGACTATTTTTCCCAATTAGTAAAAAACACAGTAAAGAGTGCATTTATACATTTTTTTAATTTAGGCTTTTAATCTTCAAAATCAAGTAAGAGTATACGCAAATTTCTCCAAACCAAATAGCCGAATACTGAAACGAATTTTAAACCCTTCGATTTGAGGGCGCCGTTTACAATCGGACACACGTCAACATTTTAAGCGGGACCTTACCATTGACGCGAACATATTTAAATGTCGTTTCAGTAATAATGAAATAGACAGACATACCTTAGAACTGAGTCCACTTTTCCTGTACAATCCCTCTGTGTAGAGGCCTGTCATTTCAATTGTGGTGATGAGCCTGTCCACCACTATTGGTATGTTGCCTTCGCCAGTCGGCAGCTCGCCCAGCGGCACACCGAACACCTACAATACATACCATCAGTACAACTCAAAGTATAGTATAAAAGTGTTCATATATCATGGCCGCTCGGAACATCGGACGTATTACTACACAGAAAACATTGTCAGGTGTAGCGACACTACAGAATGCAGATGACCGTGAACCGCCAATAATATTGAAATAGCCGATATTTTTGTCTACGATATAAGAAGTATCGAGAGCGTCGGTGGCTCAGGGGTTTAAGTACTTGACTTGTAATCTACAGGTCTTGAGTTCAAAATCCAAGATGTACCAATGTGATTTTTGGATTTTTCGAATTTTCATATGTACATAATTTTCCCGACGTTCTTACGATGAAGGAAAACATCGTGATGCAACCTGCACATATCGGAGAAGAAATTCAAAGATATGTGTGAAGTCAACCCACAGTGGGCTAGTGTGGTTGACTATGGCCTAGTCACCCTAACTTAGGGAAGGCTCCGAGCCCCTCAGCGGGGACGTATAGTGAGCTGGTGATGATGATATGAAAGTATTTCATAAAGTTACAAGGTATAAACCAACCTTTCCACGTTTGAGCACGCCGAGCTGCTCCCTGCCGCCGGCGTCCACCGCGCCCACGATGGACGCGCCCGCCGTCACTGAGTCCTTCCTGCACTGCGTCGTCACCTGCACACAACATACTAATATAAAAGCTAAACTTTGGATGGATGAATGTTTGTTACTCTTCTAATATGTAGAATATAGCCTGGAAGAACACATAAGGACGCGCGAACGAAATCACAGGCAAAAGCTAGTAAACATTTAAAATCACACGATTTTTTATAAATTCTTCCTTCAGTGTACTGAACACTTCAATCAAAATATTTAGCGAATTGTTTCATACAATTTCTTTCGACGAAAATGATTTCAATACTTGTTTAGGTTACTTTAAGATACTAATTACACGACTCTACAAAAAAATTTTCGTTCTTTGTCCTAAAGTTTATACTATTATTTTCCAGTTAGTTATGCACAAAAACGAAAAGAAAATACCTTTTTTCGGTATAAAGTTTGCTTTTGTGATAGTTATAATAATAATACTCATTTTTCAATTTTTTCACATGTTTTAATTGATTTTAATATTTTAAAAAGACCGCGCGGTGAGAGTGGGGTATTAACGTTTACACTGTGACGCTAGATGGCATCCGAGTGATAAACAACCATCAGGTGTTATTTACAAGCCCAGAATAACTTAAAATTTATCCGAAGTTATCGGAAGCAAAGGTTAAATCTGGGGTTTTTGTTGGTCCGCAAATAAGACAGATTTTCGCCGATGAAAAATTTCCAACGTTGCTGAATCGTACTCAAAAAGCAAGTTGGAATAGTTTTAAAGCAGTAGTTTCTGGATTTTTAGGAAATAATAAAGCTGAAAACTACGAAAAGTTGGTTGAGGATATGCTTACAAATTTTAAGGCCATGGGCTGCAGGATGTCATTAAAAGTACACATGCTGCATGCTCATTTGGATAAATTTAAAAACAATATGGGAGCCTATTCCGAAGAGCAAGGAGAACGTTTCCATCAGGACATCATGAACTTTGAACAACGCTATCAAGGTCAATACAATGAAAACATGATGGGCGACTATATTTGGGGTTTATTGAGAGAAAGTAGCTATGAACATAAAAGGAAAAGTAAAAGTGTGCACTTTTAAGTTATTTTCCACTTTTCTGTAAGCTAATTTGATAATAAAACTTAGTAAAAATAATAAACATTTTTATTTCAATAGTTTTATTTTCAATCAAAAATTAAAATCCGAGATTTTTTAAAATTTCGTTCAATCAGTCTTCTAAGCACAAAAGCAAAGTTTTTCATGCCATATTTTTTTTCCGTCTTATTACGACCTAAACTACCGAAATTTAATGCTTTGCAATCAAAATCAAATTTCATGTTGACCCGTGTTATGAATGGAGAGCTTACTTTACTATCGAAAGATGCTAGTCTGTAGGCTAAACTATACTAATATTATAAAGAGGAAAGATTTGTATTTTTGTATGTATTGAATTAACTCAACCTACTGGGCCGATTTAAAAAATTCATTGACCATTAAAAAGCTACATTATCAGGGAGTAACATAGGCTATAAATTAAATATTTTTAATATCACGCCGACGAAGTCGCGAGCTATAGGTAGTACATGCATATATTAGGCCACCTTCTGAGGCCTCTTGAAGTATTTGTGTTGGTGGAGATGTATCACAAACCTTGACGTAGCACTTCTTGTGCGAGGTGAGCTTGCAGCTCTGGCAGATGAGCGAGCGCTCGATGGGCCACATGAAGAAGGTCTTGCAGATCTCGCACTCCGTGGGGATGTTGATCATGCACAGGATGAACGTGTGCCCCTTGTACTGGATCGGCTCATCCACCTGATTGCAATATTTTACATTTTATAAAGTAGTCATTTCATAAAAAAATGCGTTTCCACTTCATTTTGTTTCAAAAAAATTTTCAACCATTAGAAAGCTGCAATATCGCTAAGTAACATATGCAATATTTTACATTTTATAAAGTAGTCATTTCATAAAAAAATGCGTTTCCACTTCATTTTGTTTCAAAAAAATTTTCAGCCATTAGAAAGCTGCAATATCGCTGAGTAACATATGCAATATTTATTAGTAATGTTTTTAAATTACGCGCGGACAAAGTCGAGACCAAAAGCTAGTAATTTATAACATTTAATAAATATCCTGAAAAAAATTAAAAGACTTTTTGATTGTTACGATAATTGCATTATCCACACATGCATCTCGCAACGATATCCAATACTTCCACTACAAAAAATACAAGGAACGGTTACCATATAACGAATTAATGTATTCCCGACTTACTTTCCGTTTCTTATCCTTTTTCCTCTTAGTCCTGGTTTTATCAGTCTCATGCTGGCTCATGAACTCGTCCATGAAGCCGCGGAAGGCGTTGACGCCCATGGTGATGGAGAGCGTGGAGCCCTCGCGCGCGCACACCGTCTCCATCACGTGCAGGAAGTTGCCGATGAGGTCCTTGTACTTGAGCGCGGAGCCGCGCGTCTCCACCACGCTGTACGTCGCCACCAGGTTGTCCTTGAACTCGCGCAGCGCGTGCTTGAACACGCGGTCCACCTGGTGCCGTAACATAACTATTTACTGCAAAGTATTTATGTTCCTAGCAGATTTAGCCTAATAGTTCATTCAATTATATTGTTAAGATTCTAATCATAACAATTTAATCTTACTACTCTCACATCATATAATATTATAAATGCGAAAGTTTAGATGGATCGATGTTTGTTAGAGTTTGTAACCTAAACTGCTGAACGAATCTCGATTAAATTTGGCATAGATGTAGAACATAGTCTTGAAGAACACATTGGCTATGCGCTTTTGTTTTTTTTCTACTTCCACGCGGACGGAGTCGCGGGCGAAAGCTAGTATTAAAATAATTAATCATACAAAAAGTTATAATTTTTGAAACATTATTTCTTGCTGAATTTAAAGTTGTTATAACATAATAATTAGACATAGAAAATGATTAAAAAAACAAACCTCAGACTGTTTCTCATTCTCCGAGGACTCCATTTGATATATCTTCTTTGTGATAAAATTCTGCATTGCTTGCAGCTCAGTAGCATCGGATATTATCTTATCCGTTCTGTCCATGAACTCTGAAGTTCCAGTCAGACTGAAATTAGAACTGACCGAACTCTTAGATTGGTCTGACAGGGAGTTATACGCTGAATCTTTTATAATTCTCTTTCTATATTTGTGACGTCCTCGGGGTGATATAGTAACTGGGCTGGAGCAGGGCATTGTGATGACACCCTTGTTCTGTATACATTTGGTGTGGTAGAGCTGCTTGCAGTCGATGCAGCGCTGCCCTTGTGTGATGAAAGCGTCGATTGCTTGATGACAGTACACGCATTTGTCGTCCTTCGAGAAACGTGTGCCTTTACGAAACCTGGGGACGGAGGAAACGAATTAGTAATGGTGTGTAATACTATTTAGTGCATGACATAAAACTTATATATGATGATTACAAGTATTATTTTAAGACGATCGATAAATTTCTCCAATTTCATATTTATTGTAGAATTTTGACAATTTAATGGATATAAGAAATTATATTTATACAAACATTTTACCGGCTGACAATGCATTTAATGTCAGTGGATTTATTTTGGAATGATTCAGTGTTAAAATTGATGGTTGATTGATTGTCTGTTTACCGACCCGCAGTGGGCTAGCGTGGTTGACTATGGCCTAGTCACCCTAACTTAGAGTAGGCTCCGAGCCCCTCGATGGGGACGTATAGTGAGCTGGTGATGATGATTGTCTGTTTTGGATCAGCATGTGATCATAGCTTTATAAAGGCAAAATGATTTAGACAGGTTTGTTATAATTAGTATTTTCCATGTACTTGTAGTACATGTGTGTGTGTACCTGTGTCCGGCGATGCGGAACAGTCCGTTGCCGGTCTGTCCGATGTAGTCTGTGGAGCGCGGGTCTGCGGGCCGCAGCTCGGCCGCCAGCTCGGGGCGCCGCTCGGGCGCGCCGGGCGCCGGGTCCGAGTTGCGCCGCCGCCGCGCCAAGCTAGCCTCCGATCTACTACTAACAATATAGATAGACATTTATTAATGTAACAGAACAACTGAATATTCTGTTGATATTTTATATAGAATAAAGATTCAAAGTTGTCACTAGTGAAGTCCTTGAAGTTTGAGTTTGAGAAATTTATGCCAAACGGTATTATAAGTAACCTTTAAACGACCATGAATAGGGACATAAGAAAGGCTTCAGTCCCCAAGCCTTAGTGCTTCACAAAAAAATGTGTCGCACTTTTATTCATAAAAAGAATTAACTCATAATTTATGTTTTTTGGGAAATTGCGTTTGTGTTTGGCATGTTGTGTACAGTGAACATTTGAGATGAGAGAGAAAGACGTTTTCCTATCTCTTTTATTTTCATTCTATTGTAACGCGAATCGAATTTTATTTTTTTTTGTGGAAAATAATGTCATTTATGATAAAAATTCAAAAAACGTAAATTTTTAGTTAATTCTTTTTTGAGTAAAGGTGCGATGTATTCGATGTGCGAGCGCTGTGTAGTGTCCGTGGTACTGACATGTCCCTGTCTGGCAGCGGCAGGGGCAGCGGGCGCGGCGCGGCGTCGGTGCGGTCGCTGTGGTCTGCGGGCGCGGCGCGCGGCGAGCGGCGGCTGGCGCGCGCGGGCGGCGCGGGCGCACTGCCGCCCTCCGGCACGCGCTGCGCTGACACGCACGCTATAACAGTTATTACGTACATATAAGACAATACCACTAGAGATAGAAAAATCCAGGAGTAGCATGGTAGGAGGGAAGAATCTAATTTAAGTTATGAGTGTGGAAGGGTACACCAGTAGAGGTATGATGATGGATGATATTTACGTAATAACGTGAAAAGTGACATGATCAAGAAGGGAGTGACGACTGAGATGACGGAAAACATATAAATTTGGAGGATGAAAACCTCGATCCTACAAGAGTAGGATAAGGATAAGGATTATCATACATATGTAAATATTATAGCTTACGATATTATTGTTATAGTATTATATTTAAAAATTCCAAAGGCGAATTTCAAGATTTACCAGATTTACAGAAGCCTACAATTGGCTGGTTCCATTATTGTCAAGCGAAATGTCTATTACAATGAAGGAATCGATTCATAGTAAGAAAACAGTTTAGGTTTTAATTGACATAATATTGAAGTGTCCTTAGATCAATAATTTAGCCACAGTGTAAAGATTTTTCCAAAATTAGTCATAAAAAATATGATAATTACTTGTTCAACGTAAAACTTACCATAATAAAGTATCAGTTTTATACACAAAACACAATAAGACAATATAAGTAACGACAACACGAGAGTCAAACTGTAAATATCACGAGCGTTCCTTCTAGAACATTCTATCAAAGACACCATAATTGTCATGTTTCACATATCAAATTCAAGATGCAAATGCGAATCGAAAATTAGAAATTGTATTAACTAATATCATTTGAAATGTTGAAAAAATGTTATTTGTGTAAGCATTCGCTTATTCAATAGCTACATAATTTATTAATGACTAATTGTATTGTAAAAAGATTTGAAATATTGTTTGTTAACAATGAAACTAATCCTTTTAATGGCTTTAAATCATGTGTTTACTTTGTCTGTGTCTATTGTTGTAGCGTGATGTGTTCATTAAAATACCATTATTATGGCGCCGCGGTTACTAAATGAAATTAAAATCTGCACTAAATACCGCAGAAAAGTTTACGACTTTTAATTCTTTTAATAAAATAATGTGAAATATTTACATATTATATACAAACAACTATTATGTCTAAATAACATTATCAAGATCATTGGAAAGATAAAATGGATTGTCAATGCAATATGAGTCAATCTATTGTTTGAATTATTTTATAATTTGGAAATGTTTAGAATGCCATTATTATGCCGTTTAAGTAGTTTTAGTTTGTAATGTGTGTATCATTTGTAAGAAACGAAAGAGGTGTGTTAGGACCGTGACCAATTGAAGTCTGTGGTCTGCCTACCCCTCTGGGTTAAGGGTGTGTGTATCATTTAATAATGTTATTTAAAAACATTACATTAATGAAGGACAATATAGACATAGAGCTGTGAAAGAATCTGAATATTCAATATATGAAATTCAAAGATATGTAGTCAACCAACCAGCAGTGGGCTATCGTGGTTGACTATGGCCTAGTCACCCTAACTTAGGGTAGGCTCCGAGCCCCATGATGATGACAGTGTAACAAGTTAAAGACGTAGCTTACCAGCATCAGTGTTGTTGTCGTGTGACGTGCGGTGCGCGGAGTGCGGGGTGTGCGGGGTGTGCGCGGGGTGTGTGGGGTGCGGGGCGTGCGGGGCGCGGTGCGCGGGGGCGTGGTCGCGGGGCGCGCGCCGCACTGCCGGCAGACTCAGCAAGCTGGACAGGCTGCGCTGGTACATTTGTGGTGACGCCTTACTGTAACACAATAATAACATTCAAACAAAGTCTAAGTCACTGATTGATTAGTTATGAACAGTTTTTATTTTGTAATTCATTAGCTTCCGCCCGTGACTTTGTCCACGTGGAATTAAAAAACAAAAGTAAGTAGCTTCTTCCAGCCGATACGTCTATGCCAAATTTCATCGACATCCGTTCAGCCGTTTGGGCTACAAATTTTAACAAACATCCATCCATCTAAACTTTTGCCTTTATAATATTAGTAAGATTAAATAATGTGAAGAAAAAGTTTAATGTTTAATAGCCTATAACCTTCCCTAATAGTTAGGCTTTCAAATATAAAAAGAATAATTCAAATCCGGTTGATAGTTTCTGAGATTTGCGTAACCAAACAAGCGTTCAATTTTAGCACTTGCTCGTAAAAAGGGTGCAGAGTAAATTATGTTTATACCTGACGCTGTTGAGGCTGGCATCTTCTCCGTCTGCCTGGTTCCAATCGCTGACCTTCCGCAAGTACTCCTCGCTGCTGCTGGCCAGAGATTCCGCCAACTCACGCTCGCGTTTCTACATCACACGTTGTTTTTAACAAAAAAAAAGTAAACTATGAGCTAGATTATTTCGCGGTTTATTTAATAAATAAAGACAATATACAAGGAAAAATAAGAATATTTCTTTAGTCTAATTTTTCTACTATATAAGTTGCTTATTGGCCATTGAGGAAGTACCATAGTATACATTTCAGAAGGGAAGGTTGTCTCTGAGTAACCATTAAACGACTTTGAGTGTAGAAGTGTTCGAATCTTTACTAGGTATTGAAGTACTCTTGTACATGTACATGTTGAGCCATGACCAAAATATGTAGATACCTTGTTCCGTTCAGTGATGATGTAGTCGCGGTCCAGCTTGAGCCAGAGCAGCTCGTGCGCGATGTCGTCGGCGGTGATCTTGCTGGGTACAGCCACCGCGCCGCCAGGGTACGTGCCCACCTGCCAACTCTCCTCCGGAGACGACTCGTTAGCCTCTTGGTTTATTGAACTACAATACACAAAAGATGAAATTAAAAAAAACCCAAGGTATGTGAGAATACGAAGAAAAATAAATAGAAAGACAGCCCCGCAATAATTCATGCGATTAGCACTGTAGAAGCTTTACCTAGTTAGACGGAAATATGTTGGGTTTTTTCTGTTTTTAGGTTAAAATAAGACGCTTACATTTGTATGAATTAGTAAGAATTTTGCTATACGTCATAGTGAGGCGCGTTGTAGTAGGGCGTGTTACAACTGTATATTACCTTGAACTAGACTGTTTGAGCGGCAATTCGTTGACATTCTGCGTTTTTGATATCCTTTTCTTTTGATTCTTCGCAATTATATTCTCCAAGTCGTGTTTACTGTCCCAACTAAAATAAATACATGATTGTTTTATTTCATGTATTCTAAAATTAAGATGATTTAGCAGTTATTTTTGATACTTACCTATCAACGGGTAAAGAGTAAGTTGCTCTCAGTGCTCTGTTGCCCGCAGAACCATCGAACAATACGTCCCTACAACAAATACAATCAATTAATAATGTATATCTGATATTTAATCAAAAGTAGAACATTTTAAGGTTTTTTATTTTATTTATGTTTAGGTATCCTAAAGCAAATAACTAAGTACATGTAAGTCTCCTTTTTAATGTATTAAAGATATGTAAATATGTATTAAAAGATACATTTCACTGCTTGTTATAAACGTAATAAGTACCTACGGTTATATTTAAAAATATTTAAACTAATATTTATTTTATTTTTCGTATTTTTTTGTAAGGAATCAATAAAAGCTTTTTATTATATTTCATTTTTACTTATTATATCTGTTATTGTTACTGAATTTAACCAAATATAGCCCATCGTATAACGCCAATAGAAAAGTAAAATATGTCTGGAAGTGACAATAACTTGATAATTTACGTTTTTATTTGCATTTCGGTATTTTATCGATTTTAATAGCGATATTCCTAATATAATGTTACTATGTCTAATGGCTCAGCTTGATTGTTCATTTGCCTATTGTTAAAGTAATTTGAAGCAAGGGCGGATCCAGCTTTGGCGCCAGGGGGGGGGGGGGGTCACATAGTCGTGGTCAAGTCAAGAGCTTCACAAAATATGTAAATATATTTTGTCAAGCTCTTGACCAACTAGCTCAGGGGGGGTCATGACCCGCCCCCCCATGGATCCGCCGTTGATTTGAAGTGATGTGAGAATGCATATGTACTTACAAGTCCATGATATTCTTGAGAACGAGCATGCTCTTGTCAATCACAGGCGCGGCGAACTCTGCACCCGCGCTACTTTCATGCTGTCAATCAAACACGATGTATGAGTTTTAATGACTAAGTTTTCATTGTCGAAACACTTATAAAAACATGTTATTTTACAAATGTATGACTGATTTACTTTTATTTTTGATACTGATATGGCAAAATCAAAGTTGGGTTAAGACACGCTAATACTATATTCACATCCGACTACTATGACATCAACATAATTAGAAAACAAGATATATGTCCCCCGTTCATGAGGCCATTATTCGAAGGCACTACTTAAGTATGTCTACGCCCATTAGTACACAAGGCAACGCAAATCTGTGATTTTAATCTCTTACACAATACAATGTCATGTACGAACCGCTACGATACCGTATTGCGTAAATCGCTTAGAAACATAAATCGCACATTTGCATTGCCTTGTGTACGAAGGGCCTTAGAATTATTTTAGTGCTGATATCTCGAACAAGCAGACTGAGTGCGGTAGGTAACCAAAGATATTTAAGAAATATATAGACTAGGCATAGTGAATAAATTTTTTTCACCGGTAATTTCTCTGACAGGTAATATATCAGTTGTCAAGCTTAGTGTCATTGTATTGACATTTTACAAAATTATAATAAGCTCCATCTCTTGTCATAAAATAAAAAAAATATTTCATAACTAGCTTTCGCCCGCGACTCCGTCCGCTTGGGATAAATAAAAACAAAAGTGAGTAGCCTATGTGTTCTTCCAGACTATCCTCTACCATCCATACCAAATTTCGTCGAAATTCGTTCAACCGTTTAGGCTACAAACTCTAACAAACATCCATCCATCGATCTAAACTTTCGCATTTATAATATTAGTTTCATACCTATTGACAATTAAATTATATTGACATGTTTTGAGGCTGTCAACAGATAGCGTTAATGCGGAATAATGAAGAATGTCTCAAGTAAAGCGTGAACTATGCTTACTGTACATATTTTTGAATGTTGGTAACATACCGAGTTGTGTTGTGTTGGTGCGTGCGCGGTGCGCGAGCTGCGCAGGCGCGGCATAGTGCGGCGCAGCAAAGCTCCGCGCGCGTGCGCCTGGAAGCCGATGACGGCGGCGCGCAGCAACACGTACCAGCGCCGCAAGCGCGCGCCGCGGTACCACGCCTGCAGCCGCGTCGCCGCCTCCAGCCGCGATGCTAACCATTGCCTGCAAAACAATTTCAATATTTATTTTTTACTAGCTGTTCCCGTGCGGTTTCATCCGCATTTAATTATAAAAACTTTATTTTATTGTATACATTTGTCAAATTCTCAACTGCAAAGGTCAAAATTACCGTTACCATAATAACCTTGCTTCCTTAATGTTGGCAGCTTGTAGTTTATGGTCCCTTTCTCACATTAAGGTTTTTTCCAATTTATTTACCCGCTATGTTTAATAGCGTGAAAATGTATAGCCTAAAGCGTGACGTTAGGGCTTTGTATTAAAGAAAAAATATTTAAAAACATGCTGTGATTGCTGACGTCCTACGCCACAAAGTAGTGTGTGTTTACGCTTTATTATATTAGTATAGATGTTGCTTGCTGTTATGTTGTTATATCTTACTTTTCTGTAAAAGGCAATTTTTTTCAATTCACACATTGATACGTGTCGGCATCAAAATTCACTATCATTCAGTCATTCAATAGTTATAGACCCTTAGAGTTATTTGAGTGATGCAGTTAGTTCAATAAATCCTATAGTAGAAAATTACTATGCAAGTATGTATGTACCTGCAATATGCCTGTATGAGTAGCGCGGCGCGGCGCAGAGCCAAGAAACGCCTCCGCTCCAGCACAGCGCGGTGCCAGCGCTGGATTGTGATGATGGACGCCATTATTTGTTGGTGCAGGCGATATTCCAGTTTTCTCTGCTCGCTTTCTCTCATAAAGATTTTCGTCGCTCCTGAAATATTTTACAAATCGTTTTATTTATGCCAAATGGCCAAATCTACGTCGTTCTTGACACGTCTTCACCGAGATATTCGAGCTCAACTTAGTTAAGAGGTAATTAGGGCTTAGTCAGTGGGGATTAACCTAGACGGCACGAATCCATATTATCATTCAATACTAATTTTTACATGTAATTTGTCACCAGAAACAGACCACACGTATATTACCTAATATGATAGACTTACCGACTTGATAATTATCTCTATCGAGATTCAACGTAGCTAGGAAGTGCCTAACATCCGCCTGCGAGCTGAGCAGTCCCTTGGGCAGCAGGATCCTGTAGAGTTGTATGAACTCCTCATACGTGAGACGCACGTTGTACCCCGCCTGGCGGATACGCACCGTCTCCAGCATGCCAGTGTACCGCAGCTGACGCTGGACGGTATCCTCGTCGAAGACATTGGATATCTTATCACCGTTGGATTTTATACATCTGAAGTTGGAAATGTTGAATGCTTCAGTAGGTAGTATATAAGGAGACTGCGACATTAACCTTCGAGATCAGACAGGTATCAAAATTTTTATGGGGTTTGGAGTTTAGACATGGCCTTATATAAAACGCTGTAACATATTTAAATATTTCCCTATTCGGCTGCAAGTAACATATAACAATATGCAAAACAAACACATTGACATTGACCCGTTTATGTACACTAGAGGTTAACAATAATCATTACAATTACATAAAAAGACAATCAACAAACAGTTAATAACACCAACAAACCTTATAAAGAATGGATTAGCCTGATTCAAGGTCTCCATGAGAGCGGCTAGAGAGTGCTGGAACTGTGCGGCCACAGTCAGAGGTTGTTTCCTCTTGCCCGCGGGCGCGGCCGTGCGGCCCGCCAACGTCTTCACACTTTGTAAGTTCTTCAGGCCCTTCTTAGCGCGCTCGCGGGGCCTGAACGACTTGTTCTTCCTGCCAACCCCAAAGTTAACACTCAAAATAATCATTTAAAGTTAACAACACCCAACCACCAAGAAATTTAAGCATGCCAAAATATATACAAATATTAGGTAATATACAACGCCCTTCAGTGCTGAAAAAAATTCGAATAAAATTAATCTATATAGTTTGATATCCAACTGTTATATACTTAAAGCTATTAAAAGCTATTAGCCCAATATCTATTAAATTACAATTGTATAATATATAACATAATATAAAATTGCTTATATTTATGGTGCATTAATTATTAGGAAATAAATAGCATGTATAAAAATCTTTATAAAATATAATATTTGACCATTTTCACCATAAATGTAAGTCCACAAAATAAAACAGACATAAGCAAGTTCCCGTCGCAATAAGAAATAACTACACAATACATAATACTTAATTAATCACAATTACAAATACATGAGTATGAAGAAAATTAAAACATAAAGCCATCACCGATAGAAGAATGATACCGCAACCGAAAGATGATTCATCAAACAAAATTAAAAGAAAAATACTTGAAATTAAAAAAAAAACGAGACAATTAAGACGCCACAATATTATCATCCGTTGGAATTTTACCGAATTTCACTATTGCACTTAAAAAATCAACACTTCAATTTTTAATTTGAATATGTCACATGAACAGATTTCATTTTAGTCTGAAATATTTTGCGTTACCTGAACCGTAAACAATCAAATCTGTTTGTCAAAACCAAGAACTATTTGCACTATTATCAACTTTTTAAAGGCACTCCCGGTGTGCTGATTGTGAGAGTATCGTTTTGTTTGATGAAGGCATTGTATAGTGCGAGGCAGAGAGAGGGCGGAGGGCTTGGGGCGTGGTTGGGGCGGGCACGTACAGGACGATCTGGCTGGCGCGCTGCATCACGTCCGCGTCGTCGAGGTCGCGGTCGAGGCGGCGCGTGCGCGTCTCGGCGATCCTGTAATGTTTGGCGGGCCGGGCGCCGCCGCGCGCGCCGCTCTGCCTACCCTCGCCGGCGCTGGCGTTGCGCACGCACACCTCGCGCGCCTTACTGCCCGTTCTGTGCGGCGTTCTTCATCGTAACCGCGCGAAATCAAATTGCGATATTATAAATTAATGTAACAAAATAAAAATGGTGCGTCATGGCACGCATGCATCGTGCCGGAACGTGGAATGTGCCGTTACTAAAGTGTAGAGTGGTTACATGATATCGGTATGGCTAGTAGCGTAACGTTCTAAACTACAAGACTGTCATTAGATTTGAAAACCACAATCTTTTTAGGCAGATGATAATAGCAATCATCATATATTTCATACTAACAATTTCTTGGCAAACATTATATCTGGATAATCACTAGATATTTTATTAAAACGATATGCCTAATTGAAAAAACCCTAAAAACAGATCTTTACAATCATTTAGGGTAATATTACTGTAAAGGACTGTAAAACCTATGCTTTTAAAATCCAAAATTTGCGCCAACATCTCGATAAAACATTTCTAATCACAGTCTTGTGCACTAAACAAATAAAGGATAACAATAGTATACAAACATGTATAAGCATGCGTGAAGTGCATACGAGTAGAGTATAGTGGGACATGCTGTATACTGTGTGACTTACGCAATGCGGTTGATTGCAAGATTGATTGACGATACTGTCACCAGTTGGCTGAGCAACAAGACACATCATTACATCACAACGTATTAGCACAAGCGTACGTACGTAGTGTATATCATTCTATATTCGTTTCACATTATGTCAACTAAACTATGTTACTATGTTCCACTGTCCAAACACTTGTGTATAGCCATCTCTCTCATTCCCTTTGATAAAACAGAGACAACAATACATATAATAAAATTGAAATGTCTGTCATATTGAAAAAAATCTTTCGTAAGCATGATGTATTTGTGTTGCTGATAACGCATAACCAATTTGAAAATGTTTGTCTGTCTGTCCGCAATCCGCGTTTGTTCCGGTTAATCTCCAGAACGGCGAGACTTTGAAGGGAAGGTAGCTGATGCACGCAACAATGATATAGGCTTTTTTTTATTTTTCTGCAGACGAAGTCGCCGCCGATCGCTAGTATAAGATACAAGTGTTAGGGCAGTGTTCACTGTTAATATCACGCTGATGTAAATTCATTCTTTTTATTTCTAATTTAATCTGTGCACAATAAAACGTTTGTTTATGAATAAATGAACGAACTCACCTAATAATGTTATCGTTGACAGTTTGTATGGAGGGTCGTGGTACTCTAGAGGCGCCATCTACTCTGTGCACTCGATGTCTTCTACCTGCTTCCAAGAATGCGAAATAACCTCTGAAAAAGTAAAAAAGATACTGTTTTACATAAATAAGGTAAATCTAACCGTTTAACCGTTGTCAATAATAAAAACGTATCTGCCATAGTATTGCATGTTTCATAAATACATTATTTCCTCATATCAAGGATAAAACTGGGTTATAGAAAGCTTGCATTTTCGATTTCAGGAAAAGCATAAAATCCAATCATTTATTGGTAGACTAGCTATGGCACGCGAATGCATCCGAACTTAAAAAAAACTCAGTAAGTAGAAGACAATGTTCTACATCTGTGCCAAATTTAATCGAGAACCATTTTAGAGATATGTAGTAACAAACATCCATCCATCCATCCAAACTTTCGCATTTATAATATTAGTACGAAGTATGATTTATCTCAAGTAATATTTACGGCCTGTCCCACCAAATTGTAAATTGTCTGATAACAATCCAATGTGTAAAAAATGCGATGGAAATATCGGATTTTGTTTCCTTACCTGACAGTGACGTAATTTTTAAGCTATCTGAGCCTCTTGTCAGCCAGTGGTGGGACAGGCCCTTAGTCTAGTAATTAAAAAAGGTTTTTAACCTGAAAAACGCGCGCACAATCGCCCATCTGAACACAGCGACGGGGTCAACTCCCACTAATTCCCTCACAAACGCCAGTGAGGAGTTCTTCAACACGCTCACTATGTCCTGTCGCATTAGATCTAGATTTTTCTCCCGCATCGCTGTCGCCTGGAACAAAAATAATGCAACGATATATCATTTTTTTATACTTGCTACTTGATGTAAGTGCTTTTTGTGTCTTTGATAATTCTGTTGGTCTCTGTCTTAGCATCATCATCATCATCATCACCAGCTCACTATACGTCCCCACCGAGGGGCTCGGAGCCTACCCTAAAGTAAGGGTGATGTATGTTTTTAATTATTTTTTTAGTTTTTGATCCCTGAATGTTTTATCTGCTATGCCTGTATTTACAATTTCAATAATAATTGAATAATCGGTAACGGTTGTTGTAGAAAACTAAAAAAAAGTTTGGGAAAATTTCCCTTGAGCGTTAAAGGGTTAATCGCTGATTGATCCCATATGTGAATATGGTATCATATGAATTGGGTAAATAATTGGTTATAAGTACTGTACCTGATATTTAACTCTGCCGGCGTAGTGTCGCACTACGAATGCGGGCTCCCTCCGCTGAGGCTTCTCATAGAAAGGGTTGTCTTCGTGCACTGAGTTGAATTTTTGCAACAACGTCTCATTCGTTGCCCATGGGAAACTGGTAACATTTACAAACATTATATAAGCATAAATCTTACTAATATAAATGCGAAAGTTTAGATAGATGGATAGATGTTTGTTAGAGTTTGCAGCCTAAACTGCTGAACGGATGTCGATGAAATTTGACATAGATGTAGAGGGTAGTCTGGAAGAACACATAGGCTACTCACCTTTGTTTTTTTTTAATTCCACGCGTACGGAGTTGAGGGCGAAAACTAGTATTTTTTATAAAATTAAGTGTCTCCGGTTGTATTTAGGCCCTATTTATATCATTGCGAAATTAACATGTTAAAAACTTAAAAACAAAAACAATTATATCCCATTTCAACTATGCTTGTCCGGAATAAAAGTCTATGCATTCTTCAACATTTTACTGTATTTCTGAGACAAATTTCATCCAGCTATATTCATCCTTTCCAAGAGATAGTGGGTAACAAAGATACATGCGAAGTATACACATTAAGATGTACTGACTTGCACTGATCATCGAGCACGCAGAGCAGGCCGCCGGGCTTGCCCTCTATGAGCTGCAGACAGCCGGTGTTGTCGGAGAAGCCGATGTCCGTCCAGCGAATGCCCTCGCGGCGGTACTCCTCCTGCTCGTACTTGAACACGTGCTGGTTGAAGTAGTACTGCAGGTGCTCGTTCGCATAGTTGATGCACAGCTGCTCGAAACTGTTGTTGGGACCGAAGTCCTCGAAACCGAATATATCCAGAACGCCTGAAAATTTAATTGATTTCTTACATTATTAATTATCGCCCATCCCTGGTTTCCACAGTATACTAATGGAGTTTATTATTAAAACAAAAGATAATAATATTAAACACTGGCGGTTACCCGCTACAATGTCAATGAGGAATTTAAAAAAAGGAAAATCAGCATTATTGCATGCATAAACTACCTTCCCGTCAAAGTCAAAATTGGTCCAGTCATTCCAGAGATAGCTCAGAAATAATGTAGCATTCTAATGGTGTAAGAATTTTTGAAATCGGTCAAGTTGTTTTAGAGTTTTTGTTACTAAGAACCTTTTTTTAATACCAATACTAATGTAGATTTATTTTGATTATCTTAACATAAACGAAGTAACATACCTATACTATGTCCCTGATGTTCCCGTAGCGTGTCCTTTTTTGAGAGCAAAGCATGGTTGACCTGCATCACTATCCAGTCGAACAAGGCGCCGTACAAGCACTTCGCCATCGCGTCCCGCGTCGCTATTGCTTCCGGCAATCTGGAAATTTACAAACAATCATATCAATAAATACCACAGATATAATATAGAATAATACACACTTTCGTCTAGAAATCTAAACATTAGCCGGGATTTGCTAATATATAGATAAAGTGCAGTTACTTAGCGATATTCATCCTCTTTTGTGATAATCGTGTTAGTCTTTTATACCTTGAAATGATAAAGGTCGTAAGTTCAATGATCAAAAGTACAGTTACCAACACACAGTTATTTTATAGTTCATTAAAACTTTGATAACCAAATTGTTTACTTGTAAGACAAATTTAAAGACAATTTTTATGTATTTGAAATACCGCGAACAAAAACGACTGTAACTGTAGTTAATCACGAAAGTTTCTGCATTTAATTAACAAACCTGTAGTTAATGACGAGTGTTTCTCCGGACGCCCTCGCCCTCTTGGAAGTGAGCGCGGCGAGCAGCGTCTCCTGCTTGACCCTCAGCAGGGAGGAGATGAGAGAGACCACCTCGGGGTTCCGCACGCCCACCGCCTCGTCGTGGTGGTACGACTTGCGTTGTGGTTGGAACTCAACATTACCTAGATAAAAGTCAAATTACATAACTGTCAGATAAGGCAACAGTTAGAAATTTTATAAATTCTATGCACATCAGAAGAAACTGGGGGAGATCTCTGTCAATGTACTGATAGAAACTGGATGAAACTGTTTTATAGTCATATAGATCAAATTGAATTAATCTAATTTCAAAAGTCGTAGAAGATTTTGAAAAAAATATTTTCTTAGGGTAGGGTAATCTTAATAAATACATGACTACTATTATTTTTCTACATTATTGTTGTGGTCTAAGAAAAAAATATTAATTATAAAATAATGCTATTACATAAAACCTCTTTAAATATTAACAAAATATGTTAGTAAACAAGTTCATTAAACTGGTTGATGTTTGCCTTTAAATATTTATATTTAGGTGACACATTGAAGATAAGAAAATTTTTGCTAGTTGTAGTGCCATTTAGCATAGTTATTAGATAAAGCATGTGATAAGAGGCGTCTGTAAAAGACGTCAAATTAACATTATGAAGTTTTAAAACACTTTGAAATCAATCATGATAACATTAAAATTTGATAAACTCACCTAAAAGGAGTACAGCCGACAGCACAGCAAACAGTCTGCGCTGCTTGTCCAATGTAAAACCTACCATGTCCATTGATTGTTTTAATCTTGAAAACTCATATTGTTCATCTACACCTGGCACTACACTACAACCAGTCTTTGATAAATAATTATATTTATCCACACTAAGAAGATGTAACTGTTCCCTTTCTTGCTCCGATGCACCCGCCAACAGATAGTAAAACACATGATAATTCCTCTCATTGCGACCCTGACTGCATATTCTCGATTTTTCCAATAAATATTTTTGCACTACTGCACCATGGACCATACCATTTTCCTTATAATTAACTTGAATAAACTTGCCGAAACGACTTGAATTATTATTGTGGGGCGTTTTCGCATTACCGAATGCCTCTAGCACGGGACCTGCGCTTAGAATCGTTTGTTCCACACCACTACCGTGTGATCCTTTTTGACTTAGCGCTGTAAGATGATGTAGGAGAAAATTTGTACTTTCAGTCTTTCCGGATCCACTTTCACCACTGATCACTATACACTGGTTTGTTCTCTCGCGTAGCATAGTATGGTACGCGGCGTCAGCGACCGCAAATATGTGCGGCGGAAGGCTGGATCCTATCCGTTTATTCTGGTAAAGCTTCACATACTTCGGATTGTAGATCGGATACAATTTAAATGGATTAACCGCTATTAATATTGATCCCACATATGTGTAGATGTATCCAGCCGCAAACCTAGCTCTCAGGTTATCGAGCAGTGTCTGTTCATTTAGCTCTGGCAACTGACATAAATCGGGATACTCTCTGTCTTTGGGCTGATACAGAAACCTCTGGAAGTAGTCCTTTATCAGTTGCGGGTCCACAGAAAACTTCTCCATCCATGGCTCATCTGGAATTTTCTCCCGTAGATAGAACCTGACAATAAGATAAATTTCAAATAAAGTTATTGCCATATTATGTAAACAACAATATAGATTTTGATACATTACATTTTAATTAGTTGTAGTGTTTTAAATATTAAATAGTTGGAGAAACTTGATCAATGTTGTGTGTATTGCAAGTGGCAAATTTTGTTTGGCAGGATGGCTGTTATCACGGCATACGGCGACAGGAAAAATGACTCACACACTACCACTGTAAATCCTAACAACTCTGTGTCCCTTCATTATGAATCCTACAAATCTTTAATATTCATAATTTAAATACAACAACTATGATTGCAATTTACTTTGATACAGTAATTATCCACACCCAGTAGTCAACTTATACAAGTATGTTCAAAACATATAAGGAAACGGGTAATTTACATAATTATGAGAGGTAAATGATTATATGAATCATTGTAGTACAGACTGATACATGTAAATAACATTCCAGTTCATATAATGAAAATAACTTAATACATTACATTTTAAATTGAAGACATTTTTTATGATAAAAAAATTATTCTTAAACAAATCGCTTCACAGTTCGGTATGCCGATTTTCTCCACAGTGAAATAAGACATAATTAAATTATGAATAACCTTCTGATTTGGTCTGGTAAATGTAAAATTATCTTTTCTAATCCAATTAGATGCTGAGATTAGTATGTTCAAAGAAAATTCAGTACATAAGCATAGATATAATACATTATATAATGTCTGTAAGTACCTGTAGTACTGATCTGTATTATTATTGGGCCACAGCAACATGACAGCAACTGGGGACTCATTGGGGCCGAGCCGTCTCTCTTTGCATTCCCCACTGACAGTATCACCAACCACCTAAATAATCATTCACAATTTAAATATACATGACCTAAAGAATTTAACTTTGCATATCTTATACAGATACATAAATTGGTGTCAATTTTTATATTATTTATTAGTTTAATTGTAGAAACAAATACCACTTTTGCATCTACTATATACCAATGAATTCATTGCTTCATATAAAAAATGTCCTGTGATTTTTTTTATAATTAATACTTTTAGTGGCTCAAATCACACATAAAACTTTTTATGCAGAACTTTGTACATTAAATTATGACACATTTTAAGACACTAACAAAAATCAACAGTTGACAAGTCATTTATCTACAGGAAAAAAGGCAATGTTGAAAAAACAGTGATGACTAATGTGTCTTTTTATTCACTATTTAAGGAAATAGTACTAGATTTGTATACAGTATCTAGTATTACAATTAAAATGAACACTTTCAATCTCAAAGTTGCTAGATAAACAACATTACTAATTCTTCTGTTTGTATGTGTATCTATTTATTAATTATTATCAAGTGTTTGACTACAACTAATCAGTATTTCCCTAATGCAGGGTCAGCATAGTATGTATGATCCTCCATACATCTCGTATCATAACATTCCCTACTTTCTTGTATACAACTTTTGTCATTATGTTATTGCTATGTATAGATAAATAAAGGCATATTCAACTAACTTCAGCCAGTTCATATGGTCCACCAGATCCATCTGTTAATTTAAGCTTTTCTGTGATGCAACATACAATCTCCTCCGAGCTTGTCTGCTTTGAGGCTTCTACGGATAGAGCCTCATATTGTGCAGACAAAGCTCCCACAAACACCTGCAAGTATATTTTTTTATCAAAATGTTATAAATAAACATTCTATATCTATGAAAAATATTATTATGATTATGATCATTGAGATATGTTTATTAGATTAGTTACCAACTTCAATTCTCATGTTACATTAGGAGGTTTAAAAGATAAAATATGTTATAAGATTTGAATGGACACAAAAAACTAACAACTGACATATAACATACCAAAATTTCTAATACATTAGGACTGTTACTAACCTGCACAATATATCTGTGATTTTCAGCATGTGCCATCTTGCACCATTGTTCTAATCCTGAGAGTTAAAATTATTGCACTGGTACCTCCATGCCATTTTTTTAAAAGTTTTGTCTTTATCGTGCATACTTTGTAAATTTATGCATCTCGCACGGGTCATTAAAAACCGACTTCCACCCACTGGTATATAAAATCAAAACTTACATGTAATTGTACATAATTATATAAATCGGAGTAAAATAAATCTGACCCCCAGCAAGATCTGCGGCTTGTATTCATCCGTGACAGCATCACAAAATGTCATGTCTGTTGACAAACCCCTCACATGCTGCTTCAGCTTCGGTTCCTCACTTGATTTTTGTTACTATCGGTTCTTAAAACAATCAACACCAGACAAAACTCAGAAGAGAAATCTTAGATGTGGGTCACATGCTGAACGAATACATGTCCCAAGCTGAATAGTTGCAGTTAAATATGCAGTTTAAAGATTTTTATTAATTTACAAACGGTACTAATAAATCAATTCTGTAGTTTACAACCACTTCACATAGTCCTTAAAAAACAACACTTCCGATTAACATATAGACATTAGCGATTTCGGTGTCTCCAACAACCTGTTATTTGTCATACACAACTCTTGTTTCACTTGCGCACCACGTAACTTGACTAACCATATATTTACAACATTAAACTTGTTTGAAATGTCTGTCAGTTCTCAAACGTTTTCATTGATATCAGCATCTTATTTCGATTTAAAAATCCTTTTAAGAAATTGAACCACCATTTTTATTTGTGTGTTGAGATGAATCGTGTATCTATAGTAAAAGTTTGTAATTTAAAATTGCAATGTATTTTTAATCAAAGCTTCCTGAGAAATAACCTCTTAAATTGGCAGGGTTATACATCCAACAGATAACAAATTATCTAACAATAGACAATATGAAATGCTTTTGACCATAATGCTCCTTCTTTTGAACGATACCATAAAAATAGTATTTTGTGATCTTTTGTATGGGGATAAATTTAAAAAAATCGGATATTTATGCCTCTTGATCACTTTCATAGCGGCTTAAAATATTGTATGGTGTAATAATAGTTGTTAGTTAATTAGCTAAATGACACAATATACTATCGGATATAGGTATATAGGCCTCCCACAAAGACCGTTATAAACACCAAATCCTATGTCGTAGCAGCATAAGTTTATTAGATGGTTATTAGATGTAATTAGTCATATTTCTTATTAAATGATGAATAATTGTCAATGAGCACTTTATAATGACAAAAAATATATATTCAGGTACATAGGTCTTGTACATACAAAGAATGTTGTGGGGCCTAGTATTCCAATTTCAATGACATTTATGCAAAAGATATGTAAGTACTTTTCGAATTACTTATACATATTAGTAAAGTAGGGGTTGGATACCACAGCCACCTTAATATGTGAAAAAACAATTGATTGTTAGAATGTCTACTACTTGCCTCCGCCTTGACAAGTGCGGAATTCCCACATGAAATAGTAACTCTGCACTCTGCAGCCGCATTTGCCTCCGCTTTTTATAAGCGAAGTTGTAACGGAGGTTTATACATCATACTAATGTTATAAATGCGAAAGTTTAGATGGAATTATAGATGGATGGATGTTTGTTAGAGTTTGTAGCCTAAACAGCTAAGTATCTCGATTAAGGGTTGACTGAAACAACACATAGGCTACTCACTTCATCTCCCTCCGCATCGACTACGGTTAAGTAAACCTCTCTAATGTGCATCTACCATTCTTGTGACGTTAAAATTGTGTAAGTTACGAAAATAAAAAAGTAAACGTTTAAAATGTTTTAATTGATAAACTTTAAAATTACTTACAAATATACTATAAATAACATAATAATGGCACATAAGGCTGATTTAAAACTAGTAGGTATTTGAAGTTAAAACCATAACACCTGAAAATAACCGCGCCCGCGCGGGATTAAATATAACTTATTATAAAACAAATAACAAAATATCAGCATGATCTATGACTGGGTTAGGGAGCTTATAATTCTTTTTAGAAAATTTCACACGTAGCGTCTTGTTCTGTAAGCGTTTGTAGACGAGGAGCGCTTGGCGAGAGCGGCGCTGGCGCTGGCGGCCGCTCGGCGCGCATGCACGCGGCCGTGTTTGGCGAGGTGGTCGGAGCGTGCGAACCGCTTGCTGCATTCGGCGCAGCGGTAAGGTTTGTCGCCGGAGTGACTGCGCCGGTGCCGCGCCAGCTCGTCGGACCGCGCGAACCGCCAGCTGCAGCCGCCCCACGTGCACTTGTACGGCTTCTCGCCGCTATGTCTCCGCAGGTGTGCCCTCACGTGCGAAGCCTTGGCGTACAGCTTACCGCAGTCCCCGACCGGACACCGGAATGCGCCCAGCTCTGGACAAAACGTCGGCTCGCCCCACGACTGTGATTTTGGTACTGTCTCCGTCGGGTAACATTCTTTTGTACTCGCTTCACTCATCGACGCCACAGCGGTCTGAGAACTCTCCGCACATATCGACTCCAAGTCGATGCCGAGCACGGATAGCGCGCCTAGGGCCGAGTCGCCGAAGCCGTCCACAGAATCCGATCTCAATTGAAGTCTATCCTCGGAGCGATCGCTAGTTAACGCCTCTAATAAATAATCGTCAAAATTCACATTCTTATCTAAATCCGCAAAGTCGAAGAGCACAGGCGAATCATCGTCAGAACCGTCTCTTGTTCTTTCACAAACACTACCAAGAAACGCGTCACAGTTAAACTCTAAATCACTGATCTGCCAGTCGTCCACGTCGGTGTTGACCGATGTCGGAAGCTCGAAGTTTATCAAACTCTCTGCCGGAGAGTACTCGAACAGTAGCTGATCATCGAGCGCGACATCCTCGAAGATTAGATCCTCGCGGTACATCTCGGATCTGTAAAATAGAAGCAGTTTCTTATTCTCCTGCGCAATTTCGACAAATTTAATGAATGGATTTGTATTTGTTAAAAAAAAAACACTCACGGCTAATGTCGGTTTTATTGATTTTATTTCGTAGCGAACGATAGTATAAATGAAGCAATAGCATTTAAAAGTGGTGCGCGTGCGCTTGGGTCGCGACGGCGCTGTAGAGTGCGGCCAGGCCGGCGTCTGCAGCGACCAGCGCCGGACACCGCAACGGACGCGCGATAACACTTATTATGTCCGCACCCGCAAACCTTTTCAGCACATATCATACGTCAAAAACACCATTTAATTCCCTGGCACTAGTCGCTACGAAATAATCTATCCCTTTCGTACTTGTATTCGTTTGCGAGTGTTATTTTCAAAGAGGCACTTTGTTGTTGTTTAGATATGCTCGACACATTGCGCATTAAAAAGATAAAATAGAACAAAATATCAATTACGACGGTGTTTATTGAATGTAACGACAGCAGGATCGTTCACTTTCTACGCGCTTATCTCTTATTTGTTCGACCAAACGTGCAGTTCTTTTACCTTATTTATTTACATTGTAATGTTTATAACGCTTTGTTTTATAGAAATCCTATAAGTACATGTACTTGCAAATGTATTCACTTGCGAGGATGCTAAAAATGACCTTAGATTGTTTATTTATTGTAACGGGAGATTGATTTGTAAACTTTAAGAGCTTGTCCGTATACTGAATAGTTTATTAATTAGCGAAACGATGCCACTGCTTTTTAATTAAAAAAAAGAGTGATCCTTGCTCAATAAAACATCAAGTTATAACATTCTTTATATATTTCCAAGTGGAAAAAAAAAAAAACACTCACGGCTAATGTCGGTTTTATTGATTTTATTTCGTAGCGAACGATAGTATAAATGAAGCAATAGCATTTAAAAGTGGTGCGCGTGCGCTTGGGTCGCGACGGCGCTGTAGAGTGCGGCCAGGCCGGCGTCTGCAGCGACCAGCGCCGGACACCGCAACGGACGCGCGATAACACTTATTATGTCCGCACCCGCAAACCTTTTCAGCACATATCATACGTCAAAAACACCATTTAATTCCCTGGCACTAGTCGCTACGAAATAATCTATCCCTTTCGTACTTGTATTCGTTTGCGAGTGTTATTTTCAAAGAGGCACTTTGTTGTTGTTTAGATATGCTCGACACATTGCGCATTAAAAAGATAAAATAGAACAAAATATCAATTACGACGGTGTTTATTGAATGTAACGACAGCAGGATCGTTCACTTTCTACGCGCTTATCTCTTATTTGTTCGACCAAACGTGCAGTTCTTTTACCTTATTTATTTACATTGTAATGTTTATAACGCTTTGTTTTATAGAAATCCTATAAGTACATGTACTTGCAAATGTATTCACTTGCGAGGATGCTAAAAATGACCTTAGATTGTTTATTTATTGTAACGGGAGATTGATTTGTAAACTTTAAGAGCTTGTCCGTATACTGAATAGTTTATTAATTAGCGAAACGATGCCACTGCTTTTTAATTAAAAAAAAGAGTGATCCTTGCTCAATAAAACATCAAGTTATAACATTCTTTATATATTTCCAAGTGGAAAAAACAAATCAACAAATTATTATGTAAGTTTCATTCAAGTTTGAAGTTTTATGCATCCATGCAGTTGTTAAGTAATTAAGTTTGTTTATAAATAATGTACATTGATTGGATTTAATTAGCTTTATTGTAAGTTCAATGACTCACATTAACTAAGGGTTAAAAAAGGCGACATCAATATGTTTGCAATGTTACTTTCTCGATAAAAACGTATGATAACATATTCCAATATTATGTCGATGGAAATATTAGAGATGCGTCATAGAACAAAAATAACGTTACGGAATTCAAGTTTTTAACGGAAATATGTTTTTATCAATCCGCCTCATCTATGTCCTGTCCGTGATATCTCGGGTTTCCCAAAATCTTAATTTTAAGCTAATGCGAAACATTACTGTATAATTATTACGTTTATAACAATTTGGCAAACATGATAAGAATGCAGTTTTTTGAATTATTTCAAATACGTAGTATGTAATAAACTAAATATGTAGTACTAGCTTTCGCTCGCGACTCCGTCCGCGCGGAATTAAAATAAACAAATGCAAGTAGCCTATATGTACTTCCAGACTATCCTCTACATCTATGACAAATTTCATCGAAATCCGTTCAGCTGTTTAGGCTACAAACATCCATCCATCCATCTAAACTTTCGCATTTATAATATTAGTATGAAGTATGATTACGATGTTCCGAGTCTTCTATAGTCACCTTATTACGTAAGTAGACGTCTGGAGACCACCTATATGTGATTCAGAACCATACTGCAGAAGAAATTAGTGAGAAAAAGGACTGGTTATAATCCGATGCATATCTTTTGTTATTTAATCGCTGTACCTACAGGCTCAGACTTACTACGAAATTCAAAGAATATGAACATAATTGAATCGATTTCAGCAAATTGATGCTGCATATTCTGTTATCTTAAAATAAAAAGCGGATATCCCTTCATTGGGAAAAAGTAAATTGGAAATTTTGAACTTATAACGTATTACTCACGTTTTATAACAAAATAGCTTTCGCCCGCTACTCCGTCCGCGTGGAAAAAAAAACAAGAGTGTGTAGCCTATGTGTTCTTACACACTATCCTCTACGTCTATGTCAAATGTCATCGACATCCGTTCAGCCGTTTAGGCTACAAACTTCCATCCATCCATCTAAACTTTCGCATTTATCATATAGTAAGATAAAATATATGTTAGTGACTTTCTTTTTTGTTTTTTACTGCAAAATGTATTGAATTAGATAGATTTGAGATCAACATTGGCATAGTTTACCCAGTGACGCGGCGCTATCGTCGCAGTGGCTGGTACGGCCGGCATCTGGCCGCGCTGACGCCAGCTCGGGTTGCGCCTGATATCAACGTGCGTACTATCCTGTTATACAGACACAATACGCACGGAATATTGATTAACTTGAATATCATGTTGCACCTTTTGTTTTTGTTGCGGCAAAAAACTTGTATCGTCAAATTTTCCCCATTCGGTACAATCGCTAATAAACTCTAGGAATCCCACAGACAGAAACACAAATAAAATATATCAATACATCGTTTGTTGTTAAAGTTAAAAATAATTTCAATTTATGTAAACAACCAAAATTTTTTAATCAAATCTAAAAAGACTTCAATAGACTAAACATTTGAAAAACATGTAACTACTCGTATTTCAAGCGATTTTCGACTAGTAACTTGTTACGTCACAATAAATTACCTAATTTGGTTGCAATTGCGCAGGAGTGTTGACAAAGGAGAGCGGTATAACATAGTGCCAGGCGCCGATAACGCGGTAGCTGGCACCGCCGGCGTCTGCTCGCTGCCTTTTGGTTACATATACTCCTATAAGCCGTTATATTTAGTCACATCAAGAGTTAAACGTCGTCAATTAGAGAATTTAAGAAAAAAAAATAACATAACTCAAGCCTGTCATTCAGATGGGTAGCCAGAGGTGATGTTCATTTGGCGCGGCATCATATTCATCGATTTGGGTGCCCCTCATACGAACCACTAATGTTTTAGACATTTTAAATAAGTAGATAGCTTTTCTTGTTATCTAGTCTGCCTGTAAATTCCTCTTTCCTCATAGGTCTTAGTACAAAACTATTATATTTATATTACACATAAATTTACATCTTGTTCTACTCATACTACGAATCCTCTTATAAATGATTTGAATAACTTTGATATTGATTAAAATTCGTGATTTAAATAACAATAAAATACATTTTAATCAATATCAATGGTTTATTTCTACAGTTCTTCGTTATTAACAGCCATGTTAAATTATTTTTGCTTTACAATACCCCGATATTTGTCACTGTTTGTTTCGACTGCTGCTTATCCATCATCCCTTACATTTTCTTTGAAAAAACAGAGACAAAAATATATGTAAATACAAGTGACTGGGCAGTAGAATCCAACAAGGGCTTTCACATTTATAATATTACAAGCTTTCGTCCGCGACTCTGTCCGCGTGAAATTTAAAAAAAAAAAAAAAAAAAAAAAAAAAAAAAAAAAAAAAAGTGAGTAGCCTATGTGTTCTTCCAGACTATCCTCCACATCTATACCAAATTTCGTTGAAATCCGTTCAGCTGTTTAGGCTACAAACTCTAACAAACATTCATCCATCCATTCATCCATCTAAACTTTCGCATTTATAATATTACAAGCTTTCGTCCGCGACTCTGTCCGCGTGAAATTTAAAAAAAAAAAAAGTGAGTAGCCTATGTGTTCTTCCAGACTACCCTCCACATCTATACCAAATTTAGTTGAAATCCGTTCAGCTGTTTAGGCTACAAACTCTAACAAACATTCATCCATCCATTCATCCATCTAAACTTTCGCATTTATAATATTACAAGCTTTCGCCCGCGATTCTGTCCGCGTGAAATTAAAAAAAAAAAAAGTGAGTAGCCTATGTGTTCTTCCAGACTATTCTTCATCTATGCTAAATTCTGAAGATATGTAGAAACAACCATCCATCTAGTTAATCTTTTGCATTTATAATGTGCGTGAGTAAGATTGTTGAATAACTAAGAAATTCATTGACTCACTTTTTTCATTTCATTGCATTGCGAAATTGCGGGAAAAACTTTTGCATATTATAAAATGTAAACTTTTTATTAATATTACTAGTTTTCGCGACCGCGACTCCGTCTGCATGGTATAAAAAAAAAAGTAAGTCGCCTATGTGTTCTTCCAGACTATCCTCCACATCTATACCAAATTTCGTTGAAATCCGTTCAGCTGTTTAGGCTACAAACTCTAACAAACATCCATCCATCCATCACAGCTGTCACATTTATAATATTACAAGCTTTCGCCCGCGACTCTGTTCGCGTGAAATTAAAAAAAAAACAAAAGTGAGTAGCCTATGTGTTCTTCCAGACTACCCTCCACATCTATACCAAATTTAGTTGAAATCCGTTCAGCTGTTTAGGCTACAAACTCTAACAAACATCCATCCATCCATCACAGCTTTCACATTTATAATATTACAAGCTTTCGCCCGCGACTCTGTTCGCGTGAAATTAAAAAAAAAACAAAAGTGAGTAGCCTATGTGTTCTTCCAGACTATCCTCCACATCTATACCAAATTTAGTTGAAATCCGTTCAGCTGTTTAGGCTACAAACTCTAACAAACATTCATCCATCCATCCATCCATCTAAACTTTCGCATTTATAATATTAGTTAGATTAGTTAGATATTAAGAATATTAAGATCACGATTAGGTTCCAACTTACTTTTGTATCCAACGACTTCGTGCTGTCCACCGCATAGTAAAAGGTTTTGGAACAGACTTTATGTCCAGTGACGACATAAACTGATAATCTCACTTATTTGATTAGAAAGTAGAAAGAGATAAAAGGAAAACAAGTGATGCTAAAACAGATCCACCATTGTATATTCTAGAAGGAATCTTCACTCTTTAACCTTAATTCGATAGTGACTAATGTGATGAACAATTTAAAAAAATATACTGAACAAGTTTAGAGCAAAATACGTAAGATTTTGATTTTAATGTGTTGGTAATATATATTTTTTGCTACAAAAATCTCGGTCGAATTAAGGGTTAAATTGTTTGAGAAATAATTGACGGACATCTTTGCAAACGATATTAAACCTATTGGTTAGTTAGATATTGTTGCAATCCATTTGTTACGTATAATTCGGATTTAGTAAGTGATTTTTTTTGCGTTTTGTCTAAACTCGGCGATATCGACGTTGTGACGTCACGATATCCCAAGTTCGAGGGGAAAAGGGTAAATAATACGAAAGGAATACTGTTTGCGCATATCTTTTCTTTAATACGAGCATTATACAACAATATTGAAACGTAATCGTCAGTTTTGAGATCTGCAGCCAACATGCACTACGGGCGCTCAACAAATAAACATAAACCGCGCACACTAATCTATATAAACAAGTCGCATAAGTACAACAGGCTCCCTCAGGTCTGTACACTAGAGCTATATCACCGGCCGCGTCCTGCCCCCGCCCCCGCCCCCGCCCCCGCGTTAGTAGATCACCTCGTACACGGTGGCCTTCTTGTCGCCGGAGCCCGTCACTATGTACTTGTCGTCTGATGATATGTCGCAGCTCAGCACGGATGATGATTCCTTTGACTGAAACAAATCGTTCCGTTTACAATCTTTTCTACAACTGTCTTTGATGAATCGATTACAAGTATTCGAATTGATTCTCGAGTCTAAAGTCTATATCTACTACTTAATATTATAAAGTTTTGCATTTTTTATTAAATGAATAAAGTCAAAAATTAATGGGTCCATTTTAAAAATTATTTATAATTTTAATTATAAGCAGATTTTTTTTTACTCCGCGCGAACAAAATCGCGAACTAAAGTTAGTCTATACTAATATTATAAAGAGGAAAGATTTGTATTTATGTATGTATTGAAATAACTCAAAAACTATTGGGCCGATTTCAAATTCTTTTACCATTAAAAAGCTACGTTATCACTGAGTAACAAGGCTATATTTTTAAATTTCACGTAGACGAAGTCGCGAGCAAGAGCTAGTCATTAATGAAGAAAAACAGATTTAATAATTCACTAAAATGCCAATACTTTCAAATCAAGTATTTATCAACAATGGTCAATGATATAAAATTAGATATATGTGTATATTCACCTGGAATATGCTGGCACCGTATGGCGTGCGCCAGGCGTTGAGCAGGTTATCCTTGCCAGTGGAGACGAACCACTTGCCGCAAGACGCGAAGCGCAGCGAGAGCACGCACGACTCGTGCAGGTGCAGCTGGTACTTGTCCGGCTTCACCGCGTGCAGCACCTCCACGTTGCTGTTCTCCATGCCCACCGCCAGCCATTCGCCTGCAAACACAATATTGTTACTATAAAGTGTCAAAAGATGGCGTTGTTACAAAATCAGCTAACTACAGGTGTTTGACGTAAGATGGCGTTGTAATAAATATAAAAAATACAACTTTAGCATAATTTACAACGTTCCTTACATGTTCGCTTTTGAACTATTATATTTCTAGCAAGTTGTTATTAGTGTGGAGGGGGTATACCGTTAGAATAAGGTCTAGAAAGAGATGGGTGTATTGCATGAAAGGTGACATCAACTGCGGATCCAGAGCGGGATGGTCATGGGGGTCAAGACCCCCCCTGAGCTGGTTGGTCAAGAGCTTGACAAAGTATATTTACATATTTTGTCAAGCTCTTGACTTGACCACGACTATGTGACCCCCCTCCCACCCCACCACTGGCGCCAAAGCTGGATCTGCCCTTGGGTGACATGATCAAGGGTGGGACGACTAAGATGATGGAAGATATATTAACCTGGACGACGAAAACTTGGTGCGTCGACCCTAAGGGATTATGATAAGAATAAGGAAGGAGATGATAGTTAAAAATATAGCCATACCTGTGGGGCAGTAGCCAAGTGAGAATATCTGTGAACTAAAATCGTGTTGCTGTAGTTGTCTGCCTTCTCTTAAGTCCCATGATCTGTGAAACGAAAACATAATAATTGTTATCCGATTTTTTGCTAAGTAAAAATAAAATCTAACTATAAAAAAAACTTTCTTCACCTCATAGGTTTACGTAGATCTAGAGGAGTAGCTACCAAGTAGTTTTTATATCTTTTTTATATTTTTGTATTCTCTATAAAAAGATAACTAACCTGACAGTATTATCGAGTCCGCCGGTCCACAGCTTGGTGCCGTCAGCAGAGATATCTATGCAGGAGGCGCCGTCCGTGTGACCTTGGAACTGGCGCACCAGCGTCTGGTTGTGTAAATCCCACACCGCGATGTTGCCGTCTGAACAACAGCTGAAGCACACCTGGAATATACATACAAAATATCTTAGTACTAGCTTTCGCCCGCGACTTCGTCCGCGTGGTATTAAAGTGAGTAGCCTATGTATTCTTCCAGACTATCCTCATCTATACCAAATTTCATTGAAATCCATTCAGCAGTTTAGGCAACAAACTCTTACAAACATCCATCCATCCATCTAAACGCATTTATAATATTAGTAGGATACAATAAACTAAAGACATTTATTAATTACAGGTTACAGGATGGATATTTCTGTCTGTCTTGTTTTTAATGTTACCTTTGAGTCAGGGCTGATGGCGAGCGCGTAGCAAGCTGGCGCGGAGGAGGTGAGCTCTGCCTTGATCCTGGGCGTGGGCGAGGCTAAGTCCCAGATGGAGAGGTTGGAGGCCTCCCCGCCCACAATCAGCGTGCGCCCGTCTGGCAGTAGCTTCACTGAACGTATGTAGTTGTCTCTTTGCTGGAATATAACAACGCAAATGAGACTATGGAAGCTTAAGTAGGCTGAGGATTTGAAAAGGTGTTGATATAATAAAGCCAAGTAAAATGAAAGTTTTTTTTTCTAGAAGTTTTATTCTACTGACTCCGGGTTAACATATAATTTTGGATACATACATATAAATATTGACAGATTATACTATACTAGAAAATAAAATGGCAAAATTGTGAGAATTTAAAAAATTATAGAAGCAAATTACTTTTAATGTAAGTAGGTATGTTATCTGACAGTTACCGACTCACCAGGCAGTCGAGCTGGCTGACAGGCGCCTTGCTGGGCTGGCTGATGTCCCACACCTTGACGCAGCCCTTGCCGCCGGTGTAGACGTATTTTGTAGGCGAGGACACCGTTACCGCGCAGACCACTTCGCCGTGCGCCAGTGCGGACACCTGGCGCGCGTGTCGCGGGATGCCCGGACCCATTAATGCGTCCGGTGGGAACGGCACCGGCTGCATCTGGCCCTCCGCAGATACGTGGAACGAGTATGCGCTGCAACCATATGCACTCTTAGACCCAACTAACCTATCACATTTTTTTACAGGGAGCTTTGTTGTGAAGCGACGATAAAACCCCATAAGTCTAAAACTAACAAAACTCAGTTATCTACTTTCTTAAACAGATGTCGGCCAACTTAAACACCGGCCTCGTCCGTAGACGGGTAAGCTAGGATAGTGTTTAAGTGACCGATTACATCTATAAACCTTAAAATAATTAAGTCTAAAACGCTCGTTCCGAACACACTCCAACAACATGCTGAACATCTTCAACCACACTACACTCACTGCAATTGGGTGAATTAACTTTTTTGATTAGTCATGCTTTGTTACTTGGAATGTGTCCGGAGCGTAACCTCATCGCCTTGTGTATGAGGTTGACATTTAGAGTGTGATCTGTCGTATAGGTTTAGTGTGAGAAAATACTTAGGATCTCCCATAGTTACCAATTATTTTGATAAAGAACGACTTGTGAAACGTATTATTTATACTCGTGCGCAGCCGATGGTCTCATGACGTTACGGTTAACAGTACTGTGGAGACGAGCGGGACGCGGTCGATGTTACGCAACGGCGGATCCAGGGAGGGATCATGACCCCCCTCCCCCCTGAGCTGGTTGGTCAAGAGCTTGACAAAGTATGTAAATATATTTTGTCAAGCTCTTGACTTGACCACGTCTATGTGACCCTCCCTGGCGCCAAAGCTGGATCCGCCCTTTGTTAGGGGGTGGGAATGTCATCGGAAAACCTTCTCCGCACGACTAATAGTTGTAAAATCGATCGATTGCAATGACGTACGGTAGAAAGGTTTCAAGGTAATGCTGGCTTATTTAAAGTTAATTTGTGTGATAGCAACATATTTATACAACTGATTTTAATAATACTATTAAAATGTATCCGAAAGTGATAATATTACAATTTACATTGCATTGTTAAGATGTCGCGTGTAATAAAAGATGTTCTTTAGTCAGATAAATAATTACCAGTTTCATAGAGTTGAACAATTACATCAGCAATCGTAAAATACTATTTAACAAACGCTAATAACTGGTATTGAGGTTAACATAAAAGATTAATGGTTTCCGATCATCAATTATAATAATTTGAATAAATTGATACACGTAGCTCCGGATACCGACAATGCGGAGGCGGTAGTTATTACGATTTGCTGTTTAATAATCATATAAAATTGGTAATTAAGTGACATAGATTAGGTTAACCTATTAATTAAATACTAACTAGCTTTCGCCGCGACTCCCCCCGCGTGGTTTTATAAAAAACAAAAGTGAGTAGCCTATGTGTTCTTCCAGACTATCCTCTACGTCTATGCCAAATTCCATCGAAATCCGTTCAGCCGTTTAGGCTACAAACTCTAACAAACATCCATCCATCCATCTAAACTTTCGCATTTATAATATTAGTATGAAGTATGATTGTTATATAGAACTGTTTAGTGTGGAAATTGATTAACTTATGAAACAATTTGTAAGGTATGTTGGGAATATCGATTGGAATAACTTTGGGGAGACCAACAAAGTCCACAATCAAACCAGTTTGCAAATAAAAAACGAATCAGATGTAATTGTGGTAAAGAATGAAAATATTTATAAGGTTGGTAATGATTATTGAAGAGTAAAGATATGCTTACGGTTTGCCTCCAGGTATGGGCGCGAGTGCGGAGGGTCCTATAGGCGCGCGCAGGGGTTCATAGGCGAGGGCCGCTCTCGCGGAGTAACCCGCTAGACCGTAGGCGTCGTGGGCGCCGTTGCCGAGGTAAGGGTACTGCAGCGCGGGAGGTTTGACAGCGCCTTTGAGAGGTGCTGCACTGGCTCCGCTTGCTGAGGTCGGTGTTACGGGTTTAGATATCGGCGTACTTGGCTTCTCGTCTAACTTTTTCGCCGATGGTGTTGATGCATTGCTCGATGTCCCTGATCTGTTGATTGTTAACGTTAAATGTTAGATATTTTTATTGTCATCATACGGAGTAATATATTAGTCATCTCTGACAAGTTATCATTATTTAATGGTCGGTTCTTTTAAATTAGCATTAAAATTTTATCTTAATTGTAATAATTAATTTATATAATGGTCAATTAACCGCCCCTGTCGAAACAAACTAGTTACTTTTAACCTGACGTTCTTTTTTTTTATTACATACAATGTTACTGTATTCGAATAATGGCAATCGGGAAGTTGTATATTCATAAACAAAATAGCGAACGTTTCCAATAACTGATAAGTCCATGGATAAAAACAATATAAAATAATGATCAGCTTATACGAGTATAGTCATTATAAATGTAACTCTTTATACGGAGTGCAAGTGATGCGGTATTCGTGTGTTTAAGTGATTAACGGACGGACGGCCATTATCGTGCTTACCCCATTATGACCTTAAGCGCGTGTAATGCAGCAGTTCACAGAATACGGCTTCGCTAAACGGATACGGAGATTATATCGACGTTTATCGGACTCCACATAATGCCCGCTCGACTGTAGGCGTGACACTAAACGTAATTCAATACTCGTAATACGGACTTTAAGTTCTCTGTATTATTGTGGGCAATGATATTATTTAAAGTTAAAATTACAGACAAAAATAAGAATAGGTTATTTCTGTCTTTGACCTATCCTGTCTATTATGATGACATGGATATTACGAAAAACATTACTGTAAGACCGCTAATTAATGTTAGATTTACATGGAAGTGTAGTTTCAAAATTCTCAATAAATTCTCAAATAACTACTTATCTCAGTCTTAAATATAATAGATAACAAATATTTATTAAAAAAAAATTAAGACCAAAATTCATCGCTATCGTACATTTTATAATGGAACCAGGTAACTTATAGTGTGGACCTTTAAGGTCTTTTTTGGACCTTTAAGGTGTTTATACTGACCTAGGACTATGAGGCGGGTGTTCTTTCTTAGGCTGCAATTTGTCCAGTCCATTTTCTCTTGGTGAGGGAGCACCGTTATGTGGTGACGTTGGCTCTTCGCTCGCGTCGTCTACTACTAATTCCTGTAAAATACAAAGAAAACCATCAAACTCTTATACTACCTGGCTCATGAGTTGGCACGTCGGACAAAAGAGAACTCTCTTACCTAACGTGCCAAATCAAAGACATTAATATAATTAGAATGGTAAATGTGATTATAGATATAAAATCGAATAATTAAACGTATGATTTATAAATCTGTTAAATATGTGTTTTTAACCGAAACGAAATGTAAAGTAGAGGAAGCAAGAGTAGAGTAAGTTTCTACAATAATCCGTTTTCTTGTAGCAAGCGATGTTTCCTTGAAAGTATTCTGCTTAGCTGTGCGACGGCACATCTGCAGTGTAATGCAAAATTCATATCTTAGCTCCCATCTTGAAACCAGGTGTTCACAACTGTGGATAAGTTTTACTTCTTTTAAAAGAACGTGGTTCACTCAAATGTTTTTAGTTGAAAGTATTTTTCCTTCATATTTGTACGATGTGTACTGTATTGGACTATTTTTATTTATTTATTTGTACTGTATACCTATATGTTGGATTTAAGTCGACCATTCGTAATAATGCTTTAATATGGTGGAAGAAACCATTCAGATTATAAATTCTTTGACAAACCACTTCGCAGCTTTATGTTCCAATAGATGAATAAAATATGAATATTGCTAGCACTTTAACTTACATGTCCCATATCCTTTTCCTCCTTTTTGAGTTTCTTGTGTTCCGGTTCAGCGGGGCTTCGCGTTCTGTACTTCTCTCGCTCGCCCGGCGATATGGAATTCCTCTGCAAAACGAAAACATAAAAGGTGAGAGGTCGATACTCGATGCACGTTATCAGCACTTGTTAGCAATACAAATAGGAGAGGGTAAACATAATCAAAACGTTTACGGGCTTACGTACGTACTGGCAATCAATCGATCATTGTTCGCAAATAAATCGACGCGCAGCGAGGCGGACGCTACGGTCAATATCGATATCAAAACACGTTGAGGCAGAACAAACTGACCGCATGATTAGCTGCGAGTGAGGCCGCCCGGGGGAGACGAGATAAAAGGGGAGAACGTTTGTGGGGATGGTGGGGAGGCTGCAGCTTTAGCCCCGACTGTACGACCTAATGAAATAATCATATGTGACGAACCTCGGCCACTATAACTCGTTCTCGTTCGAAACTGTCAAATGTCTATGCTCTTGAAGCACTTTGTGCGCGTTTGCGCTTCAAATTCTCCACATTTCGAAATATTGAGTGACTACTAATTTGGTAGCGCGAGGTTTTCCTTTGTTGCATCGACATGAAACACTTAAATATAGTTTGAATGGCTTCAAAAGTTTATATGGTCAATATCTGAATCATAAAATCTAGCTACAAATATAGTAGGTTAACTTCTGTTATACAGAACTTTGGCTACATATAAATTGGTCAGGTCGTTTATAATCTTGAATGAGAAATGTCCGTTGTCTAATCCGGGTTTCTCAGGGGATCTGCAGCGCTCGGCAGCGCCGGAGGGGTCTAACAGGCCTAATTTTACGAGGCACTAAGTTAGAGGCAGCGGAAAACGGCTGTTAATTCGACCGCCACGCCGCCTGTCGCCGCTCGCTTTGACTTACGACCCTCCCCCCGCGCCAACCGGCCGATACCGACACAATAACCCTAATGTCAAGATTCTAATCAGCTTATCGCTGTTCCACAAACAACTATTAACGGAACAACAATAATGATAGAATAAATATGTATGATACTTTGTTTACGATCACAGCAGGCTAGACGGTGGATTTATTATGCAATAAACGGGTTTATAGAATTAGTTTGGACTTAGGCTGTAACAAAATAAGACCTAATCAATATAAACAATTAAACACCAGTGTTGATAGCGCTGTCAACATTGATGTATACAGCAACATATTGCTCTAGTAAGCGCAATGCGCAAGACAATGTAGCTTTATATTGGATTATTGGATATTTGATAGGTCAGACGTAACGTATAAAGTTTTATTGCGAGTGCGAACAGCGAGAATACGTGGCCGTGCGGGTATTACGTGTTGGGGCACGGTTCGCTTCGAGGGCCAAATTTTACGAGCGACCGATCTCCACAGCATCGGGTATCGAATTTCCAGCGGTGCTATTCCGAGAGGCGAGTAATGCGACGTGTCGGTCTCGATTGGATGGATTTTATGTCGAAGGAGCGAGCGGCTCTAGGGCGCGCCATTTGCGGTTAATCGTTAATTTAATAGATTGAATTTGCGGTTCGCTGCCGACGCTACACTTGCTATGTTATTATATTTGTCAATTTTAATGGAAATAGATACATAGATTTGCATCTGTTAAGTTAATTTAAAAAAATGCAGCAGTAACTCTTGCTGAAATACATACGTTTGTTAAATCATTATAGTCATGTTTCATATAAATTCGAGGTAGATGCGTGTTGGCCAGAACACAAACATTACAGGTAGGTAACTCATGTTAAGACTTATTTCTGATGCAATTCTATGCCAATATAGATGGATCAAATAGAAAACAAATAGAAATTTCAGCTTAAAAGGAAAACTCGTTAATATAAAGGGTATCGAAAACTTTTCCTCGTTTTATAGTAGAAAAGCGAACAGAGCTAATCTGTACTTTATCCCATTACTTGGGTCGACCTCAAGAAAAAGGCAATTGAGTCGGTCCCGGGGGTCGCGAGACGAGGCGGGCGGGGGGAGGAGGAGGGGAGAATCGGTGCTAAACAAGTACGAGGCACTACAAACACCGACAACACGACTTATCGGCTACCAAGGCACGGCGGCGACGCGGCGCTGCGCAGGGCTCGCACATGTGTCGCGTGCAGACCGGGGCGGGGGTCGAGGAGGGCGCGGGGCGGGGGCGTGACGTAACGTATAAAGTGGCAACACACAGGCGCGCCACTAACGCCGGCCGGGCTTATTGTCTGCGGTCACGCGACGAGCCGTTTAGCCGCGCGCGCCTCACCGCCGCCCGGTTAACCGGAAGGGGGGCGGTTAACCGGACGCCGGGGGCGGAAGCGGGGGAAATAGATAAATAGACCGCCCGCCCGCCACTCGGAAATGTGCGGATTGAGTTCTGACTATATTTCAGAAATAATAGTTTTCCAAATGTTACACGATTTACACGCGACGTTTTACCGCTTTTTATTATGACTACCGGCGTTCTGTAAGGTCTCCTTTTATGACAGTGAAAAGTTTTCTTGTTGATTCTTTCGAAGAATTATTTAGTCTTTGGTTAAATTAGCAACTTCTTTTTATGTACTTTTATCAATAGTAACTTTAAAACAGTTTTCACTAATGACAACAACAAAAAAACAGTTGAATTGTGGATCCGGAATAGTTATAGAAAATGTTCCACGAAAAATAAAATGAATTCGTCATTGGGCATGTAAACTGCGGGGCGCTGAGCGACTTTAAAATTAACTTTACCGGTTCATTCGTATACATAAATAATGAAGGAATTTCTGAATACACATTAAACTCCAATAAAGAATACATTAGCATGAATTTACGGCGGCGAGTCGGAGTCGCGAGCGCGTTTTTACGTGACTCGTAAAGTTTACAGTCGCGAGTCGCGAGTGCCGGATTGCGTTTACTGCGCCCGCTATCGGTTTATGGCCCGACCCCAAATAACTGAATCGCTTGATGCTCGTTCCTGACGTGTCCTCGCCCGCCGGCATGCACCAGCCCTGCCTGTCCTCCCCGTCTCCATTCGCCAGTCGAATACACGCTTGGACACTTGCCCAACATTATTGTTATGTGATCCGGTCACTGCTGAGACATTAAGTTCACAATAAATGCCACGCTGCATGCATTCTGTCACAGTTTCACAATGCTACAGTATATTTAAACATTTGTGTAATATACACACAGTGACGAGGGACTACGAGAACGTTACCTACATATATTAACTACAACACAAAACTTTAATTTCGCGTCACTTAAAACGACGATAACGGTTAGTTACAGTAGATATGATATGATTTATATTTGTTTTATCTACGTGTGTATCGTAATGCGATTAAAAACACGCAATAGAAAACACAAAACATTACAAAGCGGCGATTAAATAATTAACAAAACATTATGGAGTGATTTAATTAAGTAATGAAGTGAAATTTGAAGCAGATGTATCAGTCGGGATCAGGGTAGCGGGCGATAAGCAATCTCACCCCAGCGTTGTTCGATTACAGGAGTAATTAGCACAATTAACAGCGGGAGGGGTTAGATTAAGGCGCGCTGTGGGTGGGGGGAGAAGGGAGGCAGGTTTGGCAACGATCGTTTTCATGCACGCAAACAAATGTCACGTGGCGCGCCGGGGCCTTAATTAAAACGGTAATTGAGTTGACTTGCGAAACTCATCCGACGATTTGGGAGTTGAGAAAGTTTACGACGCAACCCTTGCGAACTGCGAGGCCCTTAAGCGTCGACTGTCGACGACTTTAATTTTGTGTTAGAGTCTACTTTGCGGTCCGGGGACAAATTTTAATACATCGAGTAATATGCGTTGGCACTCTGTACTGCTGGTGAAATAAATTAACAGTCTAATTGAACGTCTGTGCAACGCGGTGGGTTAGTAAATTAACCTATAAAATATAGTATAACTAAATTACAAAACAATTTACGAGTATATTTATTTTAAGACAAGTTACAATTACGAACAGTTTCAAAATAATCATATTATGCCATAATGAGTTTATACTTTCAACTGGATTCGAACCCACGCTCTATAGTGTCTTAACGTTGGACGATTGGCGATAATTAACAAAACATTTAATTTATATTAAGTATATTACAATAAGCACGTTGATATATTTTAATAAAAGTCTAAATGCTAACGATAAATAACCGTTCTCGATGTAATAATGCTAGAGTTCAATACGAAGGGTCCTATAAGGCACAAGTTGTGGACAAAAGGCGTTTCATTTAATTGGCAGAGGAGGGTAGGGAGCGTCAATCCCTCGCAGATTACCGTGCACAATATGGGCGCTGAGCTCTGCGTGCGCCTTGTCTGCGCCATGCCTACGCCTTCTGCGCCTAGCCAGCCCCCGCCGACTTAATGCTCGAGATAAACAATTCGTTCCGGTTCCGAGACCGATTCAGCGTGACCAAGTAATAGCTATTCAAATGCATTTGTAAGGGTGAACGGCCTGCGAAAATAACAAACGGCTAACCAGTTATTTCTTAATTTGCTTTGATGTAAAAAATAGATAACATCACTATCAAAAAGATATTTCGAGATGTTAGAGGTCAAGATTTTTAATCGTTCGAAAGATTTTTGGACGTCAAGCAATGGATTTCTGTCTGCGATCTTGCCGAGTATTAATCAAGGCAACTAACATTTTGCACGGATTTTATAAATTATAAGCTCGCACTTTTGCATTCAGAGTTAATACCATTACAAATATCCGTATAAAACTCCTGAGAACTGTATAATAATAAACTCCAATAATTACTTTAGACAACTACTCGTGTGTAACTTTATAAAGAAGCATTATGATGTCTCGCTATACAAGGATCATAAAGCTCTTTAGTGACACGATAAAATGTGTAGAAGACGGCGAGCGGCGGCGCGGGTGGCGGTATTTAAAAGACCACTCCCTCGTCGGCCGTCAATAAAACATTAAACACGTAACAAGTTTACGCGGCAACCCTAGCGGATTCCAGCACTTCGTTAATCCTTGGCGGGGGCAGCCCTGAATTAGGGTCGACACGAGCCTTAATCCCCCGCTCGTCGCGACGGGGGATTTATATTGTTATTGCTACGTCCGGAATTATACGAGGGTTGAGGGACTAATGAAAGGGGAAATTTAATTCCTAATGATTCTCGTCTTAGCCCTTAACGAGGAACTCGAAAAAGGTCGCAGACCTTTTTATTTTGAATTGGTTTATGCGAATCGGGGATTGTATAAATCTCAATGACATGCAAATATTATCTGTTATTATAGGGGTGATACGGTCTCTAAAGGGTTTTCACAATATATATCTCGGAGACAAGTCTGCACCCACAAAGGATAAGTGGTCTATTCTACATACTGACAAGTAATTGGTGGCTGTCTTTCTCTGTATGCTTTGAAAATGCATTACTTATGTAGTCGGAAGATAGTTGTATGCACTAGCTTCTTACTTGTTTAGCCTATTTAATGAATAATGTGATGTTCGTTCCGAGTTCTGACGTTCTTCGTAAATGTTGCCGTGATGAAAGTGACTTCGGTGGCTATGCTGCTTGTATGTAACATTTAGAATGTACCGTCATGTGTACAAGGCTTGTGTAAAGCGAGGCGGGGACGGGGGGGTGAGGCAACACCGCACGCTGCATTGTTACACACGTACCCGACGACCGCAGAGGACGCTTTCATACCGCACCGCAAAGCTCGCCCTAGCTGTTTAATTACACTAAGTAAAAATAAACAGAAATCAATTTTATGTCCAGATTAAAATTTTGGAATCAGTTTCAGACTTTTACCACATCAGTAAAATTATAGTTTTAAACAAATTCCGTTAAATACGAAGTAACTCAAGAAATATGTTTCTTTTACACATAGCTTAACCATCAAATCAAGGTCGTGACACATTTTACTCCTTGTATTTTCATAAAATAATTGAATTCTATGTGATTTCACGGAGGGCTTTATTTAAGCTAACAATATATGTGAGTTATATGTTATAATGTTAAGGTGTATAGTTTGTGTGACCACATTATAGGGGCGTAACGTCGGACTCACCTTGCGGTCTCAGTTCAGACACATTTATGACCCGTGTCAAATCAACGCTGACTACTGTGAGGTGCACATACGATGTAGTCTTTTGAAATACTTGACGTCTGGTTAACATGTTTTATCTATTCTTAGAATATTTGCTGCGCAAACTGAGTACAATTAACATTTCCTTATTCGCTAGTAATCCACCGCCTCTATTATGCTAAACTAAAATAAAACATTACTTTAAATGTATGTAACAGCAAAATGATGTGATCATCTTATAACTATAATGTTCTAAATAATCAAATTGCACTGACAATGCACCCCACGTAATGAATTTCAATTAACAAGATATAGTAAGTAAAGAACATTGAAACAGTGTACTCGCTAGTCACACGGTAATCCCGTACTAACGCGGTAATCCCTTGTATCCAGGCAACAGGGACGCGAGCAGGTACAACTGAGGGGGAAGTGCGGGGGGGGCGCAGGGGGGGGGGGGCGCAGGGGGGGGGGGGCAGGGAGTGCGATTCGATCAGGCCTGCATAAATCTACGCGATCCGGATCGAGAACAAAGCCGCAAGCCAGCAGAGCAATACTCCCCCCTTCTACCCCTGACCCCCGCGCCCGTCTGACGCGCCCCTCCATTGTGTCACATCGGTAAGCATTTTACGAAGAACGCTACTTCCTTTGTTGCTTTTCTGTGAACTTTTCAATTCATATTTCTGCTATTATTTCTTGATTTGTTATTTTTATTCCTATTTCCAATAGCTGTTCGTGGCCAGTTGTTCGAATGAATTTTAATATTGCATGTTATAAAAATAATAAAAGCCTTTGTTACTTCTGAATGATGACTTTTCTTATGATAAGAGATAGAAAAACATTTCTGTGTTTTGTATTAAACATTACCTCATTATAATATTTTTACACAATTCTAAAATACAAGGAGGCTATTTATAAATATCAGCTGTTTACGTTATTTCATAAAAAATAATTTGAAGTTGATGTATAATGATTTTATATCGTAACGAAGAACCTTAAGCAGACATCAGGTAAATACCACGATTTACGTCACAGGAAATCAGAGCGTTTAATCGAAAAGCGACTTGATTACATGATACAAGCTAAACTAGTGGGAAATGGCAACGTGCCTGGCTACGGGCGTCAGGTACCGTAATATCAAGATGGATTTGCTAACGCTTCCACTCAAGCTATCTCTTGTCAGATTCAATCGATAAGAGACTTTGATGCGCCAATTATTATTACCTATTCAAACGATTTCCTTTTGCGTCATGTTATCTTGAACCAAACATCTTTTTTGAAAAATGCGTTGACAGAATTACAAAGTAAAATAAAAAAGGCATGTTTATTTCGTTGATTGTTGGGAAAAAGCTAAAGCATGTCGAGGAGCGCTATCGTGCAATCTGTTTCAGTTTAGGGCGTCTTAATAATTACAAGTGGCCATTTCTTCCAATTAAGAAAAGTCTCGGGCGATAAATTGCGAGGGGTGCCGCGCTTCCCGCGCCCGCGCCGCCGCCGCGCCGGCCTCCACCAACGACGCGCGTAAACATGCCGCCGCTGGTGCACGAACACCTCCGTACGATTTCGTTTTAATGGTTTAATAAAGCGGCCGGGCGCCAGTGCAATAAATAAGTCGCATTTACACGCACCGCCGCTACCTTAATTAAAGTCGCGCGGGCACTTTCCGACATGAAACGAGCGAGGCGTATCGGAGAACAAACGCAAATTTATTCCGAGTGGAGTTTTTTCGGCATCTATTAAATAAAGAAGTCGAGGAGAATGCTAAACAAGGTCGAGCGGCCCTCGCCCTGCGAGTTTTCCACTCGAAGCGGTTTGAGAGCAGCGTGGGGCGGTGGGGTCGCGGGGGCGCTATTCACGGCGGCTTAGATAACGTAAGGAGGATGAAGAGGCGAGATGCGCGCCGTAATGAACCCGCTCTGAGCACTTTTTGTGCGGTTCGCCCGCTAAATTGAATATTAGACGCGATTTGGTAGCGAACGAACGGGCGGCCGGAATAACTCCGCGGTTATTATGTTACCTAAATGAGATTGTGGAGGCCCCGACAGGCGCCGCTGTTCAATTATGTGTTTGTAAAACTGCCAGAGTTTATACCGATTCCATTGTGAAAACTTTAAATCATTTCTTCCTTTCGACGATGAGCGGCAGCGGTGTATAAATTACATTTACTACAAAAAAATGTTACTTCTATAGTGTCGGTTGACGCTTTCATATAATAAAAACGAAAGATAGTTGCAAAAATAAATATTTTCTATGACGAGTAAATAAAATACCGACAGAAAACCTACACACGTGGGCCAAATAAAATAGTGTTCAGCTGTAAAATAGAAATGTGAAAAGCGAACACCACGCTACGTGTCCGTAAATAAAATAACGGAATCGCAACAATGTTGAGTCTGCGTGATTCGCAACAAAAACATGGGTGCCGGACAAACGAGCGAGGCGGACGTCGCGTTCGGACCACGGTAGTGTCGCTCTCTGTAAACCTTATTACGGTGCCCTTCTGCTGCTTTATCGACTGGCAAGACGATGAATTACCCAGTCGGCATCAGCAACTCCGTGACGCGACTGCTAACGACCCCGTATCGGGGTCACGCTGTAATTCTAGACATGTTACACGACGTTTCGAAACTATGTTTTGGTAAAAATATTAAGTGGCGACTTGATATTTGTAAATGACAATGTACCAAATATATTTTACAATTCATAAAGTCAACATAAACTATTTACCACGTTGTCAAACCATTCTTAACAAAATTCGAATTTTAGTACTATACAATGATGATATGTATAAGAGTGAACAAATATTTAGGTATAAGAGTAATTTTAACAGAACTTTCAACGAATAAAATTTGTAAAAGCATTGTTAGAGTAGTGATTGCGGGGGCGTATGTAAATATCGCTGTGTCACGGCACAAGCACAGTTCAGATATTACGCGTCAAAGTGACAAAAGCAGAGGGCGCGAAAGTTCGCGAAGTAGGTTAGTCAACAAACTGTTAGGAGGTGTGCGGTATCGATTCCCCTGCATGCCGGTTGCCGGCTGCACTTCTCTGTAGGGTTGTTACAAACATCTCATACAACAATCAGAATGATAATTAAAATTAATTAACGAGTGTTACCGAGTTACATGTTATTGTTTCTTTTGAAGTTTCATTTAAGGGCTTTTAAAGCAAATAAAAATTAAAGCTTAAATTACGTCAATGTAACCGTAAAATTCAATTTTTATTAGACGCATAACTAGTATGGTAACCCCAAACCACAATTATCCAAATAGCAACTACCAAAATCTTCGAAATCCCCCCAATTGCTTAATGCAATCCAGTTGTACGTTGCATTACACTTAATAAAAATTCACTCCCTCTCGAAATACTTGAAATCCCGTGAGGCATGTCGGGAATAAACTTGTCAATGTGGATCAACCCTGACGCGCTGCGTTCAGTGGAGCGGCAAGGGTGGTACGAACTCACCCCACCGCCGACACCTCGCTAACGTATGCCGCTGCACTTCACGCTAGGGTTGACACATCATATGTTTTTTTTGCTAGTGTTAAGGGACTTATATTACGAATTTGAGTTATGAATATCGTAGCAACTTACGCCTACTAAAGATAGGTGAGATAGAAAATTATACATAATTGATAGTGTAAAATTCTAAGCAAGCCCAGTTATAAAAAATGTCTTCGTATTTATTAAAACGGACACAGGTTTTGAATATAAATCCAATCACATTTATTGTAACGTCTGATATATTTCTTCAATATTTTGAATTTTCATATATTTTATTAATAAATTGTTGTCAACCATATGTGCGTGGCGCGTCAGTGGCAACCGCCCTCTTGTTTCAGGCGGCGCGGTGTTATGAAATCAACGTGTTCGAGCGACACTCGAGGTTCGCGTTCTCGAATAGAAATTCTTGCATATGTGCATGAATTTTTGCAAAGCGAAATGCGGCCAAATATTTTACCACGTTTCAATAATAAATTGCTGCAAATTACGAACATCGCTTGTGTTTTCACTTGGTATGAAAGTTTGTATTTCACCCAGATTTCATACATATGCGGTTATTCGTAATAAACAAAGAAGTATAAGCAGATTTTTTATGTTACACGAACGATATTGCACAATCATCATCATCATCATCATCATCTTCTTATCCTACTCCCGTAGGGTCGGCGCAACAGGTTTTTGTCCTCCACATAACTCTATCATACGTCATCTCAGTCTCAATCACAATGCACTAACATTTTTAAAGAATACATTAACTACTTACATGTCTTTCTTCCGCTGAACTGATACCTGCAAATGAGAGCAAATTATTTAATTATGAGTATCATAAATTTACATTAGTCATGCCAGAGACCGAGTAGTCAGATCAATATAATTTATATTCCTTTTATCTTTTAGTAACAAACGAAATTTAAATATCGATTCTATTAACAAAATTTTAGGAGGCCGTCAAGTTTACGTGCCTATTATTAAAGTGGGTGTAAGGTAGGGTAACACAAGTACATGTATAGATGAGGTTCAGGTGCGGCTGTAAAGTGGTACATGAATATTGCAGCAGCTGTCGGCGCGGGTGTACGCGCTCACGTCTATCAAACGATACGTTAATTATGTATCAAGATTATCCGTTCTACTAATGCTATTTGAGGGTATCGCCGAATCGTTTATCTACTTTATAGTCCATCTCTATCGTCGAAATAGATTTGTTAATATTTAACTAAATTTATAATACAATATTTTGGTAACTTTATTGGGAATCATGAAAGATAAAAGAATAGTTTATGATTTATGATTAGACTGTGACATTACGACATTAATTATTAGATTGAGCTGCATAATCACCGTCAAAACATAAATGTAATATATGTAAGCTCGTCTAATTCACTATCGTTGATATTAATTTAAACACACAGCATCAATTATCCGCAAGATGGCGCTGTACTCCTCGACCACTGCCACCCAATTAAATAGTCTAATATGCACGTTTGTGTACAAAGTGCCGCATTATGCTGGTTGTGCGAGTAATTTATGTATGTATCTATTAGTTCTGCATTTGTCGGAACTATATCTAGCGTATATGTGTTGAAAAGTCATATAAAAACTTTCTCATGTTATTTACAATCGTGTACAGATGACTGCAGATTCATTTGAATACTGGGCATTGATAAAAGATTACATACGATAGTTGCTTGTTGTTGTTAGTCCCTAATTCGAATTTAAACGTTGAATGACAAATAAGAAATTCCAGTCAAATGAAAAGACAAATATCTCTTTCCATAAAATATTTACTTCAGAATAATTCCTTAATAAGTTTACCCAATTAATTTATAAATGGTATTTGAGTTTACATAGCTTAAATAAAAAAGTATTAACAAAGAAGCAGCACGTTAAATAGCGGGCCGCCATTAGGGCAATTATTCGTAATAACACACCTATGCCATTATCATTGTAATTACGGCCGCCGCCGGACATTAATCATATTAATCCTCGCATGTATAATTTAGCGAGCACTAAAACGCTGCGCTCGAGTCGGGCGGCGGCTTCGGGCGGCAGGCGATGGCGCGCACTCAAGTCACCCGCAAAATTACGTTACTAATTGACTAAAACACGCGACTCTCACACCAGCCGGGAATAATTAATTGAGCGCGGGCTGAGCGCGGGAGGGGCGAAGGCGGGTGGGGGCCATCTGCGCGGTAACTCTTACATCAGTACACCGATAATGGCACAAATTAGCCGGGGAAGTGGCGGGCGAGGCGCCGGGGCGACGGGGGCAGGGGTGGGGTGGCCGGAACATCCCGGAGCGCAGATTACCGCTTGCTTTTGTAATTAACCGGGGCGTCGGGCGACGGGCGGCTTCCAAATCCATTTCTGTGTTACATTTTCATTTGCGGCGCTCTTGCAGCCCCTCGCACCCCGCCGCCCGCCGCAGCGCGGATTACCCGTTCCACGCCACCGACTTGCTTCCTGTTTGCGAGGATAAGTATACAATCCGCAACCGCTGAGGACAGATATCCCTTATCCCGTCTCTATACTATTTATATGACTTTGTTACGAACTACACATCACTTTAGTCTTCTTATGATGAGAGCTTATAAGGGCAAGATTTAATCAATTCTTACTTTTCAACTGTGATATTATTTGTCGAAAGATATCTTAATCTTTATAGGTTAATAACGAAAAAAATTATTAGTTACTAATTATAAATCATACTAACAAAATTCCATAATAGTTTAAGTATGTGACTCTTATAACAAACACTAGTACAGCTAAATCAAATACTTTATACACGTAAGATTTGATATCGTCGTGTATGAGTAGTGTGTCGCTGCAAGTGTTTGTTTTGTCTGCGCAAACATGCGAGTAGGTACGATTTGAGGAAGTGAGTCAGGCCCACACGAACCGATATCTCCGGAGGCGTAGCCGTCAGCGATCCGAAAACACGCAAACATCGAGTTCAAAAAGCCTCTCGAAGATTGTAAATATTGATCGAGAAGCGGGATCGAGCCGGCGGCGTAAAACGAGGGCTCTAATAGTCTCCATACCCGGCACAATACAAACAAGACGGTCGCACGACGCGCCTTTTAAAGTATTCACTCGGAGGGTATCGATCCGAAATAATTTGAAGCTTCCTCAACTATGAACCGGAGGTAGTCGTCTTACACAGTTCTATATTTTACTCAAAAGAAATGAACATTTCGTTATGGAGGCGGAAAGTGTCGTTTTACGACAGTGCTAATGAACTTGGTTTTAAATTGCTTTAAAAATATTTTCCTTCTTCAAATATTTAAATAACTTTATACAAACCAAATAAAGATAAAGTAAATTATCAGTTTTATCAGTACTTGTATTAAACGTTCTTACAAATAGGCTTATGTAGGATTGCTGTAAATGGAATTACAATTAATATCATTACTATCATTTTGTACATTTTTATATCGTTGTAAGTAATACTTTGGTTTGACCAGCCCAATCATATCACTTTTAAAATTCAAACTTGCGAAGTGTTTTTGTCGAATAAGTGAAGTAAACTTACCGTTTCCCTTGTCGTCAGATCTGTGAATTTCAGGTGGCTTAGCTAAGACTGATAGTGGATGGTGCGGCACGCCGAGACCGAGCAGGCCCGCTGGGGGAAGCGCGCCCTGGCCCAGCAGCGGCAGCGGCGGCGCGCCATGCGCCGGCAAGTGCGCCGCGTGCATTTGTTGCAGTAACCGTGGCAGATCTGGCCGTTGTTGCTGAACAAAATAAAAAAACAATTAATATAAAACGGATGGAATGGAAACTATTCGAGAATTGGCAATAGAAGAATTTTATTATAACACTTTGCCAAAATAGTTTAAACATTATTACATGTTTCTTTAAGCTGTATTATCTTTTATTGGCGACCTTAAACTAATTAAAATATACTTGTCAATTAACACATCTTTTGTCAAACGGTCGTTGTCATCGGTTCATTAAATACACAAAAAGCTCGTTTGTATTTAACATTTTGCTTGCTACTGTTTATTTTAAAGTAACGTATATGGCTTATCAACCGTGTAATTACAACTAAAATCTCTACCTGACTTCATTTCTGACTACATAAACAATAGTGCACAGATCAAGTGATTATGGCGCAGAGCGACGTGCATTTTTAAACTATCAAATTAAAAAGTCCCTCACGGGCCCCTCCCCTACGCCCGGTGATATTTTAAAATTTAAATGAGAGCCCCGTTGCCGGCGGCGTCGAGTGGGCGAAATTGATTACTCCTTCTGCATTATTCCCCTTTTTCCACTCAGCGTTCGGCGCTTCCCTCTCCTATCTCGTCTCGTTTAAGTTTATTAATACCCGCGCCCTGATCTTTACTCGTTACTACTCTATCGCTTCCGCTCCCGCGTGCGCGTCCGCCTCCGCTCTGACCCTCTCGACTTCACCACCCGGGATTTTTTTTTCGCTCCGCTGAGCGGGATATTTTTTCACTCGTCGAAAATTAATTGGTTTTTCGGCGAGGGTGGAACATGTTTTTTATTGGCCGCTCGCTGCTGTGATTTATTGTGTGTCAAAAGGTGGCGAGCGCCATTTAGCCCGAAGTGCGTTCATCGAGGGGATTTTCGTAGGTATAGTAAATTACTTCTATACCAATTACTTCAAAACAAATTATAATAACATCAAAATATATTTGATCACGTCTAGGTAATTAACGTTGCGCGTGGCGTGGGCGTCGGTAATGGTCATGTTTTTATAATTAGACACCTTCGAGGTACCAACATATAATCATTACATTCCAAAAATAATATTCAGACCGGTTTACTAAAGTTAAACCTGTTAGTATAGCGATTTACAATTCTAACATGTCTTGTTTTAGTTTTTTTTAATTATTAAAGGGTAACGTGTAAAAATGTACAGACGGGTAAGTGCAAAACCCCTGGAGGAATCTAAACTAGAGTGGAGACACAAAGCCGTGGCACGTTGAAACGGCTGGTACAACACGAGCCGCTATCGAGAGCGACCGCCCCTAACCTCAACTCCCACCCCCTGCCTCCGCCCGTCGCCTCCAGCGCGTGTTATGAATGACAATAACGTGGCGTGTTGATATTTCGCTGCGATATTTTTTTTTGGCTCGTATACTCTGAAGTGATTAAATGTGGGTAATAGTCTCTGGGGCAATATGGTTTTTACCTCATTTTTTTAAGTAATTCATATTTGATGGTGTTCCTCCATCCCTGTAGTTGTAGCCACAAACTATCGTAGGTTCTTATCTCAGATAGAATACAAATTGTTTTATTATCTTTTGTAATAAAATACAATTCATATTCATACAAATAAACAATTTGCGATTTAAACAGGCTCGAAAAAAATTTGATCTTTGGTTATCAGTAATTTAAAACTTAACCTATGTAGTTATCACTGAAAGTTTTAACATTGTTTTTGTGTTTGTAGTTTTAGCATGTTCATTATTCGATAGGTTTTATATATCAATAGTTTGCTAACTTGATATTCAACCTTATAAATTATAGTATAAGAAAAAGTGTTATATAGATCAATAATATATGCGACAACGAATATTAATTGAACAATTTCTCCTAAACAGTTAAATACAGTCTAAAATAATGGAAGAATTTCTCTCATATTGGTGTTAAATAATCGTGAGAGTAAGAATCGTGAAAAGATTGTTCAAAAAAGTTAAAGCTAGTAAAAAGGAAAACAAAAATGGTCTCCCCCACGTTCGATGTAATGTTATTAGGATGCGAGAGAGCAGACGTGCTCTTGAAAGCTATTGTCGCGAGAATAATGCCCCAGCGCGGTCTGGTTTTCACACCGCATTTACTGTCTCAATGTCATCGGATTATTATTTATTCAGATATTTTAAGCTTATGTGAGTATGATTAAAATTTAATTAGGTTCAATTAATTTAGAAGTTAGAGACGTTAGATTTCGTGTCTGAGTCCTAAGCACATCACACAATAAGGTAAACATTACAATTCTTTACGATAACATCGCAAGTTTATATCTATGTATATATTGTAACACTCTCTAAGTATTGGATTAAAAAAGAAATTCCAAGTTTATTTACTTAATTAACTATGAAAACTATAATCATTTTTCTAAGTGAGTTAAATCTTGAATATTCAATAATTGGGTAGCATGAAATGTCCAATAAGCTAAAGTAATACGAAAAGAATTTTACAAATTTAGAGCGCTGGGGCAATAGAAATGGAAAAACACGAGGTGGCGAAACAGTCCCCTGGTAAAGGCTAACCGAAGTCGACAGCGTTCGCTGTAAAGAGGGCAGTTTATCGAGACGGGGTGGCTGGGGTATGGGTTGTGGGGGCACGGCGGGAGGGGCGGAGGAATGGGATCAGTCCTCACGCACCATTAGACGAGAAGCCTCGAGGCGGCACGCGACGTCGACACGTGTTACACTTTCAACGTAATTGCTTCTAATGATACATCAGCTATATTGTACCCTATCGACAAATCTAAACACCATTTGTGGAACTAGAGCCGTTTCTTGTTAACTTTTCAATTATGATGTTCGTTGGTTGGAGGCGTGGTTTATTTACTATTGTAATATTTTTCGGCCTGAAGGAAATTGTGTTATAGAAGTAAAATAGCGAGCTTATCTATATTATTTACCGTTTCGCCTGTTTGTTAAAATATTTTTTTTAAATTAAAAACAGTAAATAAATCACTGTATGCATATCTAGTTTTGTCTACTTTTAACAAGAAAGGACAAGGTGTTAACATGCGGTTAATTTATAAAAGATCATAAGAAAACTAAAACAAGAAAAACATCCGCAATGCAATATTCATTATCCGCTCCAGGACGTGTCTAGGAAAAAAATGACAAATTCCCGTAGATCGCTCGAGTGCCACTAGTTACCCGGGCGGCGGCATTTCATTTCCCGTCATCATTTTTTCACTCGGCGCCCGCAAACTGGATGAGAATCTAACATTATTTATAGAGCTATCGACGGAGAAATAAACGGAGCTAGTGTTTGTTGGAGGCGTCATGATTGTTTATTATGTCACCCGAGATAATATTCCGCAAACTAGATACCGCATAATAATTTCTCTGCGGTATTATATCAATTATGGTATTCATATTTACCTTTATTGGTATATATAATGTTTGTTGTGGTATAACAAGATATATGTCGCGAGATTTATATCGCGTATAGTTGGGTCGGGGTTGCACGTCCTATCGATTTGCAGATGTTTCGTGAATATTGTTTCAATGTGAAGAACATTTGTGTCATGTAGGCGAGCCGTGGGGGGATCGTATCTGGAAGCTATTACCTCGACGGTCGGGCACCACCCCTGCTCGTCGATGCGGAATAAAATCAAAACGAGAAATGATATACCCGCCCGCGCCACTGGCGTGCCGTAGCGACGATGTCGCGATAAATTCTCTGTTATTGTAGATCAATTCACGCATGTTACCTTTACACAATAGTCACTTGGCATTATTCAAACGTTGTTCCCGGGATCTTGATTTGTACGAAGGGAAAATGTACTATTATTGCGCACTAATAAACTAAATCAAATAGATGAGAATTCTGCGGAAGTTTGTAAACAAGGTTAAAGGAAAAGACGACATTAAAAACAATACTTCTCGTAAAATAAGACGCTGGTGATCGGAGGTTCACTTGAGACGGTAAGTGATTTTAATAGTCGAGCAAACAGTCCCCAATTTGAGGAGTATTCCCTGTTCACAAATCGGCGTGCGGCGGAATCGTTGCAAATCAGACGGTGTGGAGAGGAGGCGCGGGCGCGGGCCGCTCCCCAGGGAGAGCCCCTTTGATCCCTCGCTGACCCCAAAATAAAAAAGGTTCGTAATAAAAAAGGACCGACATACGGAAGGTGGCGCCGCTTTTTTATTTAAATTAGAGTGCTTTATAGGGGAAAAGCGATATTGCGTTTTGCCGACTTCTCTCCAAGAACGGTAAAACATACCTATAGCGATCTTGTAAATTTCGGAGTCAATGAACTTTAAGCTGAGGTAAAAGAAAAACATGCAATATACCAAATCCTTTGACATATTGCTGCCTAAAATATTATAATTTTTTGAGCAAATCTACTTTTTGTCTCGGTTAAATAAATGAATATTTAAGACATTTGCTTGTCACCATAGCATTATAAATTATCAAATCTTGATTCACCTCTAAGCAATTATTTAAAAACTTGTAAACATTTAAATGTATAAGAGCGTAGAATGGCGAGGCCGGACAGGTAATTATCAATGACTATTAACACGACGCAACTTCTCAAGATTTGTATAAATTATTCATGAAATAGTTGATTCGCGGCCAACATTTAAAATCACTTTCAATAATTGTTCATTTAAATATTTTATTATGGGTAAATTAAAGCCAGATAAGTGAGGGTATTTTGAGTCTTTTCCTTATTAGAAAAGCAGATTGTTTACAGTATTTGCCTGTTAAGAAGATTTCGATTAGTAATAAGGTTTCATTTGCTATGCTTTTAACAATTTATTCATTCATTTACAATTTATGTTTTTTTTATCTTTGAAAACAGAGTTTAGATTAAACCTAGTAAATGTTAGGTATAGTAACTTAAACAAAAACAAATTATCTAGCGTGCTTATAGACTCGCCTATATTGGACCAAATGTTATCACTTTTGCTCGATAAAACATAAGATTTTGTGTGATAAATCCATGTCAGGTGGTGATTTGAATTGATAAGTGGCGAGTGTCTAGTGATGTTACTAATCGCGTTGGCACACGTCCAACTTGGTCCGTGCTATCGAGCGCACTGACGAACGACGAGTGTTTCACCGCTTTATTTTGGAACTCATTATCTACAAAGTGATTAATTTTAGCCGTCGACTACCCTGGATACCAAACGACTCGTTGAAATGTGCGAACGATTTAATGATTTGTTTATTATTTCTACACATTGCGGTTCTAAAATTGTGTAGTTCACTTATAAATCTATTGAATTTTATAAAACAAAGTATTAGCTATTTAGCCATAACATTTTATACATAACTAACATCTTTTTGGATCAATATAATTCTGATGTAAGTAAAGTGGTTCGAAACCTGATCTTTGTTTCATTACGCGGATTCAAACCCATAACCACAACCTTATAATCGTAAGACCTGTCAGTTATCGACAGCGAAGTTACACACTATTGTAAGTTATTTAAATGTGTGATTTCGATGTGAAGAGCTAACAATGACTAAAGGTGTAGATAAATGAAGCAATTGTGATATTACTTAAAAAAACACTTCGCTAGATTTGTTTAACAAGCGTATGCGAATTGATGCGAGCTCTAATACGACTGTAATGTACGTGTTTTCATTAGAAGCTACACACTAATAGTGTAGCCTCGTTCACATGTCACATCCATTTAAACATACCTATGTTTTTGCTGAGAAAATGTTATAACATTTTGTTTTTGTTTACTTTACACCACTAATTACATTAAAATGGCACTGAACATTGGCATTGGTGTTTACAGTATAATAATACGCCCAAGGATTTCTAAAAATACGCTTTCGTGAATTTTATCTGTGGTTATTTGTCACCCAAATATCCAATTATGTTACGTAGCTACTAATGTTTGTTTTTAAACGTAAAATAACATCGTGAGATGGCAAGACGTCGAGTTAATGAGCCAAAATATTTTCATCTGAAACGTATTCGAGTTGGTAGCAGTTTTATCAATTCGTTGGAATTGGCGTGTAGCCAGCTCGACGGCTTAGACCGTTTAATTAACGATCGTAGAACTTTCGACCTGTTGAAAGCACCGCCTTCACGGAATTAACTTATTTTACACCACTCCCATTCCCTCGTTCAGTTCCAACGGATATATTGTACGGTCGACCGCTACGCCGACTTGGTGTTTCACTTGCTATATTCTAATGTAAATCTTGTTATACTAAGCTATGTTAAACGGTTAACATTATTAATTAATGTATAACATTGTAATTTATGAGATTGTTATACACATTTAACAAGTAGGACATCGTTATAATCCTAAGATTATCGTACCGATTATCGTATAAGTATCGATTCTAATTTAACTTTAGAGTTAAATTGGAATCGATACTTTATAAAGGTAAAGTTCATCGTAACTATATCTATACTATTATAATAAAGCGTAAACACACACTTCTTTGTTGCCTAAGATGTCAGCAATTACAGCATATTTTTGAATAAATCTTTTTTTAATACAAAGCCCTACACTTACGTCAGGCTTTAGGCTATATATTTTCACGCCATTAAACTTAGGGTGTAAATATTTTGGATAAAAACCCTAATGTGGGAAAGAGACCATAAGTTGTTGCCAACATCAAGAAAGAAAGATTGCTAAGGTTTGTCATGTCATGTCATTTTGACATTTGCTATTGATAATTTGACAAAGTTAAACAATAAAATAAAGTTTATATAATTACACACGGATGAATCCGCACGCGAACAGCTAGCTTAAGATAAGATTTCCCGAAAGTCATCCTTATCGGTCGGATACATCTTTGAGGTCGTAGATTCTTTATTGAAAACTTGTTAAAAATATCATAATATGATAGTATGCCTTATTTCTAAAAAGAGTCAGTCATGTCTCGATATGCCCTTCATGTTTTACTTGAATAATTAACACTTTAATATGAAAAGGCAGAGCAAATTGAATCTGTTATAGTGTTAAATTTAGAGCAATGGTGTTATTTGATCTAAAAATAACAAGGGATATTTAATCAATTATAGATAGAATGAAGTCTTATATTTCAGTAATGTATGGTTGAGACAATGAGTAATAAAGTACGGAATCGAGTAGTGGATTGTTTGGACAGATGCCACAAGGAGCGGGGGCAGCCAGGAGAGGGCAGCACTGCTAAACATTCCACGGCACATTTACATCGGGCCGCTGTACAAACAAAACACATGTTTAAATCGCTCCAGCCACGTTAGCCCGCCAACAAATTAATAGTTATATCTTAGCTAGAATTTTAACATGATTTATGATATGTTATACCCGCTGCGTTTAAATGTTTACGCGTTTCCATCGACGCCTCGTGTAAATTGCTCAACGGGATTTGCACTTAATGATAAATATATTCATTCGTGATTTTTTTTATTAAAACATAGTATGAAGAATAGAAAGCTATAGGTAGGCTAAGGTCATTGCATATTTATAATTTTTAAATTTGTTGCCTTGATTAATGATTAACTTCCGTATTGATTTCACATCGAAAATTAATGTACAAGCAGTGACAGTTTATTTTATAAAGTATTCTTTCAATCTCACTAATATTATAAATGCGAAAGTTTAGATGGATGGATGGATGTTTGTTAGAGTTTGTAGCCTAAGCTGCTGAACGGATCTCTATGAAATTTGGCATGGATGTAGAGCTTAGTCTGGAAGAACACATAGGCTGCTTATTTTTGTTTTTTTGAATTCCACGCGGACGTAGTCGCGGGCGAAAGCTAGTACAAAATAAATATAAAAAACCGAGAGCCGTAATCGATTTCTTTACGAGCCATCTGTGCAAATATTCTGGCGTCGACGGCTGTACTTCAATACATGTAACCGTTTCAACATCTGAATAAACTAACACTACATTTTACATCACTCGATATGGACATTACAATGTGCAGTTTTCGATAACTAAATAAACATGTACGCTTACACAAAATAATGATGTCATAATGATTCACGAACGTGTAACAATTACACCTATCATCGAAAGGCAGCTATCGGATATTAAAGACCTTGTCAATTAAGGAAGTATTTTAGATGATGTTGTAATGAATTTTGTATAAGATATCTTTTTTTTTTATTTATTTATCAAGCAGTAAAAGTACAAAATACATAGTTAAATAAAAGCATCCATAAACCCAATTGCGGGTTTGTCCAGACACTTTGGGTACTATGACATTTGGGGTATGACAAACAGGAGGACCTTGGCCAGAGATAGGCCGAAATGGACGAAGTTGCTGGACCAAGCCAAGGCCCACAAAGGGCTGTAGAGCTATAGAAGAAGAAGATGACAATGTTTTAAGGAGCTCGTGACAATCAACGTCTTCCTACCCTGTTCGTATGTAGTGGCATACTTGTGGTTCATGTTCATGTATGGTTCGGTTCATATTGCAGAGTATTACGTTCAGCAGTGGTCGAAATATAAGCTGATGATGATAATAAAGAGTCATTAGACTATGCTAGTTGACGAGATTAGCAGTAACTGTATGCTTACCCCAATGATTGCATTAAGTTCAGTCATGGTGACCTGTTTCGCTCGGTCCACGGCAGACGCGACCTGCTGTTGGTGCTCTTGCGACAGGAATGGCAGGATCTGAGCTATTATTGCGTTCAGTCTTTTCGCGATCTCCGTCTGTAACATCATAATTGTGTTAGAAAAAATGCCTGAAATATCATCTATGATATATTATACAAATCGTATCAAATAGCATTTCAAAAGTCGAAATTTTTAAATAAATCTAGCTTTATTTTATGTGAAAAAACTTTTTGTTGGTACAAATATTACTCGTGCGCAGAAGTTTTGGCGATGACCTCATGACGTCACGCGTTAATTGACGGTACTGAGGAGACGCTCGTGACGCGGGTAATGTTAGTGAGAGTCATCGGCATACCTTCAGCGCACGGCTATTAAATCGCTTTTATTTATACCTATAATAAAATTAATTAAGGAACATTTCAAGAATTTACGTTGACAGTACTGTCAAAGTAGCTGTACTGCTAATTAATTTCAATATGCATACTGAAAGGCAATTCACAAAGCCCATCAAGGTAACTAAGCGCATAATTAACATATTATCGCACGATATAACGGTGGTAATCAATGAAGTGGCGTGCCGTTAATAATTACACGTATAAACTGCACCGCAAAATGTTGCCGCAATACAACGCGATACAAATTCAATAATAACCCGAGTATACATAATTGCAACCGATAAAGCGAGCGGGTGCGATGAATAAATTATAGTGATAAACAATGCACGCGGGAAATAAACTGGATCCCTTGTTACGGTCGCCGCACATTCACTATTTGATTGCGAGATCTACGCATGCGAACATAAGGCCGCTAAGCACGGACAGCTTCAAGCAGTCTACTTCAGCTTGAAGCCGTCCGTGTACAGACTCTTATCCGCGTGGGAAGCCTTTGAGTGACTGTGATTACTAAATTAACTGCACGTTTACATTTAAGAATGTTACTTAAGTTATTTAAAAGGGTGATAAATACATCTTATTGTGAAAAATGGCTTTTTATTTAATTTAAATTTCATATCGTTTTCTATTGAAAGTCGAACATAAATTGTTATGCGTTTCCGCTATTTTATATTCGTACATCCTTGATAATTGTACATAATAAATGAAATCCACGAGTGAAATTTTCTAAATGTAAATAGTCCGTTATAGAAGTCAATAGCGTGATAAGCGGTTCCAAGGTCGAACAACGACAGCTATTCATAAATTCATCGACCTTATTATTAGCAGTAATGAAACACGCTAATCGCTAATAGGCTCTTTATTGATGGAAATTATTTTGATAACTGTATAACTAATGAATTCGCATTTACATATTAATTGAACCGCTATTATGTAATATAATTTATACGATCGGTAACTTCTATAATTTATACATTTATTTAGAAGATATTGGACACTTTTGCACTCATTTTTCTTAGCTTAATTAGAATACGTTTCTTGATTTAATATTCAATAAATTACGACATAAATATTTATAATTTGATTAACCAAATAAATGCAACTAATTTGCTATTTTTCTGCACACTTAACGCTGTATATCCATTGAACTCTAAATATGGACAGGCTCATCATCATCATCATCAACTCCTTATCCTACTCCTGTAGGGTCGGCGCTAAAATAAAAATGGACAGGCTATACGTGGTATTTTGTGCTTATTTGATTTGCACTCATTTGCCGCTGATGGTCGCAGTCGACTGCAACTTTTCGAATTTCGAATTCGAATAATCATAGGACGTTTAATTTAATTAGAAACGAAACAAAAGCTGTCTTTTTCAAGCAATGACCTATCCATTTATAGAGATTAGTGATATAATCTGTGACAACACGTTCAATATGGTCAGTAAATGATGATTCAGTGTTGCGGCGATACCAGTGGCGGTTATAGCCGGAATTAAAGTGCACTTTGCGGGCTGCGGCGGCCACGTACTTCCCGCAAATTGTCAAAAATGTCCAACGAGCAAAAAAAACGAATGACCGAATTTATTAATTGATTGTAACGTACAATAACCACTAAACAAGACTCAGATACATTTTGAAATCAAGGTTAATGCGGTTTTCATTATCATTAATAGACCAATTGTTTTTTTTTAGTACGACAATAATTCAGATTTTGTAACAATTGACTGTAAAAGATGAACTGTTTTATAATTAAATTAGCTTTCGCCCACGACTCCGTCAGCGTGGAATAAAAAAAAAACAAAAGTGATTAGCCTATGTGTTCTTCCAGACTATCCTCTACAACTATACCAAATTTCATTGAAATCCGTTAGGCCGTTTAGGCTACAAACTCTAACAAACATCCATCCATCCATCTAAACTTTCGCAATTATAATATTAGTAAGTATGAAGTATGATTAGATAAGTCGGAGATGTTAAAATACAGTGGAATTTACTGTTAAACAAATATAAAGACGTACCTAATCAAGTGATTATCGCATCAAACAGAGCTAATACAACAATGAATGAATCACGTTGTTATTGAATTACAAAATGTTTTTATCTGTGTAAGCAATACACGCGACATGATGCGGGGCGCGACGATAAACCGCAAATCACGACCGCGTTCACCGCTCGCCGCTTATTAAAGTTATAAATGTATTACAAAAGAATACCATAACTCTTTCCTGATAGTTGTATTTCTAATAAAATTTATTATAACTTCCTCAACTAATAAAAATATAACACTGAACAAAATAAAATTGACTTAACTTGTTTTACTTTGATGGTTAAGAATGTTAGTTTATTAAAATTAGATTATCTCAGTCATGTTACCGAAGTAGAATCTACTGCTTAGTAATAAATACTTCAATAATACTGTTTGATAATGTTTTCGCGGCGTAAGTGTATTTATTTAATTTCTACAATAACATGTTTATGATTAATATTATTATATAATAATAATAAACTAAACATCATAAACAATGCGTCATTTATAGACATTCATGTCTCGTCGTATAGCGTAAATTAAAAAGTAATGAGCAACGAAATACTTTTGAAAAACGGCATCCACATTCGTATACGTCGGAGTTGCGCTTTATAAATGCTTGGAAACGGGGCTGAATAAAAAGCGAGCCACAAAAGGGCCGCAAAATACGTACTTCAGTGAGCTCTCCACAAAAGATATAGTAAGGTTTGTCATTAAGGAGTTCATCCCCGCGCGAGAAATAAAAGAGGCACGTTGGGGTTTAGGGGCGCGGTGTGCGGGGCGGCAGGGTGGCGCGGGGTGGCGTGCACTAATGGTTCCGACACTCATCCGCTAATGCCGCGGGTGACTCCTCTTTTTGTACGATTTTCACGTGGTTTAGTCGGTCGAGCTTTTAATCTGAAGCTGCATCTTGCAGCGACGCTCCATTTAGTTGCTACAGACCGTGGAAAAGTCATCAAAATACATTACTGTTTTATACAATTTAATTATTCATAGCTCACTTTATTCTTAAAACCCTTGCTTTCGTTCTATGCTTGATTTATACTCTTTAAAGTCCATTATTAGGTCGTTCCGAGATTCGAAATGAGGTTAATTTTTTATTATTAGCGTTTAAGTAATATATAGTTGTATAAATACCTGTAAAATTTTATTTAAAGAAGGAAGAAGTTTTAAGTTGGAAAGTTAAATGCCCCCCACTACGATAATGTGTTTACAGGCTGTAGGGTTTATTAAAACAAATGTACAATTCTTCGATTGTGGGAATCGCAAGCTGAGTAAATACCGCGCGCTAGTCGTGGGTGTGCGGCGCGTGGGAGGGGGAGGAGGGTACGCGGTGCACATGGCGCAGACAGGAGGTGACCCAGATGTGGCTGCACTTTGTCTACCAATTCTCGTCTTACTACGGACATGTAGACAAGTACAAGAAATAAAAAATGAATGACCACGTTAATGTTTCTTTGAAATAATTGACTTAATACCGCAACAAGATAAAATTGTATTACGAGTTTAGAATTTAAAAAACCATTAGCATGCGAGCTTTTGTCATACACCCAACATGCTTATGGACCGCATGAAATCAAAGTTAAAACTTATGAAAGATCGTAATACGTTATTTTAATTTAACTTCATTGAATTGTATAATCAGTGAACGAGAACATTTTAGGAATATCTTTACATAATTTGGACAATTTGGTCGTTAGTCTGCAACAATAGGTGGGAAGTTGCAGCACTTGGCGAGATGAACTTTAGCCGCGATTGTGTTGAGCAACACGCGACCGCGAGCCCCAGCTGCGGTTTCTCTATTAATGGCGGAGCAGAGCTCTTTTATGAATTATTTAAGCACGCCTCGACGTGCTCCACTTGGCCGCAGCGCTGGCGAACTTTACACTTTATTAAATGAAACAATCCACTTTAGACAACGAATAAAAACCATTGAACTGTTACGATGTCGACTGCATGACTAGACAAATTATATCTTTGTTGTTTCGACGACACTGGGATATTTTTTTACGCTTTAAAAGATTACCTACACTTTTTATTAACATACGATTACTTAGAATAATAAATAGTATTGTTTAATAATGTTGAATTCACAACATTGTTCATCACTACTATCGTTATGGGCTCGTCACAAAGTTAAAGGTTTAATAAACTCCCATGATAAACTTGACAGACACCATTCATAAATAACGACATAACTTCAATGTAAAGATATAGTTCGGGTAACGGTGGCCACTATCGGTTAGATTTGTATTGCGATTAGATAGTGGAGTGGGCGACTGCGACCGAGACCGTTATCTTTGTGTCATGACAACGTCACTCATCGATTGCTAATGCACTCGTAATGAGAAAATGAAGGCATAAAAATCGAGTGGCTACAATTCATATTCATTATAAACAAATAGATAATAATTACTCGGCTCGAACGAGTCGATTCGAGTGACATCGAGTGTTCGAGTGAAGCGGGAGACATCGTTATCTTGATATCGGTTGTTGAGTGCGTCACAAGACCTGTATAGTACAGGCGAAGCGGGGGCGGATTGAGGGCGACGTGGCTGTAGCTCCCTGATCCGTGATCAGATAGTACACGGTCGAGAGGCGGCGTGCTCCACCGAGCAACGCTCGCTCTAAGCCCCACAATAACGAACCGCTAAGAACAATACACTACGGCGCTGGCGTACTCTTTTACGTACATTTCACGTATTATGATTACCCCCTTTGTTTTACGAGTATGATTTAAGTAGGATGGGGCGTACTTCTGTCAAGAGGTAACTGTTTATCGCAGTAGTTTCTGTTTAATGTAAGAATTTTTACTCACGTAGTTATAGCTAGAAGCTTACCTGATATTTCAGCGAAAAAAGACCTCTGACAAGTTTGTACTATTCACGTCTACTAATCTATACTAATATTATAATGAGGAACGATTTGTATTTTTGTATTTCTGTATGTTTTGAAATAACTCAAAAACTACTGGGCCAATTACAATTCTTTCACCATTAAACACTACGTTATCAGTGACATGTTTTTTTTTTATTTCACGCGGGCGAAGTCGTATAAATGTAATTATTATTACACGACATTCATGTTACCTAAGTAAATGTTTTTATTTATAAATTATGTTGTATTTTTATTTATAAATATACTTTCAACATAAAATATCGCCTTGTGACAAAGTTTATGAGCGTAGTTTGTTGACTTGCGTGTTTCTCGCCAAATAAAAAACAAGCTTCCTAGCTACCCTTGTTTGTTTAGGTCCACACCAAACGTTTGCTGCCCTTTGTGTACCCTACCTCCCGCTAAAGCGTTAAGCCTTTTTGACTCGGCACTTTTTGGAGGGCCCTTATTACGCGGATATAGTGTCTGTAGATACTTTATGAAGGAAATAGAGACGGTTAGTAAACTTTACGTACATTATATACAAATACCTACATATCTCACGCACTTGCCCACTAAGGGTAAACAGAACCGCAACTTTATTATTGTTTTATGAATGTGAAATAAAAAATTAGTTTATGATGGCATGAAAAGAGTCAATTTGTATTGAAATATAACACATTAACATTGTTTAAGGATGATTGATGATAAAAAAAGTAAATTGTCATAGACTTTTATCATGATTTATTGGTTAACTTAAGTAATATTTACATGTATGTTCTTCACTTCACGTAACGGTCTAAAATAGTTTTAATGCAACAAAATAAAATAGACTAATCGATGTCAGATTCGGTCGTTTTTTAACAACTCAATCTATGAATTGTTTGTGAACCTTTTGTCGGTGTCAACGAATCGCTTTGTCACGCCATGACACATCGGTTTTTTGATATTTAAACCAAATAGCGTTTTAAAGCCTTACTGTGAAATGAACTAGTAAACTATAGTAAGTTAAGGATGGCACAATTAGTGGAATAATGAGTGTTAAACTCTTGTTAGATAAATTTTCCACTTTAAGTATGTTCAATAAAGCTTATTGATTCTAAACTGAGTGGTTATTATTATAGATAATTACATCTTAATAAAATAATCTACATTGACATACATGGTTTAATTTTAACTCATCTCTTAAACACCATACACATGGGTATAGGTGTAGAAAGCTAAGGTTTTACAATAACAAACACGGAGTATTACTAAATATTTGAAAAACCAATTTTCAGTAACAACTAAAAACGCGTGTAAATATTTACGTTTGTTTTGGTTAGACTAAAAACGGACGAAAGCTAAGGCAATGTTTACTCATAATTTCAATCGAGTTCCGTGTGTTGGTGTAAACACAGATATTTCGAAATACCCATACATTTGTTGATTAAAATTGTATAAAATATACCTTTACAAATATAAAAATATTTGGTTATAGTGTCGTTAACACAACATTTCCATCATACTAATCATACTATCATACTAATATTATAAATGCGAAAGTTTAGATGGATGGATGTTTGTTAGAGTTTGTAGCCTAAACGGCTGAACGGATTTCGATGAAATTTGGTATAGATGTAGATGATGGAAGAACACTTGTTTTTTTTTCAATTCCACGAAGACGATGTCGCGGGCGAAAGCTAGTTAAAAAATATATTTTTATAAAAAAAGGATACGTTATTCGAGATACGAGTGTCATTTGATACATTAAATTCAAATGTTATCACATTTTAAGACAATGTTAATCAACATAACAGAGTCCGTGAATGATTGAAATGTCGGCTAGTTCGTCGACGCACTGTGAATGTTTACTCAGACCGTTTGCTATTTGCTTTCGAACCAGCACAGCGAACGGGCTCTGCAAACAGATAGCCTGCTACCCTATCAATAATTCTCTAACACTTTCAACAATACATCTGATTGTTAAAATCAAAGATTTAAGAGTACATTTGAGGTAAGAAAATACCATCAAAATAATATTATAAAGAGGAAAGATTTGTATTATTGTTTGCATTGAAATAACTCAAAACTACTGGGCCGGTTTTAAAATTTGTTTGACCATTAAAAAACTACGTTATCAGTAGCATACGCTATATTTTTTTAATTTAACGCGGGCGAAGTCACGAGCAACAGCTAGTTGTATTATATATAACATCGTATTTCTGGTTAAGACAAATATTTCTTCATGTATATAAGTTTAATTTTTCTATCCAGTAGTATAACTCTGTACATTCAACAGAAGCCGGTCGGCAGTGTTTGCACTGCACAGAGCATAATTTGCAAAGGCTGTTTGCGTCCATATATGCTTATTGCAAGCGCCCGACAGCAGAGCTTTCTGTTTTATTTGTCTCAACGAATAAACAACATTTTCTAATTGTATTTTGCAATTTTAAATGTAAGAAAATACAAATAAGCGCCAATAGCCTAATGGTTTGGGGTACGGACTACCGATCGTGAGGTCGAGGGTTCGAATCCCGCCATTCGACTATTGTCGTGAACCATATCTTAGCACAAGCCTAGAGCATAGTTGGAATGGTTAAAGGAAATATTAGTAAATTAACAAAAATCTACTAATATTAAAAAAAATATATATATAATAAGAATACTTGTAACATATAAAGGTATTGAGGAATTTAATTGAATAATTCAGGACTGTAAGCTTAGTAGACCTAAAATTATATCAGTACCGTATAATATAGTTTATCTTTGCACACACATTGTTCGTTGATTATCTAATTTTTTCATTGAAACAAATGAAGGAAATTAAATTCATATACAAAGTAAAGTACTGCAAAATAGCGTTAACGACTATCACGTTAAGGTATAAAACAGCTTGTACTACTAGCATCGTGTCGGGGTTGCGTTGTAAAGCGTTGCGGTTGTATCGGGACAGCGGCGCGAGGTCCGCTAGAGACCGCAGACCGCAGACCGCTGGCGCGGCTAACCGCACGTCCCGGCCCCCGCCGCCCACCGCCACAGACCACACTGAGCTGGACATGTCTTTACTCACAAACCCAGCTTTTTGATATTAAGATTGCTTTGGTATATGTTCATACTTAGTTTCCTGCATGATAAAGTACTCACGACTATAACAGTTAATGAAGGAACTTTTTAAATAAAGAATTCGTAAATATTTTTGACTGACTTCCCAAAAGAAGGAGGTACTCAATTCGATTGTATGTCATTTTTATGTTACGGCATAACTCCGCCGCTAGGGGCCCGATTTTAATAATTCTTTTTTTTATCCGATAGTGCTTGCAGGTGGGTGCCAATTTTTGTTTGATTTTTTTTATAGAAGCACGTTACTATATGAATTAGGAATCTGCTATCATAAATATTATTTTAAGATATAAATAACTCACTAGTCATGTATTTGAGAGATTCGCAAAATTTAAAATGCAAATAACTTCCTTATTACTTCAAATTAGCATTATAACTAGATTTCACAAAATGTAATTTGAAACATATGTTAAAATTACAATTATCATTAGATATTGTAATATTATGTAAATTAATTGATATTAAATTATTCTGCGCCAATATTTCGTACATATATATAACGTAATGTAATGTTTTCCGAAGAAATCCTGAAACGATGTTATAACAACTAAATGCATAAAGTAAAACGCATAAGTTAATAGCATTTAACTACTTATAGTGATCTTCCAGCTGTAGTGTACTTAACCTAGTTCTTATGTGCTTAGGAAAACTTTGTAGTATCAGTAAGTCTTGCTTGCCACTCAATCGGTTCTTACACTGGGACCGTTACACAAGTATTAATAAGCCTTAAGTAACACTCACAAGACTTCAAGATATTTATGTTCTATTCGCATTTATCCCTTTAGTGCGATCTGGGTTTTTTAAGCGTAGAACTTTGCTTTCATTGGCCCGCAATGAAAGTCGGGAAAAGAAACTTTTATTAAAAAGTATGTTACAATTAATGATTTAACAAATTTCAATACGGTTTTAAATTTACTACACTAGTGTTAAATTGTGAGGGAATGAAGCTTCAATAACTTCGAGGGTGGGCGCCCCTTTTATTTGTTACCCCTTCCATCATTTGGGTCGTTTCGTGTTTGTAGACGGGTCCGCTATCGAACAACAGATGTACAGCTTTGTTAAATGTATGCGGAGATTTAATAAAGTAAGCAGGTTTGTTTCGTTTTTTATTTATATTGCCGTTTGAACTGAATTTGCTTTTACGATCAAGCACATGTGTTAGATCAAAAATAGTCCTCTGGGAGCTTTCAAATGCTAGCTACAAATGTTTGTTTTCTGCGGAATATTACCCAGTTTTAGAGTTAGGTATTTGTACATTTCTGAGTATTAAATTAGTAGTTTTTAATTTTTTTTGACTTGATTTGATTGTTGATATGAATAAGGGACATTTTATTTTATTTTATATGGAAATATTTGGTGAAGGTTTCGTTGGTCTCTTTGCTAAGTTGCAATATCGTGCAATTTAAAATGATTAAGGAACACAAAAACCTAATGTGTAATGTGAGCAGAATAAAAGAAAATAGAAACGGTAAAGTTAAATCAAACACGTATACAAATCTAGTTAGCATTTGTTTCGGCCGCGGCGTATTTAATTTTGAATACTTACGCAAGAAAACAATGGTAATGCGGTCTCCTTAGCATTCGGAGAGCGGGCGAGCTGCATTTTTACGGAGTATTACAGTGAATGTGAAATGAGTGAGTCATAGGCGTGTAGTTTACGAGTCGAATAGAAATCGTCCGCTTTGAATGAAGAGAGAAGAAGCGAACGTGTCGTACATTATTCATAAGGGTCGTTTCACGCGCGGACCACGCGGCCGGCAGCGGCGCGAGTGTTTCCAAATCAATATCCGTGTCTCAATCAGTGCAATTAAGGCGGCCCATCCGACAGAGGCCGCGCTCGTTGTAATTAGATTCGCGCCGACATCGCCGCCAGCTCTCGCTACGAACCACACACGACCACAAACTAAACACACTTGATTATGCTAGACAATATTCACTTAATATGTATTTAAATAAATTCTCACGCTTTTTACAACGAAAGTAATTAAGGAAGCTTGATCCGTTACATCGAGCATGACTAATGTTTATATCTTGGGGAAATTATTGGTATAAGTTCGCACAGTAGGGGTTCAATCGTACAATAGTAAATTCTTCAAAAAGTAAGTGTTAATAATAGGTACAAAAATTGCTTATTATATACAAATGATATATTTTAAATTAATAAATGTTTAAATGTCCAATTTGAAGATTGAAATTTATTAAATGTTTCAATATGGGTTTCAATATTGGTATTTTCGAATGTCGTTTAACATTCATAAAGTAATAACAAAAGCTGTAGAAAACAAGTTTTAATATTCGTAAAGCTTTCTCGCACGAACAGTTACGGATGCATTGTGCAGAGCGAAATTAATAATGCGTTAGGGGGAGTCGAGGCGCCCTATTTCTTCACATGCCGTCCCCGTATCAATGTAGGGTAGAAATTTGAAAACACAATTAGAGTTAATACAGAGGTGATTGTTGCCGGGCGAGGGTCGACTACGAGGGGTTACGGTAAATCCTTTAATTTGACTGAGCGAGGGGCAGCGGGCGAGCGGGCGATATTGCTCGGTGGTTTTATTGCAAGCGCCATCTGCCGCGCGACGTTCGCTGTAGATGAAGAGATAATTTCCCTTTTAAAGCGGAGGGGCGAAGCGACGGAGCGTCGGGTTCATTTAGACAATTCACAGCGAGCGACGCGGGAAGTACGTCTGTAGATGGAGTAGATAGCGGCCCATTATGCGGGACCCCTGACGACGGCCCGCACGATGTGAACACTCGACGGCTATAATTTGATAAGGCGCTTCACACGCTCCGCTGCCCACCGAACGTACCGTGCGCGCCTATAAACTCGTTCCATTGATAATTAATGTTTACAACCCGACATACTTAACTCTGCATGTTATCGCTAAACAAAATATAAATTCAGAAGTTACTGGATAACAAATATCAAGCTAATCTTGATTAAATGTTGTAAATAGATCAAAGGCGATTAATTTATCAATGTTAAAATTAATTTATAATAATAATAACAATCTATTCGTACATTTATTAAAGTATCGTATTGGTTAGAACATGAATGAAGTACGATTTAAATTGACGGGCTTAAATTAATTGATCTTGTATTTTCATTGATGAATAGAGAAATGATTGACTTTTTTAAATAATTTAATGATACTGTTAACATTGTCATTTAATGCACACGCATTGGAATAAAAATAGTTAATGCATTTGGTACGTAACAACCTTGATTAGAAGGGACAGTAAACACTATCTCTGGCTACACTGAGTTAAAAGACATTTGATTACAAATCAGCCGAACAAAGCGCACCCTAATTACAATTACCAGGGTAACATAGTTGACTAGTCGGTCGATAGTCTGAAAGCTCAGTGGAAAACAAACAGGATTAGATGAGGCCGCAGCCCCTGTTGTTTCATTATATAGCAGCTAAGCGGATCGGGCACGTGCAATGTTTTCATCACTGGCCGTCGGACGCGGCCCTAATGCAAGGGTAAACAAGCCCCCGTCCCACTACGCCCTCCATCGCCCCGCGTATGAATAATTTGAACGCATCACGCCGAGGGACAGCCGGCGTGGAATCGCAATAACCCGTAAATTATTTAATTATACGGACAAACTTCGAGCTTGGAATGAAACGCGGGAACCGTGGAATTCACTTTAACGTCGGATTTTATGTTTTTGATACTGGCTTTATAAACTTTTTTTTTAATGTTGGAAGGTGAAAGCCATTTTAAGATACATATCTAACATGATTAATTAATTTTCATACTAAATTAGTACAAGTCAGAGAAATTTTGATGAACTCCACTTAAAGGAGGATAAAAGCTTGACATTTAAAATGAATTATCTAGACAAAAATTGCTTCCATCATCTCTTTTCACAGTAGGTCATTTATTAAATGTTTATATGTTGAAATACCTATACAAAAAGTTTTTTGTGTTTATACATTTTATGAAAGCTTTAAAAGAAAATCTTCGGGTTACATTGTTATTGGATTCACAATAAACAGAGTAGATATTGTGCGAGGGTGCGGTAGTTTTTCAACGGCGTCAAAGTTTCATAACGTGGGGGGTTGCGGCCCCGAGCGGCCCCTAGCGGCGCGGCGCTCGTAAAACAAACACAAAGCTGAGCGCGACCCGTATTGTGCAGCCCTTTTGTGTCGTTATGACGCTTGTGCCACTCCACCAAATCACTGCTCAAAACTCTCTCATACTTTTTGCAATGTACTGACAAACTAGTAATTATGAATACGGAATTGTAATGATTATGACAAGCCCGTGGTATTACCAACCATGATTTCGGTTATTAATATTGTAAATTATAAACGTTTGTTTGTTCAAATAGTGATAATTGTATAGTATTATGTAAATTACACTACAACACATTTGTTAAAGTTTATCTACGTGTATTTTTGGATCACTGCTCAATACCGTTACATCGAGTGTAATCTTAGATGTAATAACGTATAATAGACATAAACACTGGCATATCAGCAACAGTCGTGTATACGTGAAAGTCCATCAGAGCGTGAATAATATAAGAGTGAGTGCGCGCAACAATAACGCGGCGTGTCGATACAGGCACAAAGACGCAACAATCAATTCAAGTCGTAAGTAGGTGTGATTCGCCACGGCCCAGCCCCGAGACTAACAAAAGAAAATCTAAGCAATTAGTCGACGACAGAAAGAGCGGAAAACACGCGTTAGACGCGGTCACGATTCTAACTCCGTTAACCGAAAATATACCTTATCGACCAACCGCTTTTATACGTTACTTTTACACAAATGAAAATTGTTCTTTTTATGTTACTGACTGCGACAAAATCATAGAAATATATTTTAGAGTCGAATTTAATAGAAATGAAAGATTATAACTAACTTATCTAAATAATTTTAGCTTCATAATTCTGTGACTTATCAAATATTGACATGTTTGTATCATCAATTTAAACACTGGAATGTTCTTAAAGAAATCTGAAGACTAAAAATAACATTGACAGCAAGTGAAATGTGTAAACATCATTTTTCATTCATTGAATTGAATTCGATCGAACATTTTAATGTTAATAAAACTGTAACGTAGGTGACTGAATCGATTACAGAGTACTACTACTAGTGGTAGTGCTTCAGAAGCAAGGCGGAGATAAATCTATTGGGTTAACACTCTTAATAGCTGACAGATTTCTGTCGTATAAATAATTTACGTGGTTAATTAAGAATGTATCACGTTTTTGTATAAACACAGTAATGAGAACATAGAGTTCTTTTATACCACAGCTTGTAGAATATTTTTTTTCTTAGTTAGCAGTGTTATAATTTAAGATTACAAATTTAATTAGTGACATGCGATTGTTGCTTATCGATGTTCATAATCCGTGAAATGACCAGTCGAACTAATTTGTATTCAATCTCATACAGAATGCTTAAAAAAATTAATAATGGAATAGTTGAACCGTCACGCAATAGTCACAAAAACATGTACGATGTCGGACTGCGATGTAAAAACATCGCTCGTTATAACCATTATGTTCTAACGCAGAGTTTAACAAAGTGGAGGGGTACATTTCTGATTCTCGCTCGACTGAGCGTGTTAAGTGCTAATGTAATAATCCATTACAATGAAACGCAGCAGTGTACGCTAAATAGCGCATTCAAGCATTGAGCAGTGCCGCCATCTGTCCGCCACAATGGCAAACAATGGCCCCTTCTAAATCACCCTCACTAGCCGGCCCTGTGCAAATATTACTCCGCGTATCTGGCCCTGGATAATTTTATGGACGGTGTCATCAATAATACATGAAGACCGACGGGGTTGCATGCTCGCTGTATTTACGCGTTTAACAAAACATAGGACGAATTATTGGTTGCTGTTGACAACTTGTTACAGTGAAACGAAATATATTTTTTGCCTTTTACTACTTTTTAAATGTAATTACACGACAAATTGTCATTTATATGGAAAATATAAGTTTAACCGTTTATTATATGTATATTCGGTTATCTCCCTGACCTGAGGTCAGTTTTTATCGACCTAAACTAAATTATTGTGTTTAACTTTTTTTATAACTTTGAATTTGATCACTTCAACTTTAATTACTTTGGACTATAAAGTATTTCTAAAACTAAGTTTTATGTTAAAAAGATTCAGTTACTTAAATTTCAGTAACAAAGAATACATAAAGTTATTTGTGTTGTATAAGTTTTTTATTGCCTTCAAAATATTCTCACATTGTGAAATATCACTGATAGCATTCAGGGAGGCGTAAATTGATTTTGTTTTAGCTTTGAGTACGTGTTAAAGTACTGTTATTATTAAAAGTGGGGTTCTCGCAGGAAGGAGGGCGAGGAGCGTAAAATCAACAGATTACCGAGGGACCCCCGCGGGTCGCCCCTGCGGCGCGGACCCCGGCGCAACACTCATATCTATTCGTTACCTACCCTATTGTTACCCTGCGGTTAGGGCTGTCGACTCAATGCAAGGGGATTTCAATTTTAACATTGCAGTTAAACTAAGCTATTAGGATAGATTCGTAGTAAATAGCAGGTAGTTAAACCATTTGTTTGTTGAATTTTACAAGTGGGTAAGTCTATTGAAGTTTGTTTTTTGTTGTAACTTTTATTTCTTATTGTAAGCTGTCATGAATTTATAAATACAAATTCATTTGCGATGCGATCTTGATAAAAATTATAGATGAAGATTTAGTAAAAATTATAATTGTTAATATAAAAATCTACAACCCTAGAAACGTGCTCGTTTTGTGAATTCTTCTAAGCGTCCCTGACTAAAAGATATATGTTGTTCGTTTCAGTTGCACAGCCCGAGGGGAGCTCGTTCTGCCTCCCCCTATCATATTTCGATCATAACGCAGTGTATTGAAATAAACGCCATCACAACATTTCTCTATTACCGCCGACGACTGCGTTTGTTGGCAGAGTTATTCTTGTATTTTATCTATGCGATAAAAATGTTATTATGTCCCCACATTGTGTTACGATTTTACGACTATAAATTCACATAATACACACATTTACGTACAACAAAATAACGTATGCTTCGTATCCGCATAAAAGAATTACGACATACATTTACATACAAGTAATTAACATTTTAAATATTGATATACATACCTGTTTGTGCATTTCCACATTGAGTCCATACGACATTTCATAATACTGAAACATAAACGACACAAATTAGTGAGCATACATTACTGGAGGCGCAACGAATACGACAGAGAAAACGTTTTGGCGCGGATTAGCCTCCTCAAATCGTCGGCGTCGGGGCCGAGTGACTAAACATCCGCACTCGCTTGGAAGCAAGCCAGAAGTGTTTCCGACACATAAAAATGCTCCTGAGAATTTCCTCTGAAGCATATTAAAATAAATTGCAAGCGATTTGGCAACACTTAATCGTGATTCATATCTGAATGGTAGCAGCATACGGGAGCGAGAGCCCGCCAAACATTGGTACGTTTTTTATATTTAATGTTGCCAGTTTTTGCGGTTTATGCTCCATTTAGGATTTGTTTAATACTGCTACTTGGTTATTAAAGCGTTACAACTTATTTTCTTTCTAATGTAATATTCCAATAGTATATTTATATACCTATGTACCTATAGGTTCAACATTTAATATAATTGTAACGTAATGTAGAAAAAAGTCATAGGAATGTTACAGTTAATGTTAAATTCTAATCTTCAAGATGTTTATATAACAATAAAAGTATAAAGTTTCATAAATGTTATTCAGATAATAGAAATGTAAAACATTTTATTAGATGACTGACTCAGAAAAGAATAAAAACAAATTCAATTGAATACTTTTTTATAGAGTATAAAATGTTAAAGTTGGCAAATATGGCACCGTTATTTGTGTGTAATTTAGTTATAATTACACACTTACGACGTATAAGGATAACAAGTCATAATTCAGTGTAAACAGATGCTCGTGTATTACTCATAACCATTGCCGGCAAATGATTAAACCACAAAATGAACTGATGTAATTTATAAATCATCAAGGACAAAGAACTTTTGTTTTAAAAAAAGAAAACTAAACTTACCATAACATAATGCCTCTGTATTTCGATTTTTTCACTAGCCAGCTTCTCGCATTCTAATTTTAAACTGTAACAAACAGAAACTGTTGTTAGCCCCGATTTGCACGGGCGCTTTCATAACGCTTGTTAAAATTGAAATTGAACAAATGCATTCTCTTGTTGTATCTATTTAAACGGCAGCGCTTTTAAAACGCGACGATTTTTCGCAGTGTTGCACATAGAAAGAAACAAGGGTTACTTTAAAGCGTTCGTGTGATCGAGAACGTTAAAAAAGCGCCAACGCCGAGCGTTAAAAAAGCGCCTGAACGAACGGGGGTTTACTGTGGTTTTCGAATGCAGTGACATTTGTATTGACTCATATTGATGTCTCACTTTATTGGAAGGTAATGTGAGGGATGTCAATACAAGTATCGATATAGACCCACAGTTATCGAGTATTTAATGTATCGATCGAGTCACATTATCTTGATAGGTAATAAAAGTAAAAAGGTAATGGTGTTGGGTCGTTAGTTCGCCGCGTGGTGGCAAGGCAATAAACGTTAGAAGCGATTACAGTAAATGCCAGGTCGCTTGTGTGAGCAAACATACGTATAGGTTGCTATATGACATGTTTAATCATGTAACATACGAAAGCTTTGATAGACACACAATAGGTTCACAACGTGATAGATTGAGAAAACAAATATCTCTTGATAAGTAGATTTGTGCTATTCAAATATTTTTATTATCACTACATTAAGTTTATAGATGCTTAACATTTTATGCCCTGAAACTTATCTATTAGTAACACTTTTGGTAGTCTCCAATTTTTTTTTTAAATACAGTTCCTCAATCCTCTCATCTCATCTCTCATCAAATATAATAAACTACCACAATTACATTTACTATCCGTGTTTAATTGAATAAAATGAACCTTAATACGCTACCGCGCTCGGTCTGTGTTACCATTAAACGTGTATCGTAAAGCGGACAACTTTAATCGATGTTATTTACTCGGCATCGTACAATAAAAAAAATCGATAACACCATTGACCTAGTGGAAAAAACAATCATTAAACCAGCTGTAGGACTATAAAAAACTTCTTATCGTGTTTAACTACAATACCCGTTTAAACTAAGCAATGAGTTAAACCGATTTTAATTTTATTATGTTTCGAGTTTGACATAATATTACTAGCCTACGCTTACTGATATTTACTGCCATATTTACTGATTGTCTGTAGACTGGAGTAATGTTTCATAAATATTTCTATCTTGAAAATCCCACGTAATTTTAAGTCATCAATAATCTGTGTTTAATCGCGGTACATAATATTGGGGGTCACTTTAAATTCACATCTGACAGAATCGGTATTGGCACAGACCATAAATCGATACAATACAACGATATACGATACGATAGAGCAATGAAATAGATATAATCTATTAAATAAAAAGGGCAAAAAAGGACTGTTCAGAGAGCCGAGAGTACAGGTAAGAAATGATTTCACCGATACAACGACAAAGGGTACCTCGGATTACCCTATTTTAGATGTTTTGTTGCTTTAATGTAGGATAAAGCCAATATCTGTTTAAAAAATAGAACATTTTTTTCTTTTAAATCTTTACGGGAAAATGTAGACATTAATAGGATAGAAGTAGTAACAGGTACTGTGAAAAAGGTACTATAGATTGTTGATACTTACTTGTGATATTGTGCTTGTAAAAAATTAAATTCTTCTTTTATTCTGTCGCAGGATTCAGCCACTGTGAACTTGATAGGCTGGCCGGGCTGCGGCGGACCCTGTGGGAAAATTATTGTAGTAAATATGTGTAAGAATCAAATAGGGAATCTTATAAGATAGTAATTCATATTTTACGCTATATTTATATAATACTATTATATTATATATCGGTAGTCGGTATCCCGAGGGTTGGTAGGGCCATGGGTGGTGGTGGGCTGTGGTATAGTTCTATTACGTATTTGGTATACCAGTTTATTTTTTTGGTTTATTCTTCATCACGTTAAAACTTTTAAAGTAATCAGTTTTTATTGTTTGTACTATGACAGAAATAAAAACACTAAGCAGTATAAATTTTATTATTTTATCGAAGTTGTTTTATGGCAGAATGTAAACACTTTGTTTCTTGAAAACAAAATATAAAAACCACTTAAGTTATAATAAAATAACAGATCAATTACGGCCACAGCACGATAACATTCCTATTACAAAACAAAAAATTACACGCATCCCAAATTACCATAATACAAATTATCCTTTAATAACCATAATTCGGTGTGAGGGCCGATTAATAAGAAAGAAAAACAACAACGCCGACCGCTCACCTCTTAACACAGAAATAAAGCAAAGCGAACACGCGAACGCGTAATAATAAAGTAAAAAGAGAAATAAAAAAACCAACGCCATAATAAGAAGCAAGAAAATAAAAATAAAGCGAGGGACACGACAACACACGGTCGCCGGGAGGCCGGGCGGCAAAAAATAAATAACCGTCGCCCGACGGCGTGCGAGGAACAAACGGACTTTAAAAATAATAAAAGGAGCGTAAATAAAAGCGTAAAAGGAACTGGCGCGGCGTGTAGACGTTGTAAATGGAGCCGCGGACAATCGAGCCCGGGAGAAATGCGCCCGGGAATTTAGTGAATGTAACCGCCGGGGAGAGGCGACCGCAGCGCCCCCCGGCGACGCTAATGACCGATCGCACTCAATGACCTGATGCGTGAGGGACGCCAGCCGCGGCCCGGCCACTTCCCGCGCACTACAACCACGTCAATTAAAAACGAGTGCACATTCAACGCAGACAACCTGCCACTCGGTTCAATGGAACGAATTTCTTTATTTCTTCACGTTGATATACTAAAGTCTAAAGTTCCTCGAGACTCTATCTTGAGTAAAAACAACATCGTAACTAAATGATATTATACCATCGGTCCCTACGTACTAAGTATATCCAAAAGACACCTCTTTCACAAAGTAGAAATTCCATAAACCGTCAGTTATAAAATTATCATAACATTTGTTATCGTTGTTATATCAAAACATTTACAGTAAGAAAAAACGTTATCACACCCGCATCATGATGCGCCCTGCTTTATTACATGTTTGCTTAATCTCAAGTGTATGCACACGGCTTCTTTACTTTAAAGGACTACTTAACACCAACTAAGAGCTGTCAAGTTGCATATCGCCCAAAAAAATAAAGCACGTACTTAATTTCTCCAAATAGAATCACTGTTAAAGTAATTAAAATATGTAAATTAGCTGCCATCTAGATTTGAAAACATTATATTTAAATATGAATATTTTGCATCAAAAAACAGCTGACATTTTATCACTCACAGTAGGAGACAAAATGTTACTGAACTAGTCAAACAATAACCTTTATATTATCATTAAAATATGAAAATAAAATACAACAGCGGCCATAAACAACATTTTGTGTCCATTACTATAAAAAAAATTCTTAATACATAATCTGGCGCAAAAAAATAACTTACGTACAATAGCATAAACGTTACCCAGAAAAAAAAAATACCTTGCCATAAATTATCACTGAAAAGGTCAAATTAAAATACAATGAGGAGTTTTTGAGTGGCAGCATTGTGGAGGCTTGGATGAAAGGCCCGCATGCAGCGACCGCTCGCAAGAACAAAACTCAAACAGAATGCGTTTAAACGGATATAAAAAGAAATACGTGTTCCCATTTCCAATTATTGAATACGTCTGGCCGCGTCTACCTGTGCGCGCCGTGGGCCCTCGCTCCTTTTGTCCCACAATACTGAATTCCAAAGAAATGAATGAACGGAATTTGATAGCATTCTCTACTTAGTTTTATAATCTCAGCTAAAAACTTTTTTAAATTACATCAGTTTAAGGACTTAAAAAACGAAAGTGAATGTATGATAAATATTAAAATGTAAAATTCTTGGCCGATTACTTTTAAACAAGTGGTTTTTAATAAGAAGCGTCCTTGGTTCTGCGATATACAAATCAATTAAATCTCAAGTATGATTCTTAACAATGCATGATGTGTATTAGTACTAGAAAAAAATGAACAAAAACGCCAAGCATTTTTGCATCATATCCGGTAACTACATCAGTTTTTATCCCTATTTTTTCTGTTAACAAAGCGTTCGTGGAAACGACCATAGGCCGGTGTCAAGTTTTAATTAGCGACATTACAGTACGACACGAGACCGCGCATAGTCCGGCGGCTCAGCAAACAGTTAAACACCATTCGCACTTACAAACAAAACAAACAGGCCAATGCAAATATTTAAACATAAAGATTGCCTCCTCATAGACCCGGTATAGAACCTACAGCTAATTTATGCCCAGTTTCGATCAGATTAGAGCTCATAAAATCAACGACACGGTCTAAATTTATCGCCCCTCCACAACGAAAATAGCAAAGGATGCCAGTCAACTAATATAAAGAATGGGGGTTCGCCGAGCCGACGTAGTTTTCTGAGAAACATCGCTACCGCTTGACACATGCTTTGTTTTTTCAGTAAATTTTCTAAGAAAGTAATATTATACTGATCTTTTCGTTTTATTTTGGCTTTGTTTTGGTTTTCTATTATTTGAAATGGATCCTGTTTAAAATTAAGACAGACTTTTCCATTTAATTCGCTAGATTTATTTTGAACTAGCTTTCGCCCACGATTCTATCCGCGTGGAATAAAAAAAAAAACAAAAGTGAGTTGCTTATATGTTCTTAAAGATTATCCTCTACGTCTATGCCAAATTTCATCGAGATCCTTTCAGCCGTTTAGGCTACAAAGACTAACAAAAATCTAAACTTTCGCATTTATAATATTAGTAAGATTGATGCTTACAAATGCTATATATTGATGTGATAAAACTGTAATTATTAGCAAAAGCTTTTTAAACATTATTTACTTAACGATGAATCCGTATTACACATAAAACACCATATCATCGAAGTTTGAAAAACATAAAGCTGCAAGGTGAATGATTTGACGATATCCTGATTATGACGAAGTGGTGTTTGCATACTCCAAATGTTTTGTTTGTACAACCTGATACGCCTTATCTAAGTACAAATGTCGGGAATTATTTTGGACTGAGCACTGACTCAAGGTACTTCACTTATCAGATTAGTTCTGATATGTAAATCCATTTCTATATATCTACAAGATACATTTCCGTAGATAACATTAACAAGTATCACTATTTTTTATCTTTTTAAAAGATAAAAGGAAAAAACTAGTAGGCGTTTCAATTATGTGTTAGTTATTAATTATTATGTTACAGATTCTCTTCAAGAATTTATTGGTAGACGAACTTTGTTCATGTATCAACATTTCTCGCGTATCTTTTTTACTTTTTATTATCATGTCTCTTCCTAAATTTAGATGCCCAAGTATGTTTTAATGTGATAACTTCCTAATCATATCATATATCATATAAATATTATAAATGAGAAAGTTACGATGGATGGATGTTTGTTAGCGTTTGTAGCCTAAACGGCTGAACGGATCTCCATGAAATTTGGCACAGGTTTAGAGCATAGTCTGGAAGAACGCATAGGCTACTTTTTATTCCGGGAATACTTTCGGTTCCCGTGGGATTCATTAATTTAGTTTTTAATGTTTACTCGATCATTCTGCAACGGTTCAACATATCTTATTGAAATTTGGCACAGATATAAAACAAAGTCTGGAGTACACATGTCCGGTTTCCGAGGGATACGTAGCTTTTTGTTATTTATGATATATATGGTAGTTCGTATGTTTTTTAATACCACGCGGACGAAGTCGCGGGCAACAGTTAGTATGTAAATAAATTCTACTTTTAAAATATTTGAACAGTACCTAACTTATAACAAGGATTGTCTAGTTTGTCACTCATATTCCGTATTTTCTAGAATGACATAATTTAATATTTTTAAAATGTCAACAAAAGTTGTCCGTGTTCAGCGAGGGAAAGCTGTTATTTGAGTAGTCGGAGCGGCGCGGCGGGAAGGCGTCTCGCGTTTGTTCGTAGCGGTAATTCCGACACTCAAATATTGACTAAGCGCCGAGCGCCGAGTGCCTAGGACGCGACACGGATTCTGTGCAAACACATGAATAGACATTTACATTAACACCCCCCCTAACCCTCCCCACCTCATGTCCTCTCACAAGTCATGAAACCATTTGAAAAACGGTTTTAATTACACATCTTTAGTAATCAAGATTAAACTTGCAAATAAATTGGTATTGTTAGGATGTAATAAACATAATGTTTTTAAAATAATGTGTGAATAATGACATCAAAACAACACTATAAAATATACATCATTAATTCCCCATCTTTATCCTACTATACTATCTTATTAGGGTCAGCGCACCAGGTTTTCTTCTTTTTGATCATGCCACCTTTCATTCAATCCATCCATCTCTTTCTAGGTCTACCTCTACCGTCTGCGTACTCATAACTAGAGTTCTCCTCGTCACATTCAATTCTTCCCTCAAAACATGCCCATACAATATACAACAATCATTTGATCTCATATATTTCACACACACTTTCTACACAACATATAATTATATAATGTACCTTATAGAGGTGGTTTTGTTTTTGCCACACACTATTCCAATTATTTAATACTAGCTTTTGCCTGCGACTCCATCCGCGTGGAATTAAAAAAAACAAAAGTGAGTAGCCTATGTGTTCTTCCACACTATCCTCTAAGTCTGTACCAAATTTTATCGAAATCCATTCAGCCATTTAGGCTAACTCTAACAAACATCCATCCATCCATCCATCTAAACTCGCATTTATAATATTAGTATGAAAAGTATGAAGTATGATGAGCTTAAAAAAAAGCCAATTTTGACAATGCCATATAAATCAGATTAAAAAATTCAAAATGTAAAAAACACATAACAATTAGAAATAATATAAATAAAAATCAAATAGCAGTTGTAATGGTTAGAAGCTGCGGTTTGTTAGCCGTCGGAAAACGCGACAGATGCGTTGCGGTTTGTGGTTATGTACACTACGTTAATATCGCTCTTAAATTCAACCAGTTAAAGATCAATTTAGAACTAATTGTAATGAATAGCTCGAATTACAAATTAGAGCACGCAAATGTATTAAACCGCACTATAGCTATTTCATCACTAAATTTTGTGAGATCTTGTTAAAATACGTAAAAAAATATGAAATTCATAATATCAAATTGTCTTTTTTAGTATGAATTTTGTATTTTGCAGTTTCTTAATGACTAATTTGCATTTATAAATGATAATTATCTTAAATTATTATTGCTTCACTGTTTGTTGAATAACATATAATTCAACATGTCACAATTAAGTATCAATATATTCAGATCATAAGATAATGGTGACATTTGAAACAGTAATAATGTAGTATCTAGTAAAAAGTAAAAATAAAAAAATTGCAATTCTAAATTCAAAAATAATAACAAAAAATTATGAAATCCATAATATCAAATTGTCTTTTTTAGTATGAATTTTGTATTTTGCAGTTTCTTAATGACTAATTTGCATTTATAAATGATAATTATCTTAAATTATTATTGCTTCACTGTTTGTAGAATAACATATAATTCAACATGTCACAATTAAGTATCAATATATTCAGATCATAAGATAATGGTGACATTTGAAACAGTAATAATGTAGTATCTAGTAAAAAGAAAAAATAAAAAAATTGCAATTCTAAATTCAAAAATAATAACAAAAAAGCACAAAAGCAAATCAAACACAAAAACAAAAGATAAAAAATTCAAAATGTAAAAAACACATAACAATTAGAAATAATTTAAATAATATGAATAAAAATCAAATAGCAGTTGTAATGGTTAGAAGCTGCGGTTTGTTAGCCGTCGGAAAACGCGACAGATGCGTTGCGGTTTGTGGTTATGTACACTACGTTAATATCGCTCTTAAATTCAACCAGTTAAAGATCAATTTAGAACTAATTGTAATGAATAGCTCGAATTACAAATTAGAGCACGCAAATGTATTAAACCGCACTATAGCTATTTCATCACTAAATTTAGTGAGATCTTGTTAAAATACGTAAAAAAATATGCATATCTTTTAAAAATAATTTAGTCAGAATTTTAATAAATATACACGTTTGTATTGAAACGTCAAAAAGTTTTAAAGTGTTTTTGACAGTTGTTGCACCTTGCAAGGTCTTTCTTTACCTTAAAAAATATCACGTACATTGACATGTTATTTAAAGGTCTGTCAAAAAAACTAACGAAATTCTACTAAAGTTTTTGTGCTGATTTATAACTGAAGCATGGGTGAAATGCATTAGTGTGTTGCATTGGGCATGAAAGCATGGTCGTTGTCGCTTACCGGATGCCTCGCGGCCGCCACGGCAGCAGCGGCTGCGGCGGCATTCATTGCGCCCGCGCTTGGATACATCCCCGCGTCAGACACACGCAGTCATCGTCTTGAAACACACAAATATAAAACAAACAGGCCACAGCACACACTTCACAACACTTGATCATACACCAGTAGCACACGTTGCCTCGCGGTCAGTCACTCGCGTTTCGTTTATTCAGAGCGGGAAAGAACACACTAACGTCAGCCGCACACGAAGGCTGGCAGCAAACTAAACGCTGGCGCGGGGGGACGCCCGCTTCCCCCCGGTACCCAACCTCCTCGACCACCCTTCGCATACCGCTGCCATACATATTTTCTCCACTTGAATTTTTCGTAGACTATCTTTATGTTTGAGGAATACTTAAGCGAATCGGAAACGTACCTTCGAATGGAACAGTATAATATTTGTTTGTTGATAAGGGTATAGCACTGTTTTTTAATTATATTAATCCTTATTAATGTCGAATAATTTATTATACTCGTGTTGTTTTTTTATTTGAAACATATGGACTTTTATTTAATTATCATTAAGTTCAATACAAGTTAATTTATTACAACATACTAAAATGTCTTAAAGATAATTGCTATTTGTTTATCTGGGTTTATAGATTTTAAAATACTTGTACGTACTATCTCTCTTATCTTACTTCTTACTAAAATTATAAATCCGAAAATTTAGATGGATGGATGGATGTTTGTTAGAGTTTGTAGCCTAATATTCTGAACGGATCTCGATGAAATTTGGCATACATGTAGAGGATAGTCTGGAAGAACACATAGGCTACTTGTTTTTTTTTTAATTCCACAAGGACGGCGTCGCGGGCCAAAGCTAGTATGGTATAAAAAAGATAGCATCGGAATTCTGGAAACAAAACTTATTGTTGCATCTCTTTTATGTCGGATAAAGCAGACTTTATGCTTAACTATCTATCAACATTTATTATTCCAAACTAAATATTTTAAAACAAATGATGATGATGACGAATGTTTTTCTTATGAAAAAAAAACAAAAGGAAGTTTTTTTTATCTGATCAGTAACCATCGCTACCTGTAAATATCTACAGTAAATTAGTAGTTACATTTATGTTCATTCGTTGCTAACATTTTTAAGTAGAAAAATATTTGTAACTGGCAATTTATATAAGGAACAGTTCAGAGGAAAAGTATCGAAACTTTTAAAACCTTGGAAGAAATTATATAAAACTTTTTCAAAGTGTAATTAAATTCCCTTTATACTTGCAGGTCTTCTGTGAGACGTTGTGTAACTATAATTAACATATCTATACTAATATTATAAAGAGGAAAACTTTGTATTTTTGTATTTTTGTATTTTTGTATTTTTGTATTTTTGTATGTATTGAAATAACTCAAAAACTACTGGGCCGATTTCAAAAATTCTTTCACCATCAGAAAGGTAATTTATCTGTGAGTAACATAGGCTATATTTTATTATTACTAATGTTTAGGAACTATTAATAAACAGCGTGTTTCTGGACGCCGGCGTTAGAAATTCACTAAACTTTAACTTTTCTCGGCTTACGCTGCCTAAACCGTTAGAGGTATATAAAAATGATGTATGAAAGAATTATAGATCTCAAAAAGTTCTACAGAAAAGTTCGCGATAGCATATATCTATCTTTAACGGTTTTCTTACAATAACCACTTTTTTTATTACAAAATGAATTAAAAACCTTACGCTATTTGCAGCGTTCTTTTATTGGTTTCAATATTAATCCTTATCCAAATAAATGCGTTTGTTATCAGGAGAATTTAATGTAGAATAAAATTGTTCTTAACAGTATTTAAATTGGACTAATAGTTTAGAAGATATCGCGAACACAAACAATAAGGGTAACCGAAAAATCAGCTTACAAGCTACCAGGCTTAGAAATTTGAAATCTTGCATCGGTAGATTTTTGTTATTACGTAGATTACTACTAAGCTAATACTTTTGGTAATATGTTGAAAAAAGGGCGAACGTAATAGTTTATATAAGTAGTATGAAATAGTATAGATATATAGAAATATCAGCGCTTATTTTACAAATAAGCACCATAGCTGAGTAAAGGCCTTATTCAGCATTCCAAAGTTATTGTTATTGTTGCTAATTATATGTGTTTTTTGTGTATTCGATTATTCTGTTGTTCTGTGTCTTAGCATGTATATTTTATTATTTTTATTTCCTCAATCTTTTATGTTATTTTACGTTCTGAATGGATTAAATGAGTTATTATTATTAAATAGTGGATGGAGCGCTGTTTTTGTACTCGATATCGGATAAGCTATCGCGACTATGTAACAAATCTCGATGAGCAGCAATCGGCTACTAGTGTTATCGATATTTTAACATTCTTCAATAAAACTTTGATGTTAATCATCGATCATTATTAATCAGTATTATTATACTTGCTTAAATATTTTAATTCTTTTACACGTTTGTTGGTTGATAAGAACCTGCATTTGGTTTTAGTCACATCATCCTGCGGCAATCAACGAAGGAAACCTATACACTGAAAAGGGAAATATAGAAGAATTATTACCTTTTTTCAAAAAATATTTTTTTTTTATTATCAAAAAATAAAATAATGTAATATAAAAGTAGCCGTAATCTACACGAAACGTAACATGAAAAATACTATTTCTACTTTGATCACAAAGAATAAAAATATGTTTTTTTTAATGAAAAAAAAAATTTGTGGTTGTCATCGATAGAATGTGAACTAATTGGTTCCTGATAGGAATTTAAAAACAAATACATGACGTATAAATTGCGTAATTACCAAACAAAACTAGTCACTAATATCTAAAGCTCTGTTTTTATTTTTTATGTGCGGCTCACGTATACGACTAATTGCGGTCGATGTGTGCTGTTTAAAAAATAAAAAATAAAAAAACTGGTTAATTCATTTGTGAAAAGCAGTTACTTTAGCGGCTCTCCGCCACTTGGCTACTGTTCGCACGTATCTCGTGATTCACGTCGCATCTCCTGGCGTCGACCAACTCCTGACAATAAAAAAAACAAATCTGCCGACGGACGCCCGTAGTACGCTTTTTGTTTTGCGTCCTACAGTTTTGTTTTTTTAACGATGCGCCTTTTTAAATTTATTTTTGAGACCCCGCAGCCGTTGTGCTCGAGGCCCACAATATGTCGCCTACGGAAGTTAATAATAACCTTAAAACAATGCACACGGAATACGAGTTTTTGTCTTTTGTTTTTGAATAGCATTGTCATGCGTTATATCAAGCGATGTTAACCGATTGATTATTTTTTATCAAATCTATAACCACTAATTAGGTATTATAAAGACGAAATATTTGTATTTTTGTATGTATTGAAGTAACTCAAAAACTACTAGGCCCATTTTAAAATTCTTTCACCGTTGAAAAGGTAATTTATCTGTGAGTAACATAGGCTATATTTTTTAATTTTTTTTAATTTCACGCGGACGAAGTCGCGAGCGACAGCTAGTTCTTAATATAATTTTAATAAAGAAATGTTTGGCATCAAAATTATTTCTTTATTCATGAAGAAATAGATTTTTTTCTCAAAGTTCTCAACTTAGAAACAGATAAGTTTAAAATTAATGGAATGAAAATAAAACATATTATCTGTAGGTAATCATAAAAGTAATGCAATGAAATAAAGATAAAAAGCAAATGTTTAATTTTAAAACAACCAATTCTTCGAAATAGCAACGCTGAGCAGATGAGGTTAACAAAATATTTTTATATTCGCGAGGTCCCGTAGCGGCGCGCTCCGGACAGATAAGCAATAATTAATTAGGCGGGAAACCACGCTTAATCGGCTGCCGTTATTCCGCGCCCATTATAATTATTGTTCTCACTTCATAACCGTTATATGACCTGCTGATTAATTCGTTATTTAACTACGTTACTTGTGTTTTAAAAATTTATAGAAAATACAATCATTCGGTAAATATTTTGACACATCGAAAAATCTCTTATATCCCTGAAGACAATAATCTTCCTATAAGTGTTTAAGTGGGCAAAGAAATGTGTTTGTTACTTGATAATTACTAATGAGTAAAAGCAGCAGTGAATTGACGAGTAAGGTTAATAAAACACGTTGTACAATAGAAGGAAATATCTGTGGCGATGACATGGCAAGCGCGACCCCAGCGCCGCCCCACGCACCGGACGGACTTAGCAAACAAAACACACCGTATAATTAACCGGCGCGAACGATTAGTTGTATAACCTGCCATTGTTGAGCGCAAAAAGCGATCGTTTGAAAAAGTCACCTCAGTTCCCAGAAGGCCAGTGCTTCGACTTGCATTAATGCGGGCTATGTTCGAGTTTTTTTTTTCTTTTGCCGCCCAGGCAACAAATATTATATTGCAATCTATGCTTTGGATCGTCGTATGATTTGAAATTTTTATTATATAGAAAAACTGTACCTACGTAAAACAAATTTGATAAAAGTAACCCTATTAACAAATACAATACCAACTTTGTGATAATTTTTATTTTCGTTCAAAATTTGATATTTCGAGAAAAAAAGATCAAAATTCTAGCAACACTGATTGTATTAAATTTAATAGAGTATTGTAAATTTTCAATATGAAATTAATTAATACATTTATATACTTACAAATATTTCAAACATTTCGATATCATGAGCAACTTCAATAAAAATATATTTTTCCAGTCATCGAAATGTTATTAATTATCCAAGTTAATCATATTTTGCTCTTTTAGTAGAACTTCATTAACAAAATATAATATAACTAGCTTTCGCCCGCGACTCCGTCCGTGTGGAATTAAATAAAAACAAAAGTGAATAGCCTATGTGTTCTTCCAGACTATCCTCTACATTTATACCAAATTTCATTGAAATCCGTTCAGCCGTTTAGGCTACAAACTCTAACAAACATCCATCCATCCATCGAAACTATCGCATTTATAATATTAGTATGATACAAAATAACTACTAACATTTACTAAAGTTAAATTTAAACTTTAAGTAGAAGCTTTTAGTGTGTTCTAATAACCAATTGAAAGTGAGATTGCCAATTTTCATATTACAATATAATTGCGTAATACATTGGCAATTATTGTGATAGTAAATGTGGTATTAGGGGAGGGCAATTAATAAACCGTTAGAGCGCGGCGGGCGCGGGTCGCGGGTAGAGCTGCAATAACACGTGCATTATTCATAGTCAAAGCAATTAGTTCGAGACGCGGATATTTTAGAGATATACTCGTAGTTAACTTATTTTGTACTAGCTGTTGCGACTTCATCCGCGTAAAATTATGAAAATTTTATTTTAATGTTTACATGTGTCAAATTATCAATTACAAATGTCAAAATGACATGACATAATGACAACCTTGCTTCCTTGATGCTGGCAGCAACTTGTGGTCTCTTTCCCACAATAGGGTTTTTATCCAAAATATTTACCCCCTAAGTTTAGTGGCGTTAAAATATATAGCCTAAAACATGACGCGAGTGTAGGGCTTTTTATTAAAAAAAGAATTATTCAAAAACATGCTGTAATTGCTGAGATCTTAGGCAACAAAGAAGTGTGTGTTTACGCTTTATTATATTAGTATAGATAAGAAAAACTCTTCAAAGGGCTGACAATTTTTTTACGGGTGTGTGATTTAATTTGTATTCTGTCGAGGACTTATTGAATTTTAAATTAACACGTAAGAGAAAATCAAGAAATTATTATAAAACTAGCTGTTGCTCGCGATTTCGTTCCCGTGAAATTAAAAAACGATAAAAAATGAAGCCTATGTTACTCACTGATAACCTAGCTTTTGAATGGTGTAAGAAATGAAATCGGCCCAGTAGTTTTTGAGTTATTTCAATACATACAACAATACAAAAATACAAATCTTTCCTCTTTATAATATTGGTATAGATATAGATAAACACAATTTATTGAGGAATTTATTGTTAGTTACATCCATACATAAATTGAGTTATGTGCCAACAGTGTAAACATAGACATTTGTTGCAAGCATTTGCTAACGAAATCACAATATTTGAATAATCGGTTTTTATTTAACGCGTTCAAAGCCACTACTTTTTGGTAAGAAATTGCCATGCGAGCTGGTAACGTGTTACAACATCCATTCCTGAAGGTTCTGTAGCCTCATACCGCAGTGGACAATACGTCCCCCCTTCGATAAATATCTCCCAAAGTCCGTTTTACTATGACTATAGAGAAATGGACTAGACAAGTCATAAATCTAAATAAGTTTTCTCACTATTCATTGGTAAAGTCAATCGTATCATGTGCACAACTCAAAACAAACATAAATACAAACAAGTTTAGAAATTATTGTTAATATAATAGGTATATGACAGGTCCTGTCTTTAAAAACTCAAAGCTTATATCCTGTGAGTCGTGCCTCTGTACGGCCGCGTCACATACCAACTCAAACATCTTTACTCACAGATAAATTACCTTTCTGATGGCGAAAGAATTTTTTTAATGTTTACATGTGTCAAATTATCAATTACAAATGTCAAAATGACATGACATAATGACAACCTTGCTTCCTTGATGTTGGCAGCAACTTATGGTCTCTTTCCCACATTAGAGTTTTTATCCAAAATATTTACCCCCAAAGTTTAATGGCGTGAAAATATATAGCCTAAAGCGTGACGTAAGTGTAGGGCTTTTTATTAAAAAACGAAGTATTAAAAAATATGTTGTAATTGCTGAGATCTTAGGCAACAAAGTAGTGTTTGTTTACGCTTTATTATAATAGTATGGATTCTAAACGAATTTTACAAGACTTTACCCTTACTTTTTATACGGAATTTGAAATGTTCAGTAATAATAACGCATTTTGAATCTTTAGATAGTAGCTGTTGCTCGCGTATTCGTCCGCACGGAAAAAAAAAAAAAAAAAAAAAAAAAAAAAAAAAAAAAAAAAAAAAAAAAAAAAAAAAAAAAAAAATAGCCTATGTTACTCACAGATAAATTACCTTTCTGATGGCGAAAGAATTTTTTTAATGTTTACATGTGTCAAATTATCAATTACAAATGTCAAAATGACATGACATAATGACAACCTTGCTGGCTTGATGATGCGTCCGCTTTGTCTGTTTGTTTGTTATTACCTCGTATTTACATTAGTTTATTACTAACTTTATCTTTGTTGCGCCTCACGATTTTATTTACCGCGTAAACGAATCACCTACGTATTTCTAAGGGGTATGGAGATCGTTAAGCCAATAGAAACCTTCAGTTTCAACTGTACAGTTCAAGCTGACGTGTGCAGGCAAAACTGAGAACTGTTCAGTTTAACTGGCGATATACCTAACTAATGTTGGTTTCGTAGTTAATTTACAATTTTAAACTCAGAATGTCTATCCTCGCAAACTTCAATACTTTGTGTGGCAATGCATTACTTTATCTAGATTACCTAAGTCCCTAGGTACATAAATAACAACTTTCTTAGTATCCTTTTTATGCAAATATACTCAATAAAGTAATTTTCAAAACATTTTTTTTTTACTAAGCTGACCCAAATGTACACATTGTAACTTTTGTATTTGTTTTTACGATAATCAACAGAAATCTACCGATGCAAGATTCCAAATTTCTAAGCCCGGTAGCTTGAAAGCTGATTTTTCGGTTACCCTTATTGTCTGTGCTCGCGATATCTTCTAAACTGTTAGTCCAATTTAAATACTGTGAAGAACAATTTTATTCTACATTAAATTCTCCTGATAACAAACGAATTTATTTGGATAAGGATTAATATTGAAACCAATAAAAGAACGCTGCAAATAGCGTAAGGTTTTTAATTCATTTTGTAAACAAAAAAGTGGTTATTGTAAGAAAACCGTTATAGATAAATATATGCTATCGCGGACTTTTCTGTAGAACTTTTTGAGATCTACAATTCTTTCATACATCATTTTTATATAGCTCTAACGGTTTAGGCAGCGTAAGCCGAGAAAAGTTAAAGTTTAGTAAATTTTTAACGCCGGCGTCCAGAAACACGCTGTTTATTAATAGTTCCTAAACATTAGTAATAATAAAATATAGCCTATGTTACTCACAGATAAATTACCTTTCTGATGGCGAAAGAATTTTTTAAATCCGCCACGTTTTTTGTTAAAAACAAAGTTTTTTTTGGTTATTTCAATACATACAAAAATACAAAAATACAAAAATACAAAAATACAAAGTTTTCCTCTTTATAATATTAGTATAGATATAGATAAAGTAATTTTCAAAACATTTTTTTTTTACTAAGCTGACCCAAATGTACACATTGTAACTTTTGTATTTGTTTTTACGATAATCAACAGAAGTAAGAAATCGTTGTAACAAATAACCTAAAATCTTGAAATTATGTAATACAACAGCGTGATAAACGGACAACATGATGTTTATACGATAGAACTTGTACATAATTATTAATGTGAGCATAGAGCAACATTATCTGCTCGCATAGTATTAGGCAGCCGTATGAAACTATTTATCCGGCTTTGTGCCGAGGCTCAGTGTGTGCCGGCGAGGGAATGTGTAGTGCAGCGATAGAGGCATCAAGTGAGAAGGAGGTCGCGTCACTCGGCAGCGCACCAAAGAGCAGGAAGCGCGCTGCGGGCTGCGAGCCGCGGCGTACCATTAGCGCCGCGCATTCAATAATAATGAACGAGCCGCACCGAAATATCCCCTGTTTACACCCACTCGCCCGCTCGCCGCTCGCTGCCGCCGCTCGCCGCTCGTCCGCCGCCGCGCACCGACCGCATTTTATTTTTTCGCTGTCGCACATTTCGCCGTCATAGCTATTTCCACTCGAGGCATTATACTCGGCCGCATGTGTGCGTCGGTCCACGTGGACCGCTTCGTCGCCGCCGAGCGGAACTCGACGAACCCGGCCCCGCGATTGGCGCACACGGCGAGATCGCTTATTAAGGGTGGAGTTACACGCGCTCCGGTGCCGCGGTTGGCCCAAACGTGGCGCGAAAACGCCGCCATTGGCCGAGGCGATTTTTATAAGGTTCTCGGTCCACGTGGACTCGTTTATCTATTCAGACGCCGGCGGCGCGGTCGCGGGGGGCGCACGGGGGGTATACGGGCAATCAGTAAAGGCGGGAGGAATACGGCCATATTTATAAGAGCTGCGGGGATGCAATCACGAAGCGGCGCGGGGGACGGTGCGGGGACGTGCGCGGGCCGGGGGGGCGGCGGCCATTTTGAGGGCGGCTCTTTTTATTCGTTTTTCGCGCGGGGTGCGTCGTGGACGGGAGCGCGGCGTGCGCTAATTGCGGGGGTAATGAGGACGCTCGAGTCGACTGGACTCGCTCACTCTATTAAACTCGCTCGCTATCGCCGCCTTATTGATTCGTCCTTAATCGAACCGCACTCGGCGGAGAACGGCGAGACACGCCGCGCCCGGTGTAAACAAAGCGACCGCGGCCGCTGTGGATTGAGTCGCTGCTCGTACCACTACACCGCGCCACACCGACCGGCACAACGACTGTTTTAATGCACTAGCTAATAATATCAAACGCTCAATATCGACGCTTCTGTTAGCTATCTCCGGAATTAAAAAGCAGCCAAGGCGAAGGTCGTCACACAATTAATATTTATAAGTTTAATACGAACAATATATTCTGCTATATCTAGTCTGGCAGTCTTTAATGTCTCTTTTTTTTTTTATAATTGTTAAGCAAGCGCTTGACCACGATTAGCGATCTCTTAGAAGTACTCAATGCAATTTTACGAGGCGTGCTAGTCGTGGCATAGTTATCGCCGTATAGTCATAATACGAATACGAAGGCATGTTACTCTCTATTACAGCATGTTAACAGTCTTTGTAATATATCTATGTTTAATTTGGCTTCTATAGGTACCTACTCGATATACTGATGCATTTAACAACGAAAGGCCAGCCAGAGGTCGTGGGTTCAATTTCCTTACTTTTTGTAGGTCACTGGGACTAAGGACTCGCCAGATAATAATGTATTAATTGTTTAACTACCAACTTCAACCATGAAATTCTTTATTGAAGCATCAAATACCATATTTATGCCAAATAATAAGTTTGCATTGGATAAGTTTGGATTGCGTGAAAGGTGACATGATTAAAAAGGGAGTGATGACTGAGATGACGTATGATAGAGTTATGTTGAGGACAAAAACCTGTTGCACCACTACGGGAGTAGGATAAGGAGGATGATGATGATTAAGTTTTTTTCAAAATAACTAGGTACCTATACTAAACAGTTATTGAAATTTCCTACTTAGCCTTCTTACTTAGGCTTCAGTAATGCGAAAAAATTCTTTAAATAGGCGTTTACTACTTTAAAAAACCAATAACATACCGCTAATTATGAATTAACACATAAATTGCTTTTACATGTGGGCCTTTTTGACTTTAAGCAGCAGTGGAAATGTTAAATTTACTATCGAACCAATTTTAGCAAAGATTGTTCGTAATGTGATAAGGCGGTAAGTGCGGACAAAACGGCACTCGCTTCTGTACCCTCCAGTTTTAAAAACAAGTTAATCGATATTATTAGGGGAACGCGGAGGCATATTGTAGTGAGTTTGAATATAATAATAAATTACCCTAGTTTATTTATAATTTTGATTAAGTGAATAATTTGATTTCTTTGTTTAAGTAGGTAACGGATAATAAAATACTACACTTAATTTGGTAGATAAGTTGCACCAAACAAGTCTATACAATCAATTGACAAAAAGAGAAAAAACCCTACCTAGTAGAAAATTTTATTATAGTTAGGTACCATAGGTAAAAAAAAACTATGTTAAGTGTTACCAACAACTGTAAATGTTTTTTTTTTTAGTTTCGGCAATAAAGGCTAATAATAATAGTTAGCATTACAATAATCTAAAGTGTCATATTTTAGTTGTAAGGTATTAAGATATGAATATTACAAAACTCAATAATGAAAATCCAAGATTTCATTAACTATGCATATATTTACTTAGAATTGCACTTTAATGCAAAATAATTCAGATGTGACGTAACACATTTTTGAATAAGTGGTAACAAACATTGTATAATTCGATTCTTGCGGTGTCAGTGCATGTTAACACGCGGCCGAGTGCGCGACAGATGGACGGAATTTATTTAATAAATATTGTATGGGCGTGAATCAATAGCGCTTAGTATTAAAATGTAAAAAATTACATGCTTTGACTTTAGATGTATTGTTACATTTTTTATAGCTTTATTACGACTTATAAAAAACAGTAACTATTATAATTAACTTTTTTCATGAATATTTGGCATGGATTTAATTTGGTAGAGTCATTTTTACGATGATCATCGAAAATAGTTAAACACATTTGTAATACTACTAGCGCCATCTGTTGACAAAAAGAAATTCTGTTGACATCTAAAATCAGACGAGACTAGAGACGATTCAAAAACTCGTTAAAGGCTTGCGAATACCTTAGATAGGTTGAATAAAATGTTTTGGCCATCTATTATAAATAAAATATAGGTCATTAATTTAATATTACTTAATTATTTATTAAAATTTATATTTCCATCAAAGTATTTTTTGTAATGAAATATTTTTATCGAATTAATCCACGCTAATTAAAACTCGACCAGTTAGAAACAACTAATAATTAGCGCTGTGCATAATAGGCACTACGTTTGCAGAAGTTTTTCATTTCCATACGAGTTATGTGAAATATTTCTATAAACGCCCGGTTATTTTTTAATCATCTTTATTTATATTTTCTATCACACATTAACGCAGTAGTAGGTTTACCTAACCAAGTGTCATCTGTCCCCCCCTCCCTCCGCCACCTACACCCTGCACGAGTAAGAATTTCCCAGTTGGGTTATTGATACTTACTTTCCATATGTTAGTTACAGACAACGGCGGATCCAGGGGGGGGGGTCATGGGGGTCATGACAAATGTCAAAATTCAAATGTTCACATGACAAACAAGACCCTCACTATTGGCTGAGAATTTAAATTACCATGGTAACTGCTTCTTTGATACTATTGGTTTGGAGTTTTTATCTCTTTCGCGCAGAACAATTTTATCCAATTCACTCAAACTTAATAGCGCAAAAATAAAGCCTGAAGCAAGTCGGTAAGTGTAAGGGATATTTACTAAAAAAGTAATTATTAAAAAATATTCTGTGATTTCGGGTATTTACATAACAGAGAAGTGTGTTTTTACGACTTATTATTTCAAGTATAAATGTGCAACGAAACCATTATTATCTTGGCTAAATTATAATATTAGAGTGAGACTTCTTATGTTATCTACGTAATAATTACGTCAAATATTCTTAATTAACACAACGTATACCATCAACGTGGCTAAATAAGAAACGGTGTACAACAGCAGTGAACCTTCTGTCCTCTCATGTGAATGTGGCATTCCTACATGTGTCAGTACGCTTGTTCTAAGACCCTATAGTCGAGGATTTAAGTAAATTCATTGACAATTTCACGTGTAATGCTCCTCGCGACAACCATTAAACTGTGGATTTGGATTGTCTGTGTTCATCATGGGATACACGAGACATGACTGATAAGAGATACAACTCTTTACGTCACATATGATGAAAAAAGTTATATCTTAAAAGAGATGTAACTTTATTCTCCCTCTTGATTTTGAGTCTCTGTTCATCGGATGAGTCACACTGTTGATGTTAAAACTTGAAGATCTAACTATATATTTTAAAACGAAGATATATGTTGAATATAGAAAATTCATTCTTTCATTCTTGAAGAAAGAATTCCGTAATTCCTTGAGTTATATCGAATGCAACACTGCATTTCATCAAGTTTCGCTAGATGGCACTGTTTTTTATTTAAATTGATACATGAGGGAAGGTGTTACCGTGCTTCCAATATTAAAAATTAACTTGTAATCTTCTATACTGGAAAATAAATTGACTTTTTGCACAATAAGATGGAAAAAAAACAGAACATGTCATTCAAAAAGCCAAACACCTTCATAAACTAATTATTTTAACGACTTTCATTCCTTTATAATCTTTATAATCCTACGAGATATGGGGACAAACACGTGTGATCGTTGTAAGATTAACTTTATAAGGCGTAATAATTACGATGACGATTACGAAATATACGCATTAAAATACCCCCTATAATAAAACATTGTGCAAATTTTAATATTACTAGCTTTCGCCCGCGAATCCGTCCGCGTGGAATTAAAAAAAAAGTAAGTAGCCTATGTGTTCTTCCAGACTATCCTCTACAACTATGGCAAGTTTCCATCCATCCATCTAAACTTTCGCATTTATAATATTACTAGCTTTCGCCCGCGAATCCGTCCGCGTGGAATTAAAAAAAAAGTAAGTAGCCTATGTGTTCTTCCAGACTATCCTCTACAACTATGGCAAGTTTCCATCCATCCATCTAAACTTTCGCATTTATAATATTACTAGCTTTCGCCCGCGAATCCGTCCGCGTGGAATTAAAAAAAAAGTAAGTAGCCTATGTGTTCTTCCATACTATACCCTACATTTATACCAAATTTCATCGAAATCCGTTCAGCCGTTTGGGCTACAAACTCTTAAAAATAACTTATAAACTTTCGCATTTATAATATTACTAGCTTTCGCCCGCGAATCCGTCCGCGTGGAATTAAAAAAAAAGTAAGTAGCCTATGTGTTCTTCCATACTATACCCTACATTTATACCAAATTTCATCGAAATCCGTTCAGCCGTTTGGGCTACAAACTCTTAAAAATAACTTATAAACTTTCGCATTTATAATATTACTAGCTTTCGCCCGCGAATCCGTCCGCGTGGAATTAAAAAAAAAGTAAGTAGCCTATGTGTTCTTCCAGACTATCCTCTACAACTATGGCAAGTTTCCATCCATCCATCTAAACTTTCGCATTTATAATATTACTAGCTTTCGCCCGCGAATCCGTCCGCGTGGAATTAAAAAAAAAGTAAGTAGCCTATGTGTTCTTCCATACTATACCCTACATTTATACCAAATTTCATCGAAATCCGTTCAGCCGTTTGGGCTACAAACTCTTAAAAATAACTTATAAACTTTCGCATTTATAATATTACTAGCTTTCGCCCGCGAATCCGTCCGCGTGGAATTAAAAAAAAAAAACAAAAGTGCGTAGCCTATGTGTTCTTCCATACTATACCCTACATTCATACCAAATTTCATCGAAATCCGTTCAGCCGTTTGGGCTACAAACTCTTAAAAATAACTTATAAACTTTCGCATTTATAATATTACTAGCTTTCGCCCGCGAATCCGTCCGCGTGGAATTAAAAAAAAAGTAAGTAGCCTATGTGTTCTTCCATACTATACCCTACATTTATACCAAATTTCATCGAAATCCGTTCAGCCGTTTGGGCTACAAACTCTTAAAAATAACTTATAAACTTTCGCATTTATAATATTACTAGCTTTCGCCCGCGAATCCGTCCGCGTGGAATTAAAAAAAAAGTAAGTAGCCTATGTGTTCTTCCATACTATACCCTACATTTATACCAAATTTCATCGAAATCCGTTCAGCCGTTTGGGCTACAAACTCTTAAAAATAACTTATAAACTTTCGCATTTATAATATTACTAGCTTTCGCCCGCGAATCCGTCCGCGTGGAATTAAAAAAAAAGTAAGTAGCCTATGTGTTCTTCCAGACTATCCTCTACAACTATGGCAAGTTTCCATCCATCCATCTAAACTTTCGCATTTATAATATTACTAGCTTTCGCCCGCGAATCCGTCCGCGTGGAATTAAAAAAAAAGTAAGTAGCCTATGTGTTCTTCCATACTATACCCTACATTTATACCAAATTTCATCGAAATCCGTTCAGCCGTTTGGGCTACAAACTCTTAAAAATAACTTATAAACTTTCGCATTTATAATATTACTAGCTTTCGCCCGCGAATCCGTCCGCGTGGAATTAAAAAAAAAGTAAGTAGCCTATGTGTTCTTCCATACTATACCCTACATTTATACCAAATTTCATCGAAATCCGTTCAGCCGTTTGGGCTACAAACTCTTAAAAATAACTTATAAACTTTCGCATTTATAATATTACTAGCTTTCGCCCGCGAATCCGTCCGCGTGGAATTAAAAAAAAAGTAAGTAGCCTATGTGTTCTTCCATACTATACCCTACATTTATACCAAATTTCATCGAAATCCGTTCAGCCGTTTGGGCTACAAACTCTTAAAAATAACTTATAAACTTTCGCATTTATAATATTACTAGCTTTCGCCCGCGAATCCGTCCGCGTGGAATTAAAAAAAAAGTAAGTAGCCTATGTGTTCTTCCATACTATACCCTACATTTATACCAAATTTCATCGAAATCCGTTCAGCCGTTTGGGCTACAAACTCTTAAAAATAACTTATAAACTTTCGCATTTATAATATTACTAGCTTTCGCCCGCGAATCCGTCCGCGTGGAATTAAAAAAAAAGTAAGTAGCCTATGTGTTCTTCCATACTATACCCTACATTTATACCAAATTTCATCGAAATCCGTTCAGCCGTTTGGGCTACAAACTCTTAAAAATAACTTATAAACTTTCGCATTTATAATATTACTAGCTTTCGCCCGCGAATCCGTCCGCGTGGAATTAAAAAAAAAGTAAGTAGCCTATGTGTTCTTCCAGACTATCCTCTACAACTATGGCAAGTTTCCATCCATCCATCTAAACTTTCGCATTTATAATATTACTAGCTTTCGCCCGCGAATCCGTCCGCGTGGAATTAAAAAAAAAGTAAGTAGCCTATGTGTTCTTCCATACTATACCCTACATTTATACCAAATTTCATCGAAATCCGTTCAGCCGTTTGGGCTACAAACTCTTAAAAATAACTTATAAACTTTCGCATTTATAATATTACTAGCTTTCGCCCGCGAATCCGTCCGCGTGGAATTAAAAAAAAAGTAAGTAGCCTATGTGTTCTTCCATACTATACCCTACATTTATACCAAATTTCATCGAAATCCGTTCAGCCGTTTGGGCTACAAACTCTTAAAAATAACTTATAAACTTTCGCATTTATAATATTACTAGCTTTCGCCCGCGAATCCGTCCGCGTGGAATTAAAAAAAAAGTAAGTAGCCTATGTGTTCTTCCAGACTATCCTCTACAACTATGGCAAGTTTCCATCCATCCATTTAAACTTTCGCATTTATAATATTACTAGCTTTCGCCCGCGAATCCGTCCGCGTGGAATTAAAAAAAAAACAAAAGTGCGTAGCCTATGTGTTCTTCCATACTATACCCTACATTTATACCAAATTTCATCGAAATCCGTTCAGCCGTTTGGGCTACAAACTCTTAAAAATAACTTATAAACTTTCGCATTTATAATATTAGTATGAAGTATGATAAGAAATAAGATTCATAGTGCAAAGAGAAAAAGAAATTTAATAATTTAAACTATTACAAATAATTGTAATGGGGCAAGTCTATATTTTGAAAATGTAAACAAACTGGAATATTGTTTTTAAACAATGTTTCGGTTGTATGTAAACATCATCAACTTGCCCTTATCCCTTATGGAGGGTCGGCACAGTATGTGCTGCTCTTCCATACATCTCTATCAGCCGTCATATCTGAATCCACTCCTTTCTTAAGCATATCCTCTTTCACACAATCCATCCATACTTTCTTCGGTCTTCCTCTTCCTTTGTAGCCATCCACATTCATTCTTAACACTTTCTGGTTTATGTCCCCATCGTCTCGTCGCATAACATGTCCATACCACGCTAACCTTTTGCTTCTCAATTGTTGTATGTAAACGTATGTTTTTATCTCTGTGCACTAAAATGTAAACAAATCATAAACTCTACTGCCTGTAAAGTGGGTATTTGTGTCAAAGTCAGCCCGTTAGCCTAATTATACTTGATAAATGAATCAGTTTCATACAATACTAGCTGTTCGCGTGCGGATTCATCCGCGGGAAATTATAAAAACTTTATTTTATTGTTTACATTTGTCAAATTATCAATAGCAAATGTCAAAATGACATGACATGACAAACCTTAGCAATCTTTCTTTCTTGATGTTGGCAGCAACTTATGGTCTCTTTCCCACATTAGGGTTTTTATCCAAAATATTTAACCCCTAAGTTTAATGACGTGAAAATATATAGCCTAAAACATGACGAAAGTGTAGAACTTTTTATTAAAAAAATAATTATCCAAAAATATGCTGTAATTGCTGACATCTTAGCCAACAAAGAAGTGTGTGTTTAAGCTTTACTCGTATTATATTAGTATAGAAGTATAGATAGATACGAATCCAGGCCATTTTCATTTTAGATTTTTCTAAATAACAAAACGAGCGATAAAATTATTTCTTTTCTTGATAATTTCTCAAAGATCTTAATAAACACTCAGTTATAACTAACAGTTGTAACTGAAGAGTCGAAGAACTAAATTTTAACTATCAGTTGATTTTTTTCAGTTAAAGTTTTGCCCACACGCACAGTTTTAACCGAACAGTCAGACTGTCAGTTAAAAGTGTTTGTAGCGGGCTTAACGTTCAGTAGATCATCGGCTAATAGTAAGTTATGTCTAGATTTAGAATTTAATTCTGAATAATGAGAGACAGATCTAACAAACGATTCTACTAATTGAAAGTATGTTTCAATAGTCGAAATCTAAAGTCGAATATAATACTTAGTTAAGTATTGATGTCGGCTCTAGGGCGGTGTGCAATGGAGTGGGACAGAGGCAAAACCGAGGCCGATATGAAATTTCATTAACAAGGGTCGCCGCGGCTCTACAAGACGGCTCGGCGGGCAAACGGCGCGCGTGAACCCACGAATAATTCACACGCGAGCCCTACAAATAACGCACCCCGACCCCGCTCCCCCCACCCCTTCTCATACTAGCTCCTCAACCCGCAAACTGAGTTATTTATCGTCCCTACCTCCCCTAAGGACAGCAGCACCCGCCGGGACAGGAAATACCCTCACGTATCTTTATTCGTGGCTGGCTAACGCGACGCGCAGCGACATCTCTTGGGGGGCAGCGGCATGTTAAGGCTACGATTTGATGTCTTTGTTTCAACAAGTTCGTGATTTTAAACTACTGCGCGATTTATCAATATCTATATACATATAATAAAATTGGAGTGTCTGTTTGTAATATTAAAAGAAAAATGCCAGATTTCGGGAAGATGATGTATTTGCGTCGCTGATAACGAAAATCGCATTTAATTTTTTTCTGTCTGTCTGTCTGTCTGTCTGTCCGCAAGCCGCGTTTGTTCCGGGTAATCTCCGAAACGGCTGGGCCGATTTCGACGGGACTTTCACTGGAGGGTAGCTGACATGGATAGGCATATTATAGTTTTTTTTATTCCGCGCTGTCAAAATGGCGTAACGGGTGGTCCAAATTTGCGCTAACTAAGTTTGCGGTCGACAGCTCGTATAAAATATAACACTAGGAATATTTTTTTTAAAGATTCAAATAAATCTATGGAATTAAAATTGCACTACCTAGTGAAGTGATAACTGAGGTTATTTTATTAAATAGGTTATTAAAGAAAAAAAATGTTGTTAATTACTTTTGTTATTATATTGAATTATATTATTCTTTATAATTTATTTAAATATTATAAGATATAATGACCATTAAATTATCTCGGTAAAAATTCAAGAATAGGTCATAATTTACATCTTTCTTAATTAATAAATTGCCTTTATAAATATATTTTTTATTAATTTAAGAACTCATCTATCTATATCTATTCTTATATATACTATTATAATAAAGCGTAAACACACACTTCTTTGTTGCCTAAGATGTCAGCAATTACAGCATATTTTTGAATAATTCTTTTTTTAATAAGAAGCCCTACACTTACGTCATGCTTTAGGCTATATATATTCACGCCATTAAACTTAGGGGCTAAATTTTTTGGATAAAAACCCTAATGTGGGAAAGAGACCATAAGTTGCTGCCAACATCAAGAAAGAAAGATTGCTAAGGTTTGTCATGTCATTTTGACATTTGCTATTGATAATTTGACAAATGTAAATAATAAAATAATTTTTTTATAATTTTATGCGGATGATTTCGCATGCGAACAGCTAGTTAAATATAATTATTAATAAGAAATTAAATTACCAAATCTCGTCGCTTCATATTTATTCTTATATTATACGCTATCTATTTAATTTCAATTTAAATTTTCAGAGATTATTATAGTATTAAAATAAAGTATTATACTTTAGAACTTTGTATTGAAGTGTAGTATTTTCGTTTTATGTAAATTAAAAAAAGACACTTAAAATTATTGTTGCATATAGTTAAGTTGAAAACATACACTACTTATTTATTTAATGCCTTGAAAGGTGACAATAATTTCTACGAACAGAAACGTTGTTTGTTGTTGTTAGCATTTTTATGAAAGTCTAGAATATTTCTAGATAATGCGAACCTTGAATTAAATATTCGTAGTTAAGTAAGGCCAACGTGTGTTAATTTAGAATTATTTAATTCTTTTCTATACTTTAGTTGTTTCGTAACGCGATTGACTAGTTAAAGCCGTATTATCCATTTCGAGGATCCGAGAATTGCAGAACGTGATCGCTTCACCCTTTGAATAACTGCATTTTTATAAGAATTTTATTGCACACGAGCTGTCGCTCGCAAACTTCGTTGGCGCAAATTTGGATTACCCATTACGCCATTTTGACAGCGCGGAATTTAAAAAAAAGCCTATAATATGCCCGTCTATGTTAGCTACCCTTCAGTGAAAGTCCGGTCGAAATCGGCCCACCCATTTCGGAGATTACCCGGAACAAACGCGGCTTGCGGACAGACAAACAGAAAAAAAAGTTTTAAATGGGATTTTCGTTATCAGCAACGCAAATACATCATCTTCCCGATATCTGGAATTTTTCTTTTGATATTACAAACAGACACTCCATAATTATATGTATAGATATAGATTGCGTAAATCTTATTAAAATTATGCGCTATTAATCTTATTAATATTATAAATGCGAAAGTTTAGATGGATGAATGATTGTTAGAGTTTGTAGCCTAAACTGTTGAACGGATCTCGATGAAATCTGGCATGAATGTAGATGATAGTCTGGAAGAACACATAGGCTACTTGTTTTTGTTTTTTTTGAATTCCGCGCGGACGGATTCGCGAGCGAAAGCTAGTTTTAAATACGTATGAATGTAATTAATTGCAATTTATAGCAAATTACTTAGCAGCATTTTAATGATTTTTTTAGTACTTGTAGTGAACGATTCCTTGATACCGTCGTCGTCGTAAAAACTGCCAGAAACTAAGAGAACTTTTGGGGACAAATTACTTTTGTTACATTTTAATTAATGCTGTTTACATAAACAAATTAACCACAATATTGTCATTGTGCATATCCTAACTTCTTATTCGCGTCAGCCAATGAACAACACGTAAATATGTCAATACTTGGTTTACGTAAGAGAATATTTTTTGTAATATAACTATAGTTTCCTGTGTGCTTGATTACACATTTAACCCTTTGTTAATTAGCAACATATACGTACTTTGTTTGGTCATACAGGAAATTATAAAACCACATGATGTTTTAAGTGGGTTACATTATTTATTTATCCTCCATCATACTAATATTATAAATGCGAAAGTTTAGATGGATGGATGGATGTTTGTTCGTGTTTGTCGCTTAAACGGCTGAACGGATATCCATAAAATTTGGCACAGGTTTAGAGCATAGTCTGGAAGAACACTTAGGCTACTCATTTTTATTTTTTTAATTCCACACGGACAGAGTCGCGGGCGAAAGCTAGTAATATTATAAATGCGAAAGTTTAGATGGATGGATGGATGTTTGTTCGTGTTTGTCGCTTAAACGGCTGAACGGATATCCATAAAATTTGGCACAGGTTTAGAGCATAGTCTGGAAGAACACTTAGGCTACTCATTTTTATTTTTTTAATTCCACACGGACAGAGTCGCGGGCGAAAACTAGTAAATTATAGAGATACAAAAAAAAATGTATTAAACAATAGTTTCAGTAACATTTAATTATAAATATCAATGAAACTTAGTCAAACTACATATAAATTCGAACAGGATATTAGATAGTTCCAGAATAGTTGAGACCAAACTATTTTCAAGACACGTTGCTATCGAATGGAGAAAGTTCAATCGGAATGGAATTAAACAATACTGACTGGAGCTAAGAACGAGGGTACGCTCGCAGTTCGTACTGCATCGGTATTCATCATTAGTCGTCAGTGACGTCACGGACATCTAGAAAGCTGTGGAATACAAGTTGGATGTATTAGTTTTCGTCGTAACTTACGCGATGTACCAGTACTAGCAAGTAGGAAAGTTTGATGCCATCAAAATGAAGTCCTTTGATTACAAGAATTTTATTAAATAGAAGAAAGAATTCAGAGAATAGAATCATCATCATCATCATCATCACCAGCTCACTATACGTCCCCACCGAGGGGCTCGGAGCCTACCCTAAGTTAGGGTGACTAGGCCATAGTCAACCACGCTGGCCAAGTGCTGGTTGGTTGACTTCACACACATATCTTTGAATTTCTTCGGCGATATGTGCAGGTTGCATCACGATGTTTTTCTTCACCGTAAGAACGTCGGGTAAATTATGTACATATGAAAATTCGAAAAATCGAAAATCACATTCGTACATGGCGGGATTCGAACCCAAGACCTGTAGATTACAAGTCAAGTGCTTAAAACCACTGAGCCACCGACGCTCTGATTAGAATGTTACTATATACTATGTTATATAGAAAGAATAGAATGTTACTTCTAATTTCTATCTGCCCCCCCTTCTTCCTCCAGACCTAGACAGAACAGTTGGTGGGCAGGTAAATACCAATATCTTTCATCATCCCCTTGTTTACTATATTATGTCCTCCGGTGAATGCGTAGTCTAAGGGTACGTTGTGCTGCGAGTTTTTTACGGCACAGTGAAATAGTTAAAAAACATTGTTAATTATGAATATTCACAGAAGGCAGATTTGATTTAACACATCGAGGTGTAAAAAAAACAAATAGATCCTTTTACTACCTAGTTACTATAAAAATCACGTAACGATAAAATAAAAATGTCAACCCATTCTCTTCGTAGCAGAGATCGCCAGTTTTGACACAAACATAATACACAAATGGTCATCAATAGACCGCGGCAAGCCGGGGCGGACAAGCCACACGCACGCACGCATTATTCAACTCAAACAAAAAAGGGAATAAATGCTCGAATAAAATACTTTTAATTTCCCCGGGCGCCGCTAATCGGGCGACGGCAATGGAGGGCGCCAAATCGCCCTTTTTATTTTTCTGTATGAACGCAAATCCGGCGGGAAAACGGCCGATGCTAGCCGGCGGGACGGGGGGGACACGCGCTCGGAATTAGTGGCCCCGTGCCCCTTCTGGCCCCTCACTCGACCCATGAGGTAGGGTTGTCAATTGTTTTAAAATATTCTTTGTTTTTGTAAAAAATATGGTAAAAACGGTGAGAAAATGTAAGAGGAAAATGGTTGATTACGTACTATTTTAAATTATTTCCTTTACATGCTGGTAAATTCTATGAGCAGTTGCGTTTCAAAATTGTAAAAAAAATCCGACAATAGTACAAATATAACCTATAAAAAAATAGAATTTCATCCTGCAATTACTTATATTAGTAACCTTGAATAAAATACTGTAAAACTGTCATTTTAAAATCAATTTGAAGAAATTAAAACTACAAAAATATCTTTTGTTCGGCTGATAAGTGGCAGCCCTACTCGGAGGTGTCACAGCACGTCCTGCGCCCGCAAAAAATGGGGAGCGACATCCCGACGAAGTGCCCGCCGCCGGCCGCGGGGAGCGAGGGGACGCACCGATTTCTCTTTTTAATTTATTGCCATTGTTTCGATGTTTTAATGTATCATCTCTATTTGACCTGGAATGCAAAATGTAAATAATCAACACACTTAAACCGCAAGGAGTAGGTCCTACGCCGGTAATTATAGGTAATGTTATTTAATATAACCCAACAGTGAACGTTGCAGTAATGATTGCATAATCGTAATAAACATTATTAATCTAATGCGACAAATTAATTAACCCGATTAATTCCATATTAGATGATAATTCGTTAATTAAAAACCCATCTAAAATTGAGTGCGATCCGACGTGAAAATGTAGAACATCTAATTAGACTTGTGTTTGAAACGGATAGTGAATTAAAAGCAAATATTGAAGTTACATTAAATATCTGCAAACACCAGTGTGAAACTCAAAATATTGCGCGCATTAAAACCTCCCGCTGCCGCCTGCCCGCCTGCCCGCCTCGGTACAACAGTTGACTCAGAGCACACGTACTCACACAAACAGAGGCGCCGTGCTCTGCTCTGCTGGACTTACTACAATAACAGCGGGCGGCCGCGGGGTGGGCGTGCGGGGGCGCGGCGCGGCGTTCTGACGAGACGATGCAGTTTGCACCGCGGCCTCCTCAAACCTTCACCAACTTGCGCTCGTATACTCGGGAATCGTTTTAAATTCAAGAGCCGCAAGCCATTTCAATACTGACATACACCTTACTCGCCAGCAACAGCGTTCAAATTACAATGTGCCACATTCTCTAAGTCACTCTGACAACGGATATCATTTCCGTCGTATCGCGAGACTTAAGACCTTATCCGACAAGCACAAAGTTGAAAATCGTACAGATTATACAAAAATGGCATCCGACCTCGGTGTGAGTGCGGAGGTGAGAAATACATTAGTGGTGGCGTTTTCCATTGGCCGTCGCTCCCGTGTTGATATTAAGCAGTCCACGTGGACCGCTCCGCGGTCGCTTGTCTCGTTTTTTTCGGCGAGTGTCTCGCTATCCGTCTCATTCTAATCTACAACGAAACGTGGAATGTCATGTCCGGAGTTGTTCAGAAAGTCGTGAGCGTGCATCGTGCTTCGAGCTTAGTGTCGGCGACGAAACGAAACACGTCTCGGAAAACAACTTATAAACTAAACTAAAGCTGCTCGCCTTACGGTTCAATTTTAGCTGTTGTACAGAGGCGAGTGCGTCGTGTCTACATTGAATATTGATAAGCATTTTTAAGTCAATTAAGGTTGTAAGCTAAAAGCGGTTGTTGCTACATTTAAATTATCGGTCGGCATTCAAATAACGCCATTTTTTCGTGTCGGCACGATTTTATTTATAGTTATATGTTATGGCGAGTGTAATAACGTAACGTGGGCGATATGTTTTAAGGCGTATCGAATATGGGCGATTCGATCAATTAGTTCCTCCAGCTGCGATCATAAATGGTTGAAACCAGTAGACATGACTTACTTTGACCAATTGATTAAAAATTAACTCAGGTTTAACCATTTTATAACACATTTTAAATTGGTTGTACAACGTATGGATATTATAATTGACATTCAGTCTCTGATTTAGTTAATATCCCGTAAATTGACATAAGTGCTACCTTCGTTATTCATAACATTGAAATACTCATCTGTATAAAGTTCCCATATTTTATTTATACAAACCTAAATTCCTGAATATTAAAAAAAAAACTTAGTTTGGAAATGTTGCTTAATTTTTTAGAACAACTATCGTCATCTATCGTATTAAAGTGTAAAATATTTCCATTAGACATTGTCAGTTTCTGCATTTGGACAGTAGATGGCGTCTTCACAATATTTAAACAAGTTATTTTAAAGACGAAATGTAGTAGAAACTTGACGAGTAAAAATTAAACAATTACATAATTTAAACACTTTTGTCCTATCCATGTCTTTACTTTACTAATGTTTTACTATCTTAAAAATACGGTGGTAAGTAATCTGTATCGCTTTTTCCTTTTTGACAGTGGCAAGTGACATTTCATTTGAAATCAACAACATTTCAGTGTCAACAAAAGTAATTATAATTAATGCTACTTAATGTAAATTAATGCAACGTTTTCTTACGTACCAATAAGAGTATTTTTTAAATAGTTAGGTTGTCTCTTTCTTTATTTCAATAAGAAGTTACGTGCTCTTACCTTAAGTTAGTGTTAAGTATAACCTTCAGACTAACTTTGTAGTTGGTGTTAGCAGTTAATTATTTGTTTTAATGTTCTGTTTTGTAATATTTACGCTTACTTCGAAAATCTGATAAGATGCCTCAAGTTATTTTATTGTTTAGTGGCAAAAGAAAATCTGGAAAGGATTTTTTGACTGATCATTTGCAAAATATGTAAGTGTTGATATTTTATTACTTTGTACAATAAAGTTGTGGGAAGAAATTGATAACAGTATGTTGAAAGTTAACATCTTTGATCTCTGTATATTCAGGTTACTGGACAAATGTGAAATTATCAAAATATCTAAGCCTATCAAAAGTCACTGGGCTAAAGAAAAAGGCTTAAATTTGGATGAATTATTAAGTGATGGTAAATACAAGGAGCAGTATCGTTTGGATATGATACAATGGAGCGAGGAGATGAGATTTAAAGATTACGGATGCTTCTGTAGCTCTGCATGTCAAAATGGTAAGCATTAACTGTTACAAGACTTCTGGAGAGTTTAATAGAGACTTCAATACAATGTAGGACTTTGTATCTCTATAGTACCTCTACTTGCCTCCTTATTTTGATTTTTTACCTTCTTGGAATTGGACAAATTATGTTTTATTTGTCATAGAATAAAATAAAATAAATTCCATATTACCAGAGTGCCACCAAAAACAAAATACTATAATGGAGTTCACCTAATAATTGGTACATTGTTTTTATTTCTTAACTAGCTGTTGCCCGTGACATCGTCCATGCAAAAATAAATAATATATAAAAATAGATAAAAAAGTAGCCTATTATATGCCCATCTATGTCAGCTTATCCTCCAGTAAAAGTCCGGTCGAAATCGGAGACGAAAACCGTTTCGGAGATTGCCCGGAACAGACACGGCTTGCGGACAGACAGACAGGCAGACAAAAATTTTTTAAATGCAATTTTTGTTATCACAAACGCAAATACATCATCTTCCCGAAATCTGGAATTTTTCTTTTGATATTACAAACAGACACTCCAATTTTATTATATGTATGTATAGATGTTATTTGTTACAGCTGTGGATAAACCTGTGTGGATCGTCAGCGATATTAGACGGAAAACTGACATTCAATGGTTTGAAGAAAATTATAGTAATATAATAAAAAAAATCCGGATCACCGCTGATGATGATACAAGAAAGGCCAGGGGTTATAAATTCCAATCTGGTGTTGATGATGTTGCATCGGAATGTGATTTAGATGATTACAGCAATTGGGATCTTGTTATAAACAATGGTGACAATGGACAGAGTTTGGAAGATCAAATAAGCTCTATATTAAAATTGATAAAAAATGAACTATAGACTATGGATAAAAATTTTATGTTGAGTAAAAAATCAGGGTATCTATAGATGTGGAAAAAGCTTTACTTTTGTATTATTTATTTAAAGGATGTGAAACGGGAAATATTATAATATAATATAAATTATGTTTGTTGGGTAGGTGATATGATATTTTCTACTCTTTTTATATACTTGATCAATGAGTAGAATTGCTCTGTGGGTAATTTTTCGTTTTTTTTTTATTGTATTAAAAAGTAATTTATTTCACAATTTTATGTCAAATTATATCAAAGAATTATTATTAAATGAATCTCTAAGCAGGATATTCTCATGGTGTGTGTATTATTTTTGTTTTTTTATGTACTTTTTGTTAATCAATAATGGATGTAAGTTCTACTAAATTCTCTTTGGTGGAAGAATTTTTATATGGAGTAAAAGTATTTAATATTGATATTATTAAATTTGGTTTTATAAAATGTGTGTATTTTCTATAGAAAATGTATAATGTTATGCTTCTGTATTGGAATGAGCTACAATGATTTTATTACACTGGCTTATAATTATATATTCCTAGATATTAAATTTAAATGAATTCCATTTTTAGGTCCTATTAAAACCCTTTTAGGATCAAATTGCATGACTTGTGGCGTGTTCTTAGACGCCTCCACTCTGAACTTTGACAAGAGCTTCATTATGCACATACGGGACTGCACTTTTGCAAAACGCATACCTGAAAAGAAATGTTACGATTATATTTTACATTTTCAAAAATCGTATAATTTCATCATCATCATCAACTTGCCCTTATCACTTATGGAGGATCGGCACAGTATGTGCTGCTCTTCCATACATCTCTATCAGCCGTCATATCTGAATCCACTCCTTTCTTAAGCATAATAATAATAATTTATTCTTTATAAAAAAAACGTTGCAAATACACACCTATACAATTTCTTGGCCCAACACCAAACGGCATATAAGCACAAGGGTGTCTATCTCTTATTTTTTCAGGAGAAAACCTCTCAGGGTCAAATACTTCAGGGTTGGGGTAATACTTAGGATCATGTTGAATACCCATTGTGGATACAAAAACTTTCTGACCCTTTTTTATAACAACTTTCGTATTCGGTATCGTATAATCCACTTGTGCCCTGCGTTGTATCGGGTCGACTAAAGGATATTTTCGTAATGTTTCATCAAATACTTTCTCCATGTATATCATATCACCTAATGCTTCATACGTTATTTTTCCATTATGTCTTTTGACAACTTCATCTATCTCTTTGAATAAGTTGTCTTGTATGTTGGGATTTTTAGCTAATTCGTAAAGCATGAATGACATTGTTGTTGCGCTGGTTTCATAGCCCGCCGCGTAGAAAACAAAAGCCTGTGCCGCTATAATACTGTCGCTTAATTCTAATGTAGTCTCTTCCTCCTCGTTGCTTTTTCTAGCTCCTTTAATTTCACCTTTCTCCCTCAACTCCAGGACTAAATCCATAAAATCTTTCCTATTCGAAGGCTTGCCATCTCTTTCATTTATCACCGTTTTTACCAAATCTTCGAAGAAATATCTTAGCTCCACAGAAAATATTGTACTATTGAACTTTTTCAAAATCCCAGGAAACAGCATATCTATTTCCCTTGCGTAAGATAGTGAAAAAATGATTTTGTCGATTTTCTTAAACATTTCCATTTTATCTGTCATAGCGTCGAAGTCTAGACCGAAGGCACATGCTGATATCGTTGCCATTGTGTACCTTTGAATAAGCGAATGTATTTCCTGTTCGCTTTTTTGTAAGCAAACGTTACTTACTTCTTTTAAGAATTTATCCCCTCTATCGTCCAATAAGTGGATCATGTTTTTTAATTTACCAGAAGTAAATATTGGTGTGAATTGGTTTCTCAGTACCCGCCATATCTCGGTATCTGCATGGAATAAGTTTGCTCCTAGACCATCTTTACTGAAGGATACGCCTCGATCGGAAAAACAATCGAAATCTTTGATCATAACATGCTTTATAACATCTAAATCTCGGATTAATAGAGTCGGTGTCGTCAATCTGAAGACACCAACGACCTTCTCCTCAGAATAATCATGATAAATTTCTTGCATTACCTCAGCGACCGTTTTCCTTCGAAGCGTTGATGTTATTAAGTTTCCGAATAATGGAATCGGTTTTGGTCCCACGACATTTATATCTTTCCAGTAGTTAAAATTTCTTGTAAAGTAACAATTTATGTAATATACAATAACTATAACTAATACTCCTAAAATTAGTAAAGGATCCATGATTACGACACAACGACACGTCCTTGCTCACTTTTAACATTCGGTATAGTAACACAAGCAGTTAATTCTGTATATTTGAATAAACATATCTTACATCAGGGTTTTTTTTTATCATTCTATATGTGGGTAATGTCAACAGAAGGTTAAGATATTGAGATAAACCTGTTTTAGTTTCAAAACTACTTTGTGGTACAAATTAAACAAAATACGAATGTTTTTGTCTAAATAAGCGAAGGGTTGGCTAAAATTTACGCAAGCATATATGTATATATGTGATGTTATTAGTACGTGCTGTAAACGAAATGGTTGAATCAATTTATTGTACTTTTGATGTTGTCGCCATCTTTTGTAGTGTTGCTGTAAGAAAACTATTGCTCGAACGTCTTTTTTCACAAAATACATGCAGTGATCAATAGATGGCGTTAATGAATAATATATGCGTGAATTATTTTTTGTATTGTATAAAAGAACTAGCTTTTCCCCGCGATTTCGTCGCCGTGGAAATGGAAAATGAACAAAAGTGAGTAGCCTATGTGTTCTTCCAGACTATCCTCTACATGTATACCAAATTTCATCGAGGTCCGTTCACCAGTTTAGGCTACAAACTCTAACAAACATCCATCCATCCATCTAAACTTATTATTATATTCGCATTATAATTACTAAGATTTTTACATTCATATGAACCAATGATAATATAATACTATACTAGTAAAAATAAACGTTTGAATGACCTATAATAAAAATGACCTCTACTACTGTCATTAAGATATTCTTTTTTTTAGACAAGATAACCATATTGGAAAGACATGGTAACTTTTGGGCTCTATAGCTAAAAGGATGAAATGCATGGGAAAAAAGTATAGAAGTAAAAGTATAGTCTCTGCCCACCCCACTTGTTGTAAATTTAGTTAGCTCAGACAAATTACTTTTATTCGTGGGCGAAGCCATAATTTAATCTAGGGGGGTGAGACAGGCCCATGGTCAAGGGGGGAGGGTTTCTAGTAGTAATTTTTTTTCCAAAGAGAATGCTTATCAACGTGTGGTCCAATTTTTTATTAAAAAACTGATTAAAGTCCTTTAAGTTCCTTATAGGAATTTATAAGGAAATATTTATAAGGAACTCATAGCTTTTCGCAGTAGTTTATGAATACTATAAAAAGAAGAAGAATTTGGGAAGTAGTACTGATTCCTTCATAGAAACATCGATCGCTGTGATAGGTCGAATTTTGCTTGTTCATTCATCAGCAGGGCGTCGCGTGGCTCTAGCGTGTTAGCCATAATCTTGTCAATGGTCATAATGACTTGCTAATAACACTATCTATTTAAACCTTGTTACATTTGTTTTTAAACTTAGATAGGTGTAGAATAACAGAAACAAAAGAAATCAAAAATATGTTTATAAGGAATTTGGGTTAAATGTTATCCGTAAGAGATAACTTTTTATACTGGCCAGTTGATAGTTAATGTCAAATAAATAGTTTATGAACCTATCTATCTATACTATTATAATAAAACGTAAACACACACTTCTTTGTTGCCTAAGATGTCCTCAATTACAGCATATTTTTGAATAATTCTTTTTTTAATAAAAAGCCCTACACTTACGTCACGCTTTAGGCTATATATTTTCTCGCCATTAAACTTAGGGGGTAGATATTTTGGATAAAAAACCTAATGTGGGAAAGAGACCATAAGTTGCTGCCAACATCAAGGAAGCAAGATTGCCAAGGTTTGTAATGTCATGTCATTTTGACATTTGCTATTGATAATTTGACAAATGTAATTTCATGCGGATGAAGCCGCACAGGAACAGCTAGTTATAAATATTACAGCAATTGCTTGATAACAAGGAGATAACCTAGGTCTCATAATACAATTACAATGTTTCTAGATTAACTAGGGAAGGGCAAGGGTATTAAATCAAATATATCAACTATATTATATTAGTAGCTTTCGCCCGCGACTCCGTCCGCGTGGAATTAAAAAAAAACAAATGCAAGTAGCCTATGAGTTCTTCCAGACTGTCCTCTACATCTATATCAAATTTCATCGTAATCCGTTCAGCTGTTTAGGTTACAAACTCTAACAAACATCCATCCATCCATCCATCCATCCATCCATCTAAACTTTCGCATTTATAATATTAGTATGAAGTATGATTAGTATGATTTACTTACTGTTAATATTTATTATTTATATAATTACTATATTAATTACTATATATATTATTGAATTTGTAGCTGGTGTAGCCTCAATTTTCATATCGCCACTTACCAGTTACCAGATTGTCCTATGTGACACTGCTTATCAATTTTTTGTAACAAATGTATAACGATATTAATTGATGTCCCGATAATAAAAGTCTACTTATCACATTTTTCTAAGATAGCCAATTAAAGGGATTTCATATGTAAATATTTCCTCACGGTGGCCGTATTGTTAATATTTGGGAACCACTGCCTGATTTTTGAGTGAATTAATATCAATGATATATGTTAGTGTAAAAGCACAAACTGAAATCGTAAGATTTACTAGTAAAACCTAACACTAAGTAGTTGTGGTTAGATTCGGAAAAGTTATATTGTGATCTTGGTTTATTTAGAGCATTTAGATATTTCATAACATAGTAAATGTCGAAAAAAAGCCAAGAATGGTGGCAGTTAAATGCTTGAATAAACGAAAATCACATACCTTAGTTATGAGTGTGGAAGGGTACACCGGTAGAGGTAGACCTAGAAAGAGATGAATGGATTGCGTGAAAGGTGACATGATCAAAAAGGGAGTGATGACTGAGATGACTTATGATAGAGTTATTTAGAGGACAAAAACCTCTTGCGCCGACCCTAAGGGAGTAGGATAAGGAGGATGATGATGATGATGAAACGAAAATCACATAAAATTAAGTATTTATACCACGACTAATTGGTAAAACGCAGTTTTAACGTTAAATTTTAGGATTCACAGGAGTTCGGGATTTTACAGCGACATATATTTGATGATGCAGTATGTTTTTGATCGAATTAACAATCATTCAGATTATTAATATTCATAATAATTTTTATCTTTAACATATCATAAATGAGTATTCTTTTATGGTCATTTAATCTTATCAATAGATACATAGAATAGATATGCGGTATTTTGAAGAAACAAAAATATTCCATCTATATTATAGTCCTTCAATCGACATCAATACAATTATATATTTTTGATCAATTTTTATGTTTTCCTATAAATCTATATCTATATCTATACTTCTATACTATTATAATAAAGTGTAAACACACGCTTCTTTGTTGCCTAAGATGTCAGCAATTACAGCATATTTTTGAATAATTCTTTTTTTGATAAAAAGCCCTACACTTACGTCATGCTTTAGGCTATATATTTTCACGCCATTAAACTTAGGGGGTAAATATTTCGGATAAAAACCCTAATGTGGGAAAGAGACCATAAGTTGCTGCCAACATCAAGAAAGAAAGATTGCTAAGGTTTGTCATGTCATGTCATGTCATTTTGACATTTGCTATTGATAATTTGAGAAATGTAAACAATAAAATGAAATGTTCATAATTTCATGCGGATGAAGCCGCACGGGAACAGCTAGTAGTAGAATGGTATGAAAGGGCAACCTCCCGTAGCTAGAGTCGTATTGATAAACTTAAGTGAATATGAGAGAAACAACAAAAAAATATAATTGATTTGCCCTCGGAGCACGGGCCACAGCAGGTTAAAATCCTCATGTCATCCCTGTCTCATGTCACAAACTGTGGTATGTTCGAAAAAGTTTAGATACCTGGCCGCATTATTTTCTCTCTAATTATGAAGAAACAATTTAATTATAATTTATTTTTAGTTTTTGGTATTTTTAAGGTAGGGTATTGCCACACAAAGCCACCCCTAGTTATGACCATGCCCATGCTACGATCACACCTCACTTTAAATGGTGATGTGGTCGAAAAATGGTAGGTACACCGTTGTCAGTTTTTTGTTTGGTTACATAAGGCCAGCTAACTTCCTATTCTACCGCTTCTCTGTTCCATAGCTCTCCTTTACTCACAGGATCTTGTATTCTGGACTTTGTATTCTAGAGACTACGCACATGCAATGGAATCGGATCTCCGATCTTTCTCACTATTCGTTTTGGCTGTAACATATCGTCATTATTAACAGAGGCAGTACTGGTTTTAACGCTACTAGCACCCTGGGCGACATTTTCGCCGCCCCCTTTTTAAGAACTTGGGGGGGGGGGGGCGTAATACAGGCTGTTATTCGCAGACCTATTTCACCACTTTCTCTTCAGTGCCTCAGGCGGTCGCCCATCCACCTCACCCTAAGTAACAATTTACTTATTTGTTTATTTAATTAATGACAATAACGCCGGCCCTGTTCGGCAGAAGGAAGCATGCTGTGGAGTTTGGCATGACTCTGGTATTGACACATATTGTTGTCTCTATTTTTTAAAAGAGAATGTGAGGGATGTCAATATGTCTCAACAAATGTTACTGCAATCGAAATTCCACAGCGATCTCTTCCTTGTAACATAATGTAAAAAAATCACGTTTCATCGAAAAAATACAGACGTAAACACGCCTTTTGAATATCGAATTACGAATTAGATATGCACAATTGTATGCTCTTCGAACAAAAATGAAACTATTAAATGAACTTTTGGTGTTTTGAGAATACAAATATAAATACAAAGAAAAAAGGCACTTAAAAATTCTTAGAGGTTACGATTTTATCTCTTTGTTTTACCTTTAATGACTGATTAAAACATACCTACGAAGACCTTGTAGCCTATCTGTCGCTATTTAGAGTGTCTATCGCTATTTATATCTGTATATCTGTCTGGTCTATAAGATAATTTCAATTATTAGAATTTAATTATATCGCTCGAAATGTGTCCGAAAAAGTGAATGGAGCTTAGTTTTTTTTTTTTTATTATTTCATAATAATAAGGTGGCAAACGAGCAAGCGGCCCCTGAATCCACCGAAATGGAAAGCAACCGCTGCCCATAAACATCCGCAATTGCAGCTGCGTTGCCTACCCTTAATTGACGGAGGAGGAGACGCACATAAAGAGGACATTTCCCCTTCCTATGCGTCTCCTCCACCGTCAAATCGTCAATAGTTTGATGTATACATTTTTAAACGACTCAATTAAAAAAAATCCGAATTAAGAACCTCCTTTAGAAATAGGTTAAAAGCTGTACCTTTTTAAAATAAAAATAATTGATATGTTTTAGTTTGCGTGTTTGAGCACTGGAAACTTAGTATGAGAGCTTTCATTAAAAATTCAGTCTCTAAAGTTGTACAATTTAACAATTTCTGAAGTTGGTTGTTAATATTAGTCTAGTATTGTATTATCTGTGGTAATACTATTTAATTCTTTCCACGTATTCAGGGTATCTGATTAATTTATGTAGTGGAGTATATTTTTATATCATACGAATTTGAATAGCAAATGTCATATCAAAGCGGTGGCAACTTAGGTTATTGCCTTTAAATTTTAATATAGCAAAATACGATTAATGCAACTTTATACAATTAAATTATTAAATGAAAATATAGAAAATGGAATTTAAAATAAATTAATATTTTCTCAATAGGCAATAGCGTCAAGGTGCTTATTATATTATTTTTGACCGACTTCCAAAGAAGGAAGGTATTCAATTCGTCCATATGTTTTTTTTTTTTTTTTTTTTTTTTTTTTTTTATGTGTGTTACGGCATAACTCCGCCGCTGGTAGACCGATTTTGAAAATTCTTTTTTTATCCGAGAGGTAGTGCTTGCAGGTGGGTCCCATTTTTTTATTTGATTTTTGGAGTCAAAGACTACGGCGTAGTTAAATAGTTTAGCTCAAAATTGCGTGACGAAATTTGGTGTCTTTTTTGCTTTCTATGCTTACGTAGCCTAAACTATAAGACTTACACAAAAATTATGTATGGAAGAATTGTAGCCCTTTAAATTTGCTAAATAAAAGTCAGCGATAGCATATATCTATCTATTAAGGTTGTCGCACAATAACCACTTTTTTCATTAAAATTTCGATCAAAATCTATACTCCACTTTCAACGCTATTACTCGTGTTCGGTATGAATCCTTATCAAAATAAATGTGTCCATCATCAAGAGAATTAATGTAGACTATTAATGAAACTTTTGGTGTTTTAAGAATACAAATATAAATACAAAGAAAAAAAGGCACTTAAATTCTTAGAGGTTACGATTTTATCTCTTTGTTTTACCTTTAATGACTGAATAAGAAATACCTACGAAGACCTTGTAGCCTATCAGTCGCTGTTTAGTCTGTCTATCGCTATTTATATCTGCATATCTGTCTGGTCTATAAAATAATTTCAGTTATTAGAATTTAATTATATCGCTCGAAATGTGTCCGAAAAAGTGAACGGAGCTTAGTTTTTTTTATTATTTTATAATAATAAGGTGCAAACGAGCAAGCGGCCCCCTGAATCCACCGAAATGGAAAGCAACCGCTGCCCATAAAACATCCGCAATTGCAGCTGCGTTGCCTACCCTTAATTGACGGAGGAGGAGACGCACATAAAGAGGACATTTCCCCTGCCTATGCGTCTCCTCCACCGTCAAATCGTCAATAGTTTGATGTATACATTTTTAAACGACTCAATCAAAAAAAATCAGAATTGAGAACCTCCTTTTGAAATAGGTTAAAAGCTTTACCTTTTTAAAATAAAAATAAACTGATATGTTTTAGTTTGCGTGTTTGAGCACTGGAAACTTAGTATGAGAGCTTTCATTAAAAATTCAGTCTCTAAAGTTGTACAATTTAACAATTTCGAAAGTTGGTTGTAAATTGGTCTAGATTGTTTATCTGTGGTTAATACTATTATTTCTTTCCAAGTATTCAGGGTATCTGATTAATTTATGTAGTGGAGTATATTTTTATATCATACGAATTTGAAAATAGCAAATGTCATATCAAAGCGGTGGCAACTTAGGTTATTGCCTTTAAATTTTAATATAGCAAAATACGATTAATGCAACTTTATACAATTAAATTATTAAATGAAAATATAGAAAATGGAATTTTAAAATAAATTAATATTTTCTCAATAGGCAATAGCGTCAAGGTGCTTATTATATTATTTTTGACCGACTTCCCAAAAGAAGGAGGTACTCAATTCGTCCATATGTTTTTTTTTTTTTTTTTTTTTTTTTTTTATGTGTGTTACGGCATAAATCCGCCCTGGTAGACCGATTTTGAAAATTCTTTTTTTATCCGAGAGGTAGTGATTGCAGTGGCGTCCCATTTTTTTATTTGATTTTTGGAGTCAAAGACTACGGCGTCGTAAGGTAAATAGTTTAGCTCAAAATTGCGTGACGAAATTTGGTGTCTTTTTTGCTTTCTTTGCTTACGTAGCCTAAACTATAAGACCTACATAAAAATGATGTATGGAAGAATTGTAGCCCTTTAAATTTGCTAAATAAAAGTCAGCGATAGCATATATCTATCTATTAAGGTTGTCGCACAATAACCACTTTTTTCATTAAAATTTCGATCAAAATCTATACTCCACTTTAACGTCTTATACTCGTGTCGGTTATGAATCCTTATCAAAATAAATGTGTCCATCATCAAGAGAATTTAATGTAGATTATAAATACCCTTGAACTGTGTAATTCCGATAAATAGTTTAGGAGATATCATAAATAGCAAATTACGAGTCGCAGAAAAAAATACCAACTTGTAACAAAGTTTGCTTTCTTGGCTTACGTAGCCTAAACTATAAGACCTACATAAAAATGATGTATGAAAGAATTGTAGGTCATTCAATTAGCTGAATTAAAGTCTGCGATAGCATATATCTATCTCTTAAGGTTGTCGCACAATAACCGTTTGTTTCGAGAAAACCGTCAAATAAGTGCAATCGACTTTATTTAAAACGCTTTTATTCTTATTTGGTATGAATCCTTATCCAAATAAATATGTTTTCACGATAGAGTATTATATGTAGATCGTAATTGCCTTTTACAGTACGTAATTCTGTGCAAGATTCTAGAAGTTATTAAAATATTAAAACTCACGGGCAACAACGGCGCGCGGCCGCACCGAATTATGAGTGAATGATCGCAACGATGTATTAGTTTGTTTACTTAATTTCTTAGATAATCGATTTAGATAACTCATTATTTGTTTGAAAGCTAGTGATTATCATACTGCGATGTCTAGATTCACTAAAAATCGAGAAATAAATAAACTTTTTAATAAAAACAAAACCGACTTCCAAACAAAATACACTAAAAACAAATACACTAAAAACAAAATCTTCTCAAAAAACAGTACACTAAAAAGTAACGAAATAATTTCTTGAAAATAGTAAACCTCCCTTATTGTAGCTGTTATGTCTATATTGTACAATTATTATACTTTGAAGTCGGTGTCAGTCATTACTACAAACGTTACTAGAATTTCAAATGATATCGCTCGAAATGTATCCGAAAAAGTGAATGGAGCTTAGTTTTTTTTTTTTATTATTTTACAATATAAGGTGGCAAACGAGTAAGCGGTCCCCTGAATCCACCGAAATGGGAAAGCAACCGCTGCCCATAAACATCCGCAATTGCAGCTGCGTTGCCTACCCTTAATTGACGGAGGATGAGACGCACATAAAGAGGACATTTCCCCTTCCTATGCGTCTCTCAACCGTCAAATCGTCAATAGTTTGATGTATACCATTTTAAAAGACTCAGATTAAAAAATCGACTAAGAACATACTTTAGCAATAGGTTAAAAGCTTTACTTTTAAAATAAAAATAAACTGATATGTTTTAGTTTGCGTGTTTGAGCACTGGAAACTTAGTATGAGAGCTTTCATTAAAAAGTTCCGTCTCCAAAGTTGTACAATTTAACAATTTCCGAAGTTGGTTGTTAATATAGTCTAGTATTGTATTATCTGTGGTAATACTATTTAATTCTTTCCACGTATAAGGTATCTGATTATTTATGTAGTGGAGTATATTTTTATATCATACGAATTTGAATAGCAAATGTCATATCAAAGCGGTGGCAACTTAGGTTATTGCCTTTAAATTTTAATATAGCAAAATACGATTAACGTAACTTTAGACTAATTATTAATTGAAAATATAGAAAATAAATTAATATTCGCTCAATACGCAATAGCGTAAAGGTGCAATTATTATATAATTGGTTACTATAAACATAGCTAACAGGGCCACTAGTTATCCTGTGAAATGGGGCAGTTACGGACTATCACGCGCTGAAGTTGGTAAAAAACACACCTTAGCTGATTTCACAAAGCTGATTTTCACATATGTGTTGAAGAACACTGTAAGAATGACTAATAAATACTGGCAGACAATTTCCGTGGGCCGTTTTCGAAGACAGACGATTTAAAGTTGCCAAAAATTTGACTAAACTTTACTTTTATTTTCTAATGTTTGATTTTTATATATCACACTCAGGGGCCTATAACAATACCCCCTGTAAGAAGGCAATCAGAAATGGGGCAAACGGCCTCCCAGACACTTTCAGCTACGCGCGGCTCGTACTGCTAAAAGGTATGTAGTAAAACTTTTCTTAATTTCAAGTGCTTGATTATTGAACAAATAAAAATCAGGATTTCAATATGAATAAAATTTATTTAAGGATTTTCGAGATATCTGAATAAATGTAAAATAATTTGCAAACTTTAAAGCCCTCTAGCGCCTAAACAAAGCAACTTTGGATACAGGTAAATTGGGTCAAATCGTCATATTTTCGACCAAGGAATCTGTGTCCATTGTACACGTCTTTCCCGTTCCCGACCACCCTGTATAGACGCGCGAAATACATTACCTGGCAGTCAGTCGGTCGTAAAAAAGCAATAAAAACCTTAATTTTTAGAATACAAATATTCTAGGAGTACCTTATCAGAATGTCATCGAAATAGTGGAGTTCAGACACGCTTAGGAGACAAACAAATATACAATTTTTTATTTATTCCATGTTAGGACTGATACGGAAATACTGGACTTAGTTGTTACGATATTTAGGGTCAAGATGTTATTTTGTATCGGTGCAGGGAATACGACTATTTGATATAACACATTAAGGTTATCTCAATAACCTTCAGCCATTTGCTACGCAATACCAAGACTGTAAAAGATGTCAGCATAAACGTTGTACTTAGTATGATAAGATGATTAATTACCAGAGCTAGAAGTAACAGTGTTCAAGTATTTTTCTCTACTAGCCCACTACACAATGTAATATTCGATTAGCGATATTATTCGATAGTCTAATTTTATTAACTCTATAAATAGGTTAGAGGACCTAACATATATTATAATAATTGTAAGAAATTGGAATCGCTTGGTTTGAGAGAATATGATAAAACCCAGTATCCCACCCAGTAACCCAGCAGTACCATCTTCAGTCATAAAACTTGAGTGATGGTAGGTGTATAGGTATCCTAAGACCTCACCTTAATATGGGACCCTGGGCAACTTGGAGAAGGGAAGTATAAACTTAACGTTTAAGGGGATGTCAACCATGTTGTTGTGTTCCGTACGGAAATCCCATTCCCCCCTTATTTAGCGATGTTGGCGACCACCGTGGGGTTTTAGTCGGTGCGAGTCCGACATATTCCGACTCTAGGTCCCAATGTCTGAAATATGCGTAGGCATTTCCCCACGTAATAAAAAAAAGGACCTGACCTCACCATACATCACCGCTAAAGTTTAGTAACTTTAAAGGAGTTCAGGACCACACACAGAGAAACAACAAATATTAATGATGAAAAAAAAATGTATAAAAATACTTTATTTTAACTAATATTTAGACTTTAAGACAATCGGTATTCTTTCAAATATTCCTAGGTACGAAAGTAAGGTAAACACCATTGTCGGGTCCCATGATCGGTCGTTTGGGGTCGAATTGCATTTTATCCATCGTTTTTTCGCTTGGCACAACTCGGAAATTGGACAATAGCTTGGCTATACACACGTTACTCTGTAGTTTAGCGAAACGCATACCTGAAATATAAAAATAACTTAATTTGAATAAATAGATAATGTTATGCTAATTTTGTTGCTTATGTATTAAATTTGAAGGCATTAATAAGAATTATCTATCTACTCTTATAATAAAATTGGAGTGTCTGTTTGTAATATCAAAAGAAAAATCCCAGATTTCGGGAAGATGATGTATTTGGGTTGCTGATAACGAAAATCACATTTAAAAATTTTTTGCCTGTCTGTCTGTCCGCAAGCCGCGTTTGTTCTGGGTAATCTTCGAAACGGCTGGGCCGATTTCGACCGGACTTTCACTGAAGGGTAGCTGACATAGACGGGCATATTATAGGCTACTTTTTTTTATTTCCGCGCTATCAAAATGACGTAACGGGTGGTGCAAATTTGCGCTAACGAAGTTTGCGGGCGACAGCTCGTATTAAATATAAATATTAGTAAAGGGGAATGATTTGTATTTTTGTATTTAACAGTAAACTTAAAAAACTACTGAACCGATTTCAAAAAATATTTTGCTATTATAACTTTACATTATCCTAATCACTGTAACATTGGCTGTATTTATTACAAGAAAAGTATTTTTTGAATTTGAGAAAGTCGCGAGCAAAAGCTAGTAACAAATTATGTGAGCACCTGAACGTGTGTGTGAAACGTGTACAAAAACTCGTTATTGTCATTTAATATTTTTGTTCTAGCATTCCACTAGTGAAAAAAACACAGTCGGCTTTTAATTCATCATCATCATCACCAGCTCAGTGTACGACACCACTGAGGGGCTCGGAGCCTACGCTAATAAAGGGTGACTAAACCATAGTCAACCACGCTGGCCCAAAAAAAACAAAAAAAAGTAAGCAACGTCCCTCATCCAAATGTTAGGGGTATGAGAGGGCGGCACAGGGCCGCCCATAATAAAAAAAAAAAAAAAACACGCTGGCCCAATGCGGGTTGGTATTAATTACCTGAGCGAAATCGCGGTGGATCTCAATTAAACTATAAATGATCTAGAAGATGTTTCGTTTTCTATTTTATGAGTTACTAGCTTTCGCCCGTGACTCCGTCTGCGCGGAATTAATAAAAACAAAAGTGAGTAGTCTATGTGTTCTTCCAGAATATCCTCTACATCTATACCAAATTTCATCGAGATCCGTTTAGCCGTTTAGGCTACAAACTCTAAAAAACTTCCATCCATCTAAACTTTCGCATTTATAATATTAGTATGATTGTATTTATGTTTGAATTTCTCTGTCAAATCTCTATAACAATTCTATCCATAATATGATAACTTAGAAAACAATTTTCATATATTATTAGATAGTGAAAACGTATTTCCACTTTTTGCTTAAGTACAATATGGCTGTTTCTAAAATAGACAACAATTTTCTGCAATCACTTATAATTCTTTCAATTATTTGCTGTTTGTTATAAGTGAACGTATGTACATAACTTATTATAATAATCATTGTTTGCAATAAGTCGTTTGGTAAGTAAGGCCCGCTACCGACTCTTACTTCTAACTACCAGTTTTAACCGTACAGTTTGACTCCTCATTTAAAACTCAGTTAGTACTAAACGTATATGTAGCAGGCTTCATAGTTCGTATGAACTTTTTTATCTGAATTTAATTACCATGAGCTCATCAGATGTTGCTAGAATATGTTTTTTTAATACCTAGTAACAAGAACATTAAAAGCCGTTTGACCAGAAATAAACAACGGGAAACGTTTGAAACTTGTTCTTATTCGCATCACATTCGCTTACGAGTTTTTGCGATGAATGATAACGTATTGTATTATTTTTGGTATCAATTTGTAATTCTACCAGCGACCTCACTCGACTTCGTAGGTACGGTCAGCAAAGAATACACCTCTTTGTTTGGTTATCTTATGACACAAGCCAGTTTTATATTTCTCACAAATCATACTCATACTAATGTTATTAATGCGAAAATTTAGATGGATGGATGTTTGTTAGAGTTTGTAGCCTAAACGGCTGAACGGATTTCGATGAAATTTGGCATAGACGAAGAGGATAGTCTGGAAGAACACATAGGCTACTCAGTTTTGTTTTTTTTTAATTCCGCGCGGACGGAGTCGCGGGCGAAAGCTAGTTTACAAATAAACGAAACTTTATTTTAAGAAAATCTACTGATTAGCTCTAATGGTGGTTCTAATTTTAATTAAATAAACCGTAATCATACTTATTATACTTCATATTTCATACTATACTATACTGATATTATAAATGCGAAACTTTAGATGGATGGATGGATGTTTGTTACAGTTTGTAGACTAAGCGGCTAAACGGATCTGGATGAAATTTGGCATAGATGTAGAACATAGTCTGGAAGAACACTTAGGCTAATTAGTTACTTTTTCTTTTTTTTAATTCCACGCGACTGAGTCGCGGGCAAAAGTATGTTGTATTAGTGATGGTTAACTCGAGTTCGTAACTCGAGTCAACTCGAGTTGGGCGTAACTCGAGTCGACTCGAGTTGAATTCTCTCTAACTCGAGTTCGAAAACCGAATGGAACCGACATGTAGCGAAGTTTGTCGATCATTTGAGTGAAACTATATTCATTTCGTTTTCTGATATTTATTTTTATTCATTCTTAACAAGCAAACAAGCGTTATTACATTAGATTTGAGGTTATCTTTAAAGTACGGTTAATATTTTAGTTTTTACGTGTTATGTGTTATGTTTTTGAAAAATGCCGGGTCCTAAAAGAAATTCTTTAGTTTGGGTTGTATACAAATCGTCGTCAGTGAGTGGACGTGTCATGTGTAAACAGTGTTCAGATTCATTCAAATATAGTGGAAATACGACCACATTATTAAACCACATTAAAAAGAAGCATCCTAGTATCATCGAGGATTGTCAGAGTTTATCGTCAACAAATGAAAGTAATACGAATACTTTGATCGATTCAACTTCATCGTCGTTACTGGTATCGACAACCACCTTGAATGTTGAGCCGGAGCCTCCTCAAAAAAGGTTATATTTATAAATATTTACCCCTAAGTTTAACGGCGTGAAAATATACAGCCTAAAGCGTGTCGTAAGTGTAGGGATTTTATTAAAAAAAGAGTTATTCGAAAATATGCTGTGATTGCTAACATTTTAGGCAACAAAGTGTGTGTTTACAAAAATCTTATTTTCATGAAAATATTGTGATTATTACTGATTATAAAACAACCATGAGTCTGTAAATGTACCTACGCACATACTTGCATCATAATGTTAGTTTGATTTTATTTTTAAAAGACTGTTATATGATTTAATTGACAGTAAATTTTATTTTTAATTAAAATTCGAGCCAAAAATACTTATATAAATTATTTAATTTCAAACAATAACTTTTTTGTTTCTTTAGTTAATAAGTTTAACTGTCCCAATTCATTATAAAAATGTAAAGAATAGAAACAGATAAAAATATAATTTGTCTGTTCCAATTTTTTAAAGTAAAGCTGATGGAATAATTTGGAAAAAACTCGAAAAAACATTTACTTGTCCATCCAGTTAACTCGAGTTACGTAACTCGAGTTCAACTCGAGTTATGTGGATTTTAACTCGAGTTAATTCGAGTTGTGTTTTACCCGAGTTGGCACATCACTATGTTGTATAATATATAGACGTGCGAAAAACATTACTCTCATTGGTCGGGTAAAAATAAATTATTACGAAGAATTTAAATGCAATCCGTATCATTAGAATACATAAGGGGCCAAACTTGTTTTTTGTTTTTTATTTAAAACGGCGGTCGCTCGAATTTTTCATAATTCTATGTTTTGTAAAGTATTTCTCAAAAAAGAAAAATGTTTTTTAGCCTTTTGATCTTTTTCATTATTTTTGAATAAACAAAATATTTTTTTTTGGATATACATGTTGAGTCTGGGATAGCGTTTACCATACAGCTTGAAGTCGATGTAAACAATGATCCATGCAACGAAAAAGGTTACATCTCCTATGAAATCTCTTAAGATGTAACTCTTTTCGTCGCTTGGTGAAGATATGCATGTCCAGTTTATTTCAATTCAATTAGAGAAGACTCAAAACATTAAAGTGATTTAGTTTGCTCACCGATACAGTTTCTGGGTCCAACGCCAAATGGTAGGTACGCGCAAGGGTGTCTGTCTTTGCTATTTTCTGGATTAAATCTCTCGGGATCAAACTTGTCCGGGTTGGTATAGTACTTTTCATCATTGTGAATACCGAAGGGCGATACCAGAACCGTTTGTCCTTTTTTAACAGTGACTTCAGTACCGGGAATCTTGTAATCTATCTCGGCGTTCCTTTGCAAAGGTTCTACGAGAGGATATTTCCGCAAAGATTCCGCAAAAACATTTTCAAGATATTTCAATTCACCAAGCATTTCATATGTCATTTCACCATTGTGCTTTTTTAATATAGTATCTATTTCTTCGATGGCTTTATCTTGTACGTCTGGGTTTTTGGCCAGCTCGTACAAAAGGAAAGACATAGTCGTGGCACTCGTTTCGTATCCAGCAGCATAAAATACGAACGCCTGTGCAGCTATCAAGCTCTCAGTAAGTTCTACTGTCTTTTCTTTTTCATTTTCTTGTTTCTTTGGCCCCGTTATCTTATCTTGTTGTCTCAATTCTAAAAGAAGGTCCATAAAATCTTTTCTGTTCGTCGGCATACCATCTCTTAACTCCACTACTGATTTCACAAGGCCACCAAAAAAGTCGTTCACCTTTTTAGGAAATAATGAACTGTTCAATTTTTTTAGTATGCCAGGATACATGTAATCTAGTTCAATAGCATAGCTAGAAGTAAATATCAGCTTGTCAACAGTTTGCAAGGTCTTCATGTTTTCGGGAGTGAAAGAGTCGAGGTCGATACCGAATGCGCACGCCGATATTGTAGCCAATGTATACTTCTGAACGAGTGAGTGGGCTTCTAATTCAGTAGGCTGCTTGTTGCAGAGCTCTTGGATGTAATTAACGAAGATGTCTCCACGGCCGGTCATCAAATACAACATATTTTTAAGTTTTCCAGATGTAAATATTGGAGTGAAACGGTTTCTCAAGACCCGCCAAGTGTCGCCGTCAGCGTGGAACAAATTCATGCCGAGGCCACTCTTGCTGAATTCAACTCCGCGGTCCAGGAACGAGTCGAAGTCTTTCACCATTGTACTTTTTTAATATAGTATCTATTTCTTCGATGGCTTTATCTTGTACGTCTGGGTTTTTGGCCAGCTCGTACAAAAGGAAAGACATAGTCGTGGCACTCGTTTCGTATCCAGCAGCATAAAATACGAATGCCTGTGCAGCTATCAAGCTCTCAGTAAGTTCCACTGTCTTTTCTTTTTCATTTTCTTGTTTCTTTGGCCCCGTTATTTTATCTTGTTGTCTCAATTCTAAAAGAAGGTCCATAAAATCTTTTCTGTTCGTCGGCATACCATCTCTTAACTCCACTACTGATTTCACAAGGCCACCAAAAAAGTCGTTCACCTTTTTAGGAAATAATGAACTGTTCAATTTTTTTAGTATGCCAGGATACATGTAATCTAGTTCAATAGCATAGCTAGAAGTAAATATCAGCTTGTCAACAGTTTGCAAGGTCTTCATGTTTTCGGGAGTGAGAGAGTCGAGGTCGATACCGAATGCGCACGCCGATATTGTAGCCAATGTATACTTCTGAACGAGTGAGTGGGCTTCTAATTCAGTAGGCTGCTTGTTGCAGAGCTCTTGGATGTAGTTAACAAAGATGTCTCCACGGCCGGTCATCAAATACAACATATTTTTAAGTTTTCCAGATGTAAATATTGGAGTGAAACGGTTTCTCAAGACCCGCCAAGTGTCGCCGTCAGCGTGGAACAAATTCATGCCGAGGCCACTCTTGCTGAATTCAACTCCGCGGTCCAGGAACGAGTCGAAGTCTTTAATCATTATATGCTTGATTACATCCAAATCTCTAAGAAGCAGACACGGTGTAGTCATTCTATAAATGCCGACAACTTTTTCTTCGGGAAAGGCGTCGTACATTTCTCTGAAAACAACACCCACGTTTTTACGGCGTCGAGTCGAATCCAATAGATTTCCAAAAAACACAACAGGTGTCGGCCCCTTCACATTTTTATTTTTCCAATAATTAAAAGTTCTTGTGAAGTAACTATATAACAGTATAATGAATGATATTAATATCACTGGTATATAAGAGTAATCCATTTTAAAAGATACGCGCGGATCGAGAATCAAGTTGTGTCTGATAATATTCTGCTGAGATTCTTTATATACTTTATGTTGAATTTGAAATGTATCTATATATCAACGGAACATTGCGTCGCGTCGTACAGTGTCACATTTAATTTAAGAAAACGGTTAATATGTTTTTCGGTTAACTTCAAGTATTAAACATTTTTTTAATTTGTTTTATACGTACAAATATGATACAAGATTTATTTAATTTGGAATTATTAATAAAAACATTTATTCAGCTTTTTTTAACAAAACTAATAAATATGAAATTGTATCAATAGCTTTTGCGCATAACTTTGCACGGAATAAAAACCTAATAAATTGCCTATCTGTTCTTCTAGAAGACTCTACACAGACACATATTAATTCTACGTTCTAACGGTGAATTACAACATCGTATTATTAGATATCAACTAACCCGAATAAATATTTCAAAGACAGTTATCAATCTTAATTACATATCTTATTTCTTATCCTATTTCTTACTAATATTTTAATTACGTATGGATGGATGTTTGTTACTAGGTATGTCCAGACAGCTTAATATATCTTTAAGATATAAATGTAGAACACAATCTGGAAGAACACACAGATTCCTAAGTTTTTTTTAATCCGCGTGGACGGAGTCACGGGCAAAAGCTAGTATATATATATAAACATGTTTTGAGAAAAAGCATTTTCTCTTCGGGTACACAAGCGGACATAATAAACTGCTGCTGGCTTATACACTCAAGAGCATTGAATCCGGGTCACTTAAAACAAAAACTATAAATCTCGTAAACTAAGAATGAAATGACTAGGTTTTGCCAGCAAATTATGCACACAATTAAAAAAAAAAGTACGTACCATATGTGTTCTTCCAGGTATGTTCTGCATCTATACCAAATTTCATCGAGATCCTTTAAGCCGTTTGGAGATATGTAGTAACAGACATCCATCAATCCAAGCCTTCGCATTTTTATTAAAAATTAAACATCGATGAATATATCCTTGAGAGACAAAATTAAAAATGTAACCGAAGCGCACTAAGAAAAGATTGGAAGCAACACAGTTATGAAAAGGACGCAGGAATATTTAGCATATATTATGAGGAAGGCAATGTGAACTGTAGCTCATCGTTCAAGGGAAGATTCAGGAAAAATGAAGTGTGGTACGAAAAACAATATCCTTGCTAAAAAACCTACGCAAGTAGTTCGGAAAAAGCTTGCTATTCAGAGATTTCAGGCGCTATTTCTATCTATCTTTCTTAATATTAATAATTAGGGATTTTCTTAAATTAAAAAAAATTAGTACGTACCCTATGTGTTCTTCCAGGTTATGTACTGCATCTATACCAAATTTCATCGAGATCCTTTAAGCCGTTTGGAGATATGTAGTAACAGACATCCATCAATCCAAGCCTTCGCATTTTTATTAAAAATTAAACATCGATGAATATATCCTTGAGAGACAAAATTAAAAATGTAACCGAAGCGCACTAAGAAAAGATTGGAAGCAACACAGTTATGAAAAGGACGCAGGAATATTTAGCATATGTTATGAGGAAGGCAATGTGAACTGTAGCTCATCGTTCAAGGGAAGATTCAGGAAAAATGATGTGTGGTACGAAAAACAATCTCCTTGCTAAAATACCTACGCAAATAGTTCGGAAAAAGTTCGCTATTCAGAGATTTCAGGCGCTATTTCTATCTATCTTTCTTAATATTAATAATCGTCATCAGATTCCATCGCCGGTGATGCTCTATTTTTATATAACATGTTTTATATTTTACTTTATATTAACTATTCTATCCTAAACATTTAATCCATTAAAACATTACAACATCGTATTATTAGATATCAACTAACCCGATAAATATTTCAAAGACAGTTATCAAACTTAATTATATATCTTATTTCTTATCCTATTTATTACTAATATTTTAATTACGTATGGATGGATGTTTGTTACTAGGTATCTCCGGACAGCTTAATATATCTTTAAGATATAAATGTAGAACACAATCTGGAAGAACACACAGATTCCTAAGATTTTTTTAATCCGCGCGGACGGAGTCACGGGCAAAAGCTAGTATATATGTTATATATAAACATGTTTTGAGAAAAAGCATTTTCTCTTCGGGTACACAAGCGGACATAATAAACTGCTGCTGGTTTATACACTCAAGAGCATTGAATCCGGGTCACTTAAAACAAAAACTATAAATCTCGTAAACTAAGAATGAAATGACTAGGTTTTGCCAGCAAATTATGCACACAATTAAAAAAAATTAGTACGTACCCTATGTGTTCTTCCAGGTTATGTACTGCATCTATACCAAATTTCATCGAGATCCTTTAAGCCGTTTGGAGATATGTAGTAACAGACATCCATCAATCCAAGCCTTCGCATATTTATTAAAAATTAAACATCGATGAATATATCCTTGAGAGACAAAATTAAAAATGTAACCGAAGCGCACTAAGAAAAGATTGGAAGCAACACAGTTATGAAAAGGACGCAGGATGCGCGCGAAAGTCCATCCTTCTAGTCACATTGACAGCTGTCAGCTAGGGACGTGACGTTTATGCCGATAATCTAGAGTTGCTCTAATTCTACAGCACGGTACTAATTTTGTTCTTAACACTTTTTTTGGCTTTTAAATAGTCACAAAGTTTGTCCGTTTTCGCTACATAATTTTATTGTACTAACGATATAATAAAAGTGCATATATCGGTACAGCATTAAGATAATAGAATCTTATCAAAAATATTCTGCAACGAACAACTATACAAAGACTCAAGTTAACAGTTCGTTTAAATTAATTTTATTTTATACTTCACCGTCAGATTGTTAATATGGTCAGTTTAGAATCTCACTAGAAATCTATGTGTGTTATAAACTGACGGAAAATTGTTAGATGAACGAACGGTGAGGTTGGAATAGATTTATTAATTAATGTAAAAGAGACAAAGGTGTGCTAGAAAGGCCAGTATTAGCAACGTGAAGAATACTTTAAAATTGACAGTATTTCAAAATGATTCGTTAATTATTTTAATTAAGACACACTGATATATTCCGAGAGAATTATTTACAAATTCAAGCTTTTCAAATTGAATCTATAAAGAACTCTGTAAAAAAATATTCATTATTAATTCAGCGCACGGAAGATTTTTTTTGGTAATTTAATCCTGAAAACCGTCTAAATTGGGGCTAAAATTTAAATGATCTCGTTAATCGCGGATAAAGTTGCGGGAGACAGCTTGTCTTTTATACAAGATGATTTAAACAATAACAAAGACTAAGTAATCCAGTATTTGTTTTGAAAAATGTTTCTTAAATCCTGTCTTTATATTCTTATACTTATATAGATTGAGTTTTATCAAGCCGTACCTTTATTGTTATCTCGACAATAATAATCAGACTATATAAAAATAGCAGCTTCTGTTGTTTTTGTTATACTTCAACTGCGTGCAGTTTGAATATGCTATATTTATTAGTGATTTTAACAAGTGCATTTACAGTATTATACTTTTATTTTACAAGGACTTTCAATTATTGGAAGGACAGAAATGTACCTGGACCTAAACCTCTACCATTCTTCGGCAATATTAAAGACAGTGTATTCAGACGTAAGCATGCTGCCTTAGTTTTCAAAAGTATTTAAGATGAATATCCCAACGATAAAGTGGTCGGAGTTTATAGATTGACCACACCATGTCTACTGCTGCGTGATCTAGATGTTATTAAGCAAATCATGATTAAAGACTTTGAACTATTCGTTGATAGAGGTATCTCATTTAGCAAACAAGGACTAGGCGTTAATCTGTTTCATGCTGATGGCGAAACGTGGAAAGTTCTGAGGAATAGACTTACACCAGTTTTTACTTCTGGTAAACTGAAGAATATGTTGTATCTCATGACTGAACGAGGTGAACACTTTATTGACTATGTCGAGAATCTTCGTGCAAAACAATCGGAACAACCTATAAATGTACTCGTTCAGAAGTATATAATGGCTACTATTGCCGCATGTGCTTTTGGCTTGGACTTAGATGAAGATATGTACAAAACATTGAATAGAATAGACAAAATGATTTTTACTACGAGTTATTTCAGAGATTTGGATATGATGTACCCTGGTATACTTCAAAAGGTCAATAGCTCACTATTTCCTAAATTTGTAAACAACTTTTTTGATACTCTCGCACAAACAGTAATTAAACAAAGAGGTGGTCTTCCATCAAATAGAAAGGACTTTATGGATTTAATTTTGGAGTTGAGACAACAGAAAATAGTTGAAGGAACGAAGAAAATGGACAATGAGAAGCTAAGGATAGTTGAACTGACTGATAGTGTCATTGCTGCTCAGGCGTTCGTGTTCTACGCGGCCGGCTACGAGACCAGCGCCACCACTATGACGTACTTGTTCTATGAACTAGCCAAGAATCCTGAGATACAGGATAAAGTAATTGCAGAAATTGACGAAGTTCTTAAACGACACAATGGCGAAATAACCTATGACTGCTTAAATGATATGACTTATTTGCAACAAGTATTTGATGAAACTTTACGGAAATATCCAATTGTAGATCCTTTGCAACGCAACGCTCAAACGGACTATACAATCCCAGGAACTGATGTTACTATCAAGAAAGGACAAACTGTACTCATAAATCCTTTTAGTATTCAACATGATCCTAAATACTACCCCAACCCAGATAAGTTTGACCCTGAACGGTTTAGTCCTGAAAATGAGAAGGACAGACATTCATGTGCTTATTTGCCGTTTGGAACTGGACCCAGAAACTGCATAGGTGGGCTAAATATGCTTGAGGAACTTGTAAAATATAACTAAATAGTCTTACTAAATAATAATAATCATCATCATCTTCCGAAGTGTATAATCTACACTATTCTAAATATTTTATTCGTTGCATTTATTCATTAATTTCATTGATTGTAAATAATGAAATATTAACTTTGCGTATAATTTTGATAAAACAGAATGAGAATCTGTTTTCTGAAGTGTCAATGGTAGCGATGTCTGTTGTTTATTGTTTGTTACTTTATATTGACCATTGGATTTTAATATTAGTTGTGTCATCGACCTGAAATCGGAGCTCATCTGTTTTAATTGCAATAAGTCAGCGACAATATTTTTTTCCATTCATTTATTTGTTATCTCGTGTCCAATATTTTATTCCTTCTACATAATAATAATACATTGGTTAATTTACAGGCCTGCGGTTCGCCAAAGTGCAGTCTCGAGTGTGCGTCGTCAAGTTCCTGTCAAAGTTCCGAGTGGAACCTTCGAGGAACACTCCAACCGTGTTGGAGTACGACCCCTTGCGTTCTGTGCTGTTCCCCAAGGGTGGAATTCATCTAAATATTTTATGTCGATAAAGTCTACATGTAATACTCCACGAACCCAATTTATTTTGGTTAATAATATGTGTATATCCACGATTATCGTCTCTCTTCTTATCCGACTAAAGAGTCGCGCACCGTTGTTAATTAGCTTTTTAATTTATGACATGTTTTATAATGTTGATACTCTTCTATACTAATATTATAAAGATGAAAGATTTGTATTTTTGTATGTATTGATATAACTCGAAAACTACTGGGCCGATTTTAGAAATTCTTTCATCGCTATAAAGGTAATTTATCTGTGAGTAACATAGGCTATATTTTTTTACTATTTTTTAATTTTACGCGGGCGAAGTCGCAAGCAACAGCTAGTTGGTTATAAAAATGTAAGGTATTGCTAGGGGTGATGTTTTGGTTAAGTCAGAGCTATGATTAAAAGATGTAAATAAATCGTTTAATTCTCAACAATTTATAGAATAAAGTAAACAATCAACCATATTCGTAAAGATGACATAATAAATCTTAGTGACTGTAACTAGCATTTATTATTGTGCTGAATCTTCCTGAACATATGTAATTTGAGACGATTTTGGTAATATGCGCAATGTTGAGTTGCAGAAAATGTATCCTCCTAATGTTACATGTCATCCTTATTGTTGACTAGCTGTTGCTCGCGACTTCATCCGCGTGAAATTAAAAAAAAACACAGCCTATGTTACTCACAAATGAATTATCCTTCTAACGGTGAAAGAATTTTTAAAATTGGCCAAAAGTTTTTGAGTTATTTCAATACATAAAAAATACAAATCTTTCCCCTTTATAATATTATTTTAGCATAGAAGATTAGTATAGATATAAGATTTAAAGGCGTCGCTACCCGATGGTCAAGGAGGGAACACTTATTTGAACATATTTCTCCACAAATGTATTCTGACCGTGATTTCGTCCGCGCGAAGTTTTAAAACTTACTACTTATTAAGAACACAAATACTTATACAGGGTTTGGTAAAACGACGTATTCCATAAATATTATTAATATTATAAGACGAAAGATTTGTCTTTTTATATGTTTGATGTCTGTTTATTAATACTGTCGGTTGCGTCCTTTATACCTCATACATATGTACAACACAAACGCATAAATATGACAATGAGACTCCTGAGTCAAGCAAGTAAAAATGGAAGTTCTTTTTAGGCATTAGCCTATTGGTTATTAAACCATTAAACCCACAACTACCCATGGACGCACAGACCTTCGGATCAATCCGCACGAACCTTCGCGACTCTCACTCTCACAATCTCTCAACAACTCCCCCTCCCCCCCCCTAATGGGAATGACGACACATCAACACATTTTTTAGGCTAGTGGGTTGTTGCGTCTCGCACTGACACTGGCGACCCCAATTAGCAGTGGTAGAGCCCGCTTTACCATTATCGCGCGAATGGGCCGGCTCGCCCGGTGCAATACCTCGACCACACAGAAGACTGGCGTGAAGTGGAAATGATAGTTACCGCGTTTTATGTGATGAATATTAGTGCTGGAGGCCTAATTTTAGTCACTTTCCCTTCCCACCCTTTTCTAATAAGGAAAGGATGGGAAGGGTAGGTAGATTTGATGGTGTAGGAGACGTCGGTGTAGTCCTCCATCAATTAAAGATAGGCAACGCATCTGCAATAGTAGATGTCTATGAGCAGCGGTTGATTCGTCTTTTCGGTGAATTCAGGTGGCCGCTTCCTTGTTTGTCACCTTGTAATAAAAAAAATTACACTCAACGACGACCTAGCCGCGGGTCGGTTAGCACTTAAATAGCCCAAAACTCATCCCTCCCTTAAGCTTAATAATAAGCAGTAAACACTGATAAATATCACGTTATTATGTAGTGTTATATTTAATGAAGTTTTCCCTAGAAATATGATTAAGCAAAAATATAATTATTACTACTTTAGGCTATACAGTATGTCCAGAAACGATGTGTACAACAGGGGATCGTTTTAAAAGCGAATGAAATCCTAAAGATTTTTCTAACTAAATGACTAAAAATTTTCCCTAACTTTAAAGTCCTCCAGCAACCCACAAAACTCCTGAATGAAGATGATAGATTGACGTATGTCGGGTTAAATGATTTCTAAATATATTCAGTCAAGGAATTTGCGGTCTTTAAGACATCCTGTATACGTGTATAGTTTTATAATATTCATGATGATACGACACATTTTTTGTCGAGAGAGATAATATGTTGACATTGATATTGTTTTTAATATTATTATATTATCTTTCGCCCGCGACTCCGTCCGCGTGGAATTAAATAAAAAACAAAAGTGAGTAGCCTGTGTTCTTCCAGACTATCCTCTATATCTATACAAAATTTCATCGAAATCCGTTCAGCCGTTTAGGCTACAAACTGTAACAAACATCCATCCATCCATCCATCCATCTATCCATCTAAACTTTCGCAATTATAATATTAGTATGATGTACAGTTGCGGATGTTTATTTCCTACCCATTTCGATTTTTCTCTAATCATTATTTTCTCTGGTTGCTATGGAAATGGCTAATTATTCGTATAAGCTATTCGATTGATCTTTGATTCCAGTTATAAAAATTATACTCGAGACGGAAGTTAAGATATAAAAAGTAACATTTTTAATGTTTAGGTTTCTTTTTTTATTACCATGTAACCATAGTGTATGCAATTGCATACAATATATTGGTAAGACGTTAGTTATGAATGTGGAGTGGTACACCGGTAGAGGTAGACCTAGAAAGAGATGGATGGATTGACATGATCAAAAAGGGAGTGATGACTGAGGTGACGGATGATAGAGTTATTTGGAGGACGAAAACCCGGTGCGCCGACCCTACAGGAGTAGGGTAGCAGGGGAGATGATGATGATGATTGTATGCAATTGCATAATGTTTCAAAATATTATCATAATATTTTGTGGGATGTAAAGTTTGTAGAAAAGAGCATAAAATGGCATTTAATCGGTTCCACCATTATAACGCAATTAAGGAACAAAAGTGTTACGAAGTAATTATTATACATAAATGTACAAAAATGAAATAAATGAGTGTTGTTAGGACTTAATTGTTATTAAAAAAAATCAAACAAAAAAATGGGACCCACCTGCAAGCACTACCTCTCGGATAAAAAAAAAATTTTCAAAATCGGTCTACCAGGGGCGGAGTTATGCAGTAACACACATAAAAAAAAAAAAAAAAAAATATGGACGAATTGAGTACCTCCTTCTTTTGGGAAGTCGGTCAAAAACAATTGATAAACATGTGTTTAATTTGTCATAGTTTGTCTAATTAAGGTTGATTAGTTTGATTGAAAGTAGCGAATAAAATTTGTATGAAGGTAAATTCTGTACTTAATAGACGGGTATCATTGTGAGGGAACATAAGCGCGTAGGAACAACTACAAAATATTCGGTTTAAACATAAAAAACATTGATCAATGATCGATGACAATAATATTAACGAATTCCACTTAGATTATGCTCGACCGCATTAGTAATAAATATCTATAAACTCTCATTCTTCGTATTCGTTCTGCATTTTTCATTATTGATTTGACTTTAAATCACCGAATGAAAAAAAGAGTGCCTTTTATTTTGATCTATCTTACTAATAGTTATTAGTTATAGTTATTTAGCATACTATTATTACAAATGCGAAAGTTTAGATGGATGGATGGATGTTTGTTAGAGTTTGTAGCCTAAACGGCTGAACGGATCTGGATGAAATTTGGCATAGATGTAGAACATAGACTGGAAGAACACATAGACTACTCACTTTTGTTTTTTTTTAATTCCACGCGGACGTAGTCGCGGGCAAAAGCTAGTAGTTATTATAAATGCGAAAGTTTAGATAGATGGATGTTTGTTTGTAGCCTAAACTGCTGAACAGATCTCGATGAAATTTGGCAGATATAGAGGATAGCCTGGAAGAACATATAGGTTATAAGGCTATAAATAGAAAAGATTCATACCTGATATTACACATCTCATCTCTACTAAATTGTCAATTGAATTGACAAACTCCTTATTTAGACAAAATATAATCGTCAGAGTTGCTTAGAAATTGATAAATCTGTTAAAAATGTGGCTAAAGCGAGTATCCTTGATATTGTGTTTTTATCGTTAAGGATTTACAGGTAGAATTATTTGTTGCGTAATTTTTGTATTTAGCACAAATAATTTATCAACCGGACTTCGTCTAAACAAAACAAAGGACCGATTGTGTGCGCTGAATTATGTCCCCAACATCCGAAGAAGATATGTTCACTCCAATCCAAATGTATAAATTGCATTAATTAAAATGTAAAAAATATTATGTGTTGTTACTTTGTTTTTCATATAATTTTATTCAATAAAATTCGCACTTAGTTGGAAAAATCGGCTCAAGACGTGCAAGTACTTAGTTTAGTTAGTAACTATTACTGCTGACGTGGTTATAAAACACAATATTTGCGATCAAATCTATGAAAATTGAAAAATTTTGAATGCAGTGTTTGGGTCCGTATTTTTGCGGCCGCGAACAAAGAAATCGCGAGTAAGGAGCTTTTACTGTATTTTAACAAGTCATGCTGATGGTGTTGTATTATATTTTTATTAATAAAACCGCTATCTACTAATATATAAATACGCGTAGAAGGTATAGGAAAAATTCATATATACAGATTCAGTGGACGACACAAGTTCGTAAGTTCGCAGTGTGAAGTAACTGTTAGCAATCCAAAAATGATTTATTTCTTAATATTGTTGGCAAGCGTTATCGCTTCTTTGTATTATTATTTTACCAGAACGTTTAATTACTGGAAGGAAAGAAACATTCCCGGACCTAAGCCACTACCGTTCTTCGGCAACATTAAAGATTCCGCTCTCAGGAGTAAGCATCTAACCACAGTTCTCCAAGATATTTACAAGGCATATCCCAACGAGAAAGTGGTCGGTGTTTACAGAATGACTACACCATGCCTACTTCTGCGGGATTTGGATCTAATCAAGCAGATTATGATTAAAGACTTTGATCAATTCGTCGACAGAGGGCTCTCATTTAGTAAAGAAGGACTGGGATTAAACTTGTTTCATGCGGACACCGATACATGGAAAGTTCTGAGGAATCGTTTTACTCCACTATTCACTTCTGGAAAACTGAAGAACATGTTATATCTCATGACTGAACAAGGTGACACATTTCTTGATTACGTTGAAAATGTTTGTGCAAAACAATCGGAACAACCTATAAATGCTTTTGTTCAGAAGTTCACGATGGCGACCATATCAGCTTGTGCATTTGGCTTGGACTTAGATGAAGACATGTATAAAACGTTAAACAAAATAGACAAAATGATTTTTACACCAAAGTTCAGCATTGAGTTAGACATGATGTACCCTGGAATTTTAGTCAAACTCAATAATTCAATTTTTCCTAAATTTTTAAAAGCGTTTTTTAACAATCTTGTGAAAACTGTTGTTAACCAAAGAGGCGGAAAACCGACAAATAGAAAGGACTTTATGGATTTGCTTTTAGAACTAAGACAAAAGAAAACTATAGAAGCATCAAAAGGATCGGTCGATGATAAAGTAAGGACACTTGAGTTGACCGATGATGTTCTTGCTGGTCAAGCGTTCGCATTCTACGCGGCCGGCTACGAGACCAGTGCGTCCACTATGACGTACTTGTTCTATGAACTGGCGAAACATCCTGAGATACAAGATAAAGTCATTTCAGAAATTGATGAAGTTCTTAAAAAATATAATGGCGAAATAAGCTATGAATTTTTAAACGAACTGACTTATTTGCAGCTGGTATTTGATGAAACTTTAAGAATGTATCCAGTTGTAGATCCTTTGCAACGCAATGCTGAAATGGACTATGTAGTCCCGGGTACCGACACTACAATTAGGAAAGGACAAACTGTGCTAGTAAGCGCTTTGGCCATCCACCGTGATCCTAAATATTTTCCGAATCCTGATAAATTTGATCCAGAACGATTTACTGCAGATAATAAGAAAGACAGACACTCGTGTGCTTACATCCCATTCGGAACCGGACCGCGAAATTGCATAGGTATGTAAATTAAATCTTTAATTAATTAGTAAAGTACTCATAATTAGTATATAACTGTAAAGTCCTCAAATTCCTTAATTAAAACTAAAATTAAAAATTATTATTTTAGTTAAGATCATACACCTTAGGAATAGACATTAAGTTATTTTTCTTTTTTGTAGTGGGTTTTAGTTTTTTTTTTTGGTTTTTCATTCTTTGTCATGTAAAGACATTTGTTTTTATCAAAATGTTGTGTTAGCCTGTTACACTTATAGTGTATCTATGATATTGTGTTTTAGTTTAGTTTTTCTTCATCAAACATGACTTATTTCATGTGATACGTTGGCTTCCTATTGTAAATAAATAAATAAATAAAGTCATAAAAAATTACCAACTAGTTAGATCCAATTGTTAAAAAAATTAATGGCTACTTTTTACACTTATTGAAATACCTGAATACTTACCTTATTAGATTAGATTTACCAAATGAATGGTGGTAAACGGTCTAAATATCAAAGATCACTTAACTTTGCGAACTTGAACCATAACAAGTTGGTGAATCCTAAAATTTGAGGAGGTAAGGTAAAAGATGAAAATTCTTTTTGAACGCATAATAACTTAATTTTTTTTACGCTTACACAAAACGACCATACAAGCAAGCAAGTTAACAAGCAAGCAACTTATTGTTTGTTTTTATTTGAAAAAGGGGAATACGAGATCGTGACAGGTCCTGTCTTTTTAAAATTAATGGTTGTGTTTGTTGCGTAACATTTAAATATTTTTTTTTTAGGTTAACACAAATTATGTCCTTCTTACATAAGTAACATGTATTTTGAACGTTTCAGGAATGCGGTTTGCTAAAGTGCAGTCTCTAGTATGTATTGTCAAATTTTTATCCAAATTCCGAGTGGAGCCGACCAAAAATACACCAGCCGAAGTGGAATTAGATCCAATGCGTCTAGTTCTCTTCCCTCGTGGAGGAATTGAATTAAACATTTTACGTAGATAGAGAGATTAACTTGATATTACAATGGTTTATGAGCTTAGTCTGTTTTCTTTGTTGACTGTAGTCAAGGACATTTATTACATACCCATTTCGGTAAAATGTCATTTGACGCTAACAATGCAATTTGGCCGAAAGTAGTCTGATGAGTGTGGTGCCGGAGGCCTAATTTTAGTCATTTTTCCTTTCCACCCTTTTCTTAAGAGGAAAGGATTGAAAGGAAAAGTGGATTTGACGGTGGAGGAGACGCATATGAAGGGGAAATGTCCTCTTTATATGCGTCTCCTCCTCCGTCAATTAAGGGTAGGCAACGCATCTGCAATTGCGGATGTCTATGGGCAGCGGTCGCTTTCCATTTCGGTGGATTCAGGTGGCCGCTTGCTCGTTTGCCACCTTATATTATAAAAAAAAGTCATAAAAACAAACACACATATATACGTGCCTAATTGTATCTTATGGTAGTTTGTATGATATTTGTTATTAAGTAAGAAGCTATTTTCTTGACTGTTCATTTTTTTAGTATTGTAAAATGTTATTATGTCAATATTAAAATATTATATATTGGAAAATATTTTTTTGTTTTAATTTGCCCCGTAACGATAAACAAGCCTACTCAAGCTTAGTTGATTGTTGATTAAATATTGATGTAAATGTTGATTTCAATATTCCTCCACAACCCCACGTGGGTGTGGGGTATGTGGGGATGCAACGCTGATTAGTCGCGGAGTATGGGGAGAGTAGCTCAGCGCAAAAAGTCTTCTTTCTCCACGGTTCCCCTTCGTCTGTAGAGGGAACAGTTGCCCTTCGAGTCCTCGCAGACTACAGCACACTTTCAAGGTGTACTCCGCGGCTGGCACCACTCCACAAACCTGCCCTAAGATCCTCTTAGCTTCAACGCCATCGTCGCAACACGGTCCGAGTTCACTTGAAATCTTAGAAAAACTGATATCTAGTATCATGCAGTTTGAAAACAGGTTTCTTTTGTTTTGTGTACAATTAGTATAATACAATTAGTACAATAGTGTTTACATACATAGAAGTAGCGACATCTCACAAAATAAAAGCGTACTATTTGATTTTCATTTTCTAGCAACTTAAGTATTATAAAAGATAAACACTATGAAAAACTAAAATAGATGGCGTTATGCGATATGAAATTGTAAATTATACTGTCATGTGACTGTTATGGGTATTTACAACGGACGTTTATAATAATAATAATAATAATAATAATAATAATAATAATAATAATAATAATAATAATAATAATAATAATAATAATAATAATAATAATAATAATAATAATAATAATAATAATAATAATAATAATAATAATAATAATAATAATAATAATAATAATAATAATAATAATAATAATAATAATAATAATAATAATAATAATAATAATAATAATAATAATAATAATAATAATAATAATAATAATAATAATAATAATAATAATAATAATAATAATAATAATAATAATAATAATAATAATAATAATAATAATAATAATAATAATAATAATAATAATAATAATAATAATAATAATAATAATAATAATAATAATAATAATAATAATAATAATAATAATAATAATAATAATAATAATAATAATAATAATAATAATAATAATAATAATAATAATAATAATAATAATAATAATAATAATAATAATAATAATAATAATAATAATAATAATAATAATAATAATAATAATAATAATAATAATAATAATAATAATAATAATAATAATAATAATAATAATAATAATAATAATAATAATAATAATAATAATAATAATAATAATAATAATAATAATAATAATAATAATAATAATAATAATAATAATAATAATAATAATAATAATAATAATAATAATAATAATAATAATAATAATAATAATAATAATAATAATAATAATAATAATAATAATAATAATAATAATAATAATAATAATAATAATAATAATAATAATAATAATAATAATAATAATAATAATAATAATAATAATAATAATAATAATAATAATAATAATAATAATAATAATAATAATAATAATAATAATAATAATAATAATAATAATAATAATAATAATAATAATAATAATAATAATAATAATAATAATAATAATAATAATAATAATAATAATAATAATAATAATAATAATAATAATAATAATAATAATAATAATAATAATAATAATAATAATAATAATAATAATAATAATAATAATAATAATAATAATAATAATAATAATAATAATAATAATAATAATAATAATAATAATAATAATAATAATAATAATAATAATAATAATAATAATAATAATAATAATAATAATAATAATAATAATAATAATAATAATAATAATAATAATAATAATAATAATAATAATAATAATAATAATAATAATAATAATAATAATAATAATAATAAACTTTATTTCGAGCTACAATTTTTTTTCCTTCACAATTTTGTTACAATGTTTAGCAATTTTGTAATTTATAAAAAGAAAGTGTCTGTATACGTTTTATTATTAGTATAGAATATTGATATCGATAAGCTGTATGTTAACGATTACGATTTATTAATCGAATTGATAAAATGCTCGATTATAATATGTAAATATTAACTGTTATTCATTTATTTTTTGTTGCGACTTCAAAGTTATTTATGGTCACAATTTTGGTACCAGTTTGGGGTTAGCCTTGCGAGAGAACCTAATCTGGTTCGCTAAGAGAAAATATGGAAAACACACATAGTAGTAAGTTGAAAAAAAAAAGACAATATAGCAGCAGTACAAGGAACTTAACGGAGGGCTAGTTCCTAAATTAAAATCGTTTTCGCGTTGTTTTCCTGTTAAGTTATTTTTTAAGATGCGCGAAGCGGCGTTGGCGCGGGAAAAATGTATTCCTTAGCGGACTTTGTATTTTATTGACCGACTTCCCAAAAGAAGGAGGTACTCAATTCGTCCGTATGTTTTTTTTTTTTTTTTAGTTGGTTAGTCGACCAACCAGTCGACCACCAGTCGACCAACCAGTCGACCACCAGTCGACCAACCAGTCGACCAACCAGTCGGTCGACCGACTAATTACTAATAACTAATAGGATGAATAAAGGGGCGAACGTAAATTTTAAACTATTAAAATGCACGCGATCGAAGTCGTGGGCAACAGTTAGTGTGTTTATAAAAAAAATTGATTAACTATTTTTGTAAATAAAAAGAAGCATATTACAATACTCATGTAGTGCCAATGTGCAAAAGTGCGGCAGTCAGTATACGTCACAGAAACTTTTCATAGGAGTTAGAGTTAGTCAGAACTAAAAATCATAAAAAAAAACTTGCCACACTTTTGACATTGAGGGCGGCGCTAGTGAACTATCATAATTTAGTTTTACTTAAGCCCACCGGGTCAAAAAGCTTTGTTGATGTATACATCGGTTTCACTGAGAGACATCTGCCTCGTTCGATTATAAGATGAAGGAAATCACAATTGATCGGTGACATACAGATACCGTTTGTATTGACATGATTGCTTAGGCGAGTGACATTACAAGAAATGTGTAAATGATGATAGATCTTAATTGGAATATACCATATTCGTCACTGATAGCCACATACCAAAGTGATAGTATAAAAGTGCAAGTCATCATAAAGCACGTTGCGAAGTATTGACTTGACATTTTACTGTTTATGTAATACTAGCTGTTCGCGTGCGGCTTCATCCGCATGAAATCAACTATAAAACGTTTACATTTGTCACATTCTCAATTTCAAATGTCAAAATTCAAATGCACAAGTGACAACCATGGCAACCTTGCTTCCTTAATGTTGGCAGCTTGTGGTTATGGTCCCTCTCCCACATGAAGGTTTTTCTCCAATTTGTTTACTCCCTAAGTTTAATAGCGTGAAAATATATAATCTAAAGCGTGTTGTAAGTGTATGGCTTTTTATTAAAGATAGAATTATTCAAAAATATGGTATGATTGCTGACATCCTAGGCAACAAAGAAGTGTGTGTTTACGCTTTATTATAATAGTATAGATATAGATAGTATAGATACATTGAACTTAATACGACTGCTAAAAAAAGACAATTTTGATTACAATGTAACTATGCAAGAAACAAAAGAATTCCCTCTCGAGTATTTTCCCTACGGGTAAAGTTGTAGTTTAAAGTTAAATAAAGATCTTTCGAAACAAATTTTAATTTAAAGTTCTTTTAGCAGTGGTAGAGCCCCCACTAATACTTTCTGCACGAATATGCTGGCTCGCCCGGTGCAATACCACGACCACAAAGAAGGCAAACGTGAAATGGAAGGAATTCCTCGTTTCGTCTTATGAGTGTGTGTGCCGGAAGCCTGATTTTAGTCCTTTTTCTTTTCCACCCTTTTCTTAAGAGAAAAGGATGGAAAGGAAAAGTGGATTTGGAAGCGGAGGAGACGCACAGGAAGGGTAAATATCCTTAATCTGTGTGTTCCCTTTCTCATATGAACAGCGGTCGTTTTGCTATTTCGGCGAATACAAGTGGCTACTAACTTGTTTGCCATCATGTAAAAAACAAACTAATATTCGTAGTTTTGTAATCTACCGCTGATACTACGGCAAATACTTTAATTTTAAACTGTACTGTGCTCACTGGACTGGACAATAATTATAATGATATGCAAAACAACCATCAGCAAGGTGTTGCCACACTTGTCAGATATGCAAATACGAGTATATCGCATCGCTATCAACCTGGACTTTTATAGTAATAGTCAATACAACAACCGTATCCATTGGTTTTTCGCCAATACCCTTGCATTTTTAATACACCGGAAATGAGGTCGATAACATTTTTTTCTATTAAATTACGCATATGAAGTAAATTAAACTATATCTCTTCATATCTCAAGTATATGCGCAGTATTACAGGATTAATCAGTTTGTTATCGAGGTTTTTTACTAAATTCTATGACACTATTTAGTTTGTCCCTCGCAGATAAAGAAATCAGTAGTAAAGGTCGATCCGTCTAAAAATGTCTTGATAACCTATTTTCTATTGGCGTAATAAACAATTCTAGTTTATTCTATTTTTTTGTCTTTAGGTTGCCTGGTGTATTTAAAATGAAAATTAACTGTAATGTTTTTGTTGTTACTAACCTTACCTTGTAGTGGTAGAGTTCTTAACAACAACGTTTTTGGCGCAAATCGGTTCAATCAATTAAATATGAGTGAGGTGGGTGGATATTTTCTTGTGATAGGAATAAACAAGAGTAGGTTCTATCCTTGTAATATTATGTTGATGTAAATGATGATTGACCTTTTGTATTTGAAGTTTATCACAAAAAGAAAATGTAAAAGTAGGTACCATGTAACCATTGCAATAATATTAAACGCCAAAGTCAATTCTGTAAATACTTTAAAAACATTTTTTAAATCACTTAAAAAAATACATTTTGTTCTATTAAGTTGTTATCGACATGGATATGGACACAATCAACAATTTTTAATGTAAACATAACAAGCATGTAATGTGGCCATCAGCATTTATGTCAGTTCTCTTAGTTTTGCTTTGTAATCTACGATGACGAAGTAATTTAAATATATAAAATCCTATCAACCATTTTTTTTTGTTTCATTCGGTAACTGTGTACAGTACCACAATGTTGTACCTTTTAGTGTCTATCATAAGTGTAGTTGCGCTTTTATATTTTTATTTTACAAGGACTTTGAACTACTGGAAGGATAGAAATGTACCTGGACCTAAGCCACTACCATTCTTTGGCAACCTTAAGGATACCACTCTCAGGCGTAAGCATGCTGCCGTCCTTTTTAAAAATATTTATGACGCATATCCCAACGAAAAAGTGGTTGGAGTTTACAGAATGACCACACCGTGTCTACTGCTCCGTGACTTGGACGTTATTAAGCACGTCATGATTAAAGACTTTGATCTGTTCGTCGACAGAGGAGTGGAATTTAGTAAAGAAGGACTAGGACTTAACCTTTTCCATGCTGATGGCGATACATGGAAAGTCCTAAGAAACAGATTTACACCAGTTTTTACTTCTGGTAAGCTGAGGAACATGTTGTATCTCATGACTGAAAGAGGTGAACAATTTATTGACTATGTCGAGAATCTTCGTTCAAAACAATCGGAACAACCTATACATGTACTCGTTCAGAAGTTTACGATGGCGACCATATCAGCATGCGCCTTTGGATTGGACTTAGATGAAGATATGTACCAAACATTAAATAAAATAGACAAAATGATTTTTACTGCAAATTACAGCAATGAATTAGATATGATGTACCCTGGAATATTGAAAAAGTTTAATGGCTCAATATTTCCCAAGTTCGTAAACACTTTTTTCGATAACCTCGCACAAACTGTTGTCAAACAAAGAGGTGGAATGCCGACAAATAGGAAGGACTTTATGGATTTGATTTTGACGTTGAGACAACAGAAAACCATTGAAGGAACGAAGAAAATTGACAACGAGAAGCTGAGAATAGTTGAATTAACTGATAGTGTCATTGCTGCTCAGGCGTTCGTGTTCTACGCGGCCGGCTACGAGACCAGCGCCTCCACTATGACGTACTTGTTCTATGAACTAGCCAAGAATCCTGAGATTCAAGATAAAGTAATTGCAGAAATCGATGAAGTTCTTAAACGACACAATGGGGAAATAACTTATGACTGCTTAAATGATATGACTTATTTGCAACAAGTATTTGATGAAACTTTACGGAAATATCCAATTGTAGATCCTTTGCAACGCAACGCTCAAACGGACTACACTATTCCAGGAACTAATGTTACTATTAAGAAAGGACAAACTGTACTCGTAAATCCTATGGGTATCCATTACGATCCTAAACACTACCCCAACCCAGAGAAGTTTGATCCCGAACGGTTTAGTACTGAAAATGAGAAAGACAGACATTCGTGTGCTTATTTACCGTTTGGAACTGGTCCCAGGAACTGCATTGGTAAGTAAAATCTAATAGTTTATTTATCATTGCTTTTCTATTCTAATAAGCATAAATGTATAAATACCATAGCGTGGAGCGTCGTAATTGTTAAGCTTGACCGGATTGGACCGAAATCTACACGTCCATATTCGATCCCCACCATGTACCAATGTGTTATTCGATTTTTAAATTTCAATATTCATTTATGCGACGTTCTTACGGTGAAAGAAAATATTATGATGCAACCTGCACATATTGGCGAAGAAATTCAAAGACAGATGTGAAGTCAAGCTGTACTGGGCCAGCCAGGGTCTGTGCACCTCATTGAGGTGCATGGGCGTCGCTCCCAATACAAGCTCCCCCCTTCTAGAAGCCTCCCTCTAAACCTAGCCTAGATCATCGACTATTGACGCTCGTGGTGGGGACATACGAGTATATGAGTTGACGACACATGTATTAAATAAATATATACTTACTATTATTAATTTATTGTGACTGTGTGTGATACTCACAATGAAATTATTTTAAAAATAATTGTTGTTCTTCCTAAGTTTGAATTCTTTTTGATAATAATAATGATGATGACGATATATTTTCTTCCAGGCATGCGGTTCGCCAAGGTGCAGTCCCGAGTATGCGTAGCCAAGTTTCTGTCCAAGTTCCGAGTGGAGCCTTCGAGGAACACACCAACTGTGTTGGAATATGACCCCATGCGACTTGTTCTTTTCCCTAAGGGTGGAATCCACTTGAATGTAATATGCAGATAAATGAAATCTATCATTCGACGGTCTCGAAAACTAAAGTATCAATTTAATAAACGGTTTATGGCTTTATAGTTCCTTTTTTTTATAACTATGGCTAAACCACAGATTGCCTTAGTGATATGATATCTATACTAATAGTATAAAGTATAGATATAGATTTAGTATAGAATGTATAGATATAGATATTCATATTTCATTATGTTTATATTTGGCGCCTACTGGTTTTTCCTTCAAAAGTACTCTTTGTCCGTTTTCAAGGTGAACAACAAGGTGAACTACAGTCGGTATCTACTGTTTTGGTAATGTTATATCGCACTTAATTACTTTGGAGATACCTACTTAATCTGTGCAGAATGTATGTTTACTGCCTTTTTTTTCCGTTTTTAATATCGGGGGGGGGGGGGGGGAAATCTTCGAAAGATAGTCTTTTATAAAAAGACAGGGTTATGTGAGATTTTTACTCACCAAAAACCCCTTCGGGGGCCGCCCTCAGGTGCGATTTGAGGGTCCCGGGATCTCCAGAGGAACGCACCGTGTTGCTTCCGTCACTACTTTTTTTTACTTTTTTAATTTTTTTTTAAACATGCATTAAGTATAGAATGAACAGATAACAATACATACCAACGTGACGTTCGTAATACGTAATATTATAAAGAGATAAGATTTGTTTTTGTATGTATTGAAATAACCCAATTTTTTTTTTTTAATTTTAATAAATTTTAATTTCACGCGGGCGAAGTTGCGACCAACAGTTAGTATATTAATAAAACGAAACTCTAATTAACCATTTCAAGCGAAACTTGAAATTGCTGTGAATTTGGTCGATTTCTAAGATAACATTCGAGAATGTATCAGGATAAAAAAAACCCCTTCATCCCTTAACCATCGTTGTATGATCCAAAAAAAATTACTAAATACCATTGTCTAACAATTACTGTAACCATGGATTGTAGCTTTTGTCTCTTTCTCACAAGTCATTTTTTCCAATTTATCCGTCCTCTAAGTTTAATAGCGTAAAATATATTAGTCTAATGCGTATCGTAAGTGTAGGGTTTTTTATTAAAACACTAATTATTTAAAATCATGCTGTGATTGCTGACATCCTACATAACAAAAAAGTGTGTGTTTACGCTTTATTATAATATATTAGCATAGATAGATATGAACAAACATTTATATCAAATGCGATTTTCAATATCACTAACACAAATACACCATCTTAGCGAAATCTGGAATTTTTCTTTTGATATTACATACAGACACACCAATTTAATTACATGTATAGATAGATATAGATATAGATAGAAGATTAAATTAATTAAACTTTCGTGAGACATTTTTTTATAACTAATTATTTTACGGGTTGTTTGCGTCGCGCCTAGCGCGACCGCGAAACTAACCCAGTAACACTCGCCCTGAAGAATGACCCCGCAGACCCCGCAGGGTCTGAAACTGGTCGGTGCCGCCACCGAAAAAATAGACATGAGTAATAGCTGTAAAATAATTAGTTATTGATAGAAGGTGTATAGATAAGATAATCCAAGCAATTATAACTATTACCACGGCAACACTCTTTTAGTTTAAAGAAAATTTCCAATATGTTACAATAATAAAAGTGTTGTTTTTTCAATGCCCAAAATATCATCTGTCACAATTAAACAAAGGACAAGTAACAAAGGAATATTAGTTTGACAATTTTGTTGGGGTGGATTCAGTAAAATCGGGTGTGAATTTGTTCGATTTTCGATTTTTACTCTCATAGTTATACCTTACTTAAAATAAAACGAACACTGTTTATTTCGTTCCTTTGTTAAAAGTCAAATCAATAATGAGATATCTAGAACAAATACAAATAATGTAGAACAAATACAACGATAAGTACTGCTAATACGGCCGTGCGTAATCTTGTTAGAATTGGTTATTATTATTGTTTTTTAATTATTTTGTCTCCGTGTGGTTGGTTTTTATGAAAAAATAAAATACATAACTTTTTAAATATACAATATATACTACTAATACAAGATATACTAAGAAAATATTTATATACATAAGAAATAAATTACATATTATACATGAATTATACCAGCCATCGTTATTTCTACAGCCAGCTACAAAAGTAGAGGAAGAACGAAAAAGGAAGGATGTATTGTGTGAAAGAGGATATGCATAAGGACTAGATTCAGATATGATGGCTGAAAGAAATATATGGAAGTGCAGCATATACTGTGCCGAACCTCCGTGGGGACAAGTTGATGATGAATATTAGCCATCGTTTTATTATTATTGTCGTCTCTATCACCATATTCACTATTAGAATTGTTCCTTACGTTGATTATGAATTCTAAATTAGAAAACATATTAAGTACAGACAAATTTAACTATGTTCGATTAATATTATGTTTAAACCGGTTTTCGATATTTCATGTCGTTCGTTATGCTAGATTGTTCCTTCACTATGATACCCTATAAAATACGGCATTTACGTTCAAATTTGAAAGCTTTTGATCCATCCATTAAGAATCGCCCTGTATATCTTTATTTTTAGCAAGTCATGGTTATTCGTTATCAAGTCAAACATATTCCAGCTACATGTACATAAGTACTCTGCGTATTTTGTTTTGATGGCATTCAGTAACTGCGCGCAGTCCAACAATGTTGTATCTTTTAGTGACTTTAACAAGTTTATTTACACTTGTATATTTTTATTTTACAAGGACATTCAATTACTGGAAAGACAGAAACGTACCCGGACCTAAACCGCTACCATTGTTCGGTAATATTAAAGAAAGCATATTCAGACGTAAGCATCCAGCGATAGTTTTCAAAAATATTTACGATGCATATCCTAACGACAAAGTGGTTGGAGTTTACAGAACGACCACACCGTGTTTGCTGCTGCGTGACTTGGACGTTATTAAGCAAGTTATGATTAAAAACTTTGATATGTTCGTCGACAGAGGAATCACATTTAGTAAAGAAGGATTAGGACTTAACCTGTTTCATGCTGACGGCGACACATGGAAAGTCCTGAGGAACAGATTTACACCAGTTTTTACTTCTAGTAAACTGAAGAATATGTTGTATCTCATGACTGAACGAGGTGATCACTTTATTGACTATGTCGAGAATCTTCGTTCAAAACAATCGGAACAACCTATACATGTAGTCGTTCAGAAGTTTACGATGGCGACCATATCAGCATGTGCCTTTGGATTGGACTTAGATGAAGATATGTACCACACATTAAACAGAATAGACAAAATGATTTTTACTCCGAGTTACGTCAGAGAATTAGATATGATGTATCCTGGAATACTTGAAAAGATTAATAGCTCACTTTTTCCTACGTTTTTAAATACATTTTTTGATAATCTCGCGCAAACAGTAATTAAACAGAGAGGTGGCCTTCCATCAAATAGAAAAGACTTTATGGATTTGATTTTGGAGTTGAGACAACAAAAAACTATTGAAGGAACGAAGAAAATGGACAATGAGAAGCTGAGAATAGTTGAACTAACTGATAGCGTCATTGCTGCTCAGGCGTTCGTGTTCTACGCGGCCGGATACGAGACCAGCGCCTCCACTATGACGTACTTATTCTATGAACTGGCGAAAAATCCTGAGGTTCAAGATAAAGTAATTGCAGAAATTGACGAAGTTGTTAAACGACACAACGGCGAAATAAGCTATGACTGCTTAAATGATTTGATTTATTTGCAACAAGTATTTGATGAAACATTACGAAAATATCCAATTGTAGATCCTTTGCAACGCAATGCTCAAACGGACTTTACTATCCCAGGTACTAATGTCACTATCAAGAAAGGACAAACTGTACTCGTAAATATTTTGGGTATCCACCACGATCCTAAATACTACCCCAACCCAGAGAAGTTTGATCCTGACCGGTTTAGCCCTGAAAATGAAAAAAATAGACATTCATGTGCTTATTTACCATTTGGAACTGGACCCAGAAACTGTATAGGTAAGTAAAATATAATTGACTTTATGAAATCGTCAGCAGAATTAGTAACATTTTCTGAAGTCCATAAACTCAGCACTTCGTGCTGTTGTAATTTTTTTTATTTTACAATGAAAATTTTATAAATAATAATATAATGTGTAGGTAAATAATAAGATACTTCATATTTTATCGCATTAAGATTGATAACATGATAAGAATCTATTTATGAAATAGCAACAACTGGGCTGTCATATTCTTTAAAGTTGTTCTTCCCTCTTAAACCTCTATCAAAAAAGAAAATATTTAGCATCAGAAACCAAAACCTAGAGTTTTCGTTACTAATTAAAGTTTTTTTTAATAATCACTAATTATGGTCACATTTGTGTTCGAATATAATGAACGATAATTAAGTAACTAAGATTGTAATCTCATGTTTAGAAAACAATAATGTGCAATAAACAATTGTACTTTCTAGGCATGCGGTTCGCCAAGGTGCAGTCCCGAGTGTGCGTTGTCAAGTTCCTGTCCAAGTTCCGAGTGGAGCCTTCGAAAAACACGCCAATGGTGTTGGAGTACGATCCCAAGCGTTCTGTGCTGTTTCCCAAGGGAGGAATTCATCTAAATATTAAATGTCGATAAATTATCTGTATTATTCTGCGACCTTCATTTTATATAATACTTCCATGGTTTCATATGAGTCCCTAGAATAACGCACAGTGGAAACCCTCCTTTAAAACTAAAAGAAGCTACAGGCGTCTTTTATTATGGAGCAGCGATATGGTTATCGAGAACTCGTAAACTCCTCACCCACCCGGCACGGCTGTCCTCGCTATCGCCTAAGCGCGACGCAATGTTCTGGTCGACTTGACCCCGGAGTGTGGGGAATGACGTATCGTTTTTTTTCTTTATTCCGCTCAATCGGCGTCGTCGAGACAAGTGTATGCCTCAGCGATCTCGAGGTGGAAAGGTCCTGAGTGGGCAAAGAGTTTAAGATTGCGTTACAACCCTGATCCATTACGTTTAGTCACAAACAATTCGTCCATGGATGGCCATGGATTGTTTGTTAGCACAAAAGGGGGCTTGAAATTATGACGTCCTCCTCCGTCAATTAACGGTAGGCAACGTATCTGCAATTGCGGATTCAGGTGGCCGCTTGCTCGTTTGCCACCTTATATTATATAAAAAAAAAATGAATATGAAAACAATATTTTGTTTAGTTGTCATTTTATCTCGGGGCGTACTTCGGGACTATAAAATGACTTTAATATTTTTTATCAATGTTTAGTTGTACTTTGGATACCACGTGGTAGTGTAATGTCACGTGATTATTTGGATTGTAATCAAACATGACAGTGTAAATGGCATTTGCTTAAAGTATTAGACAAATTGTAAAAGTATGAATACAGTCAGTCAAAGCAGATTTTTTATACGATTAACTCAAGTTAAGTGTAGATGTTGTGTAACTGTTACTTTAATTTTCATAGATTTAAAAAAAAATAATGTTATCTTATTGCCCCGCAGTAAAACTGGCATTTAATTTATAAAATAACGTACTGAGACAAAAATTGGTTTGACAATTATTTTTTTTTAAATTTTTAACACACATAAAAAGATATACAGACAAATTGAGTACCTCCTTTTTTTGAGAAGTCGGCCAGTCGCTTGTACAAGCGGTTCTAAAAATGTGCTTGAGTATTGTTTTGTTATTTGTGATTTCGAGTCCCCTGTTAATTTTATAACAAAGGTTTGTTCCAAAAAAATGTGCAGTTTAATGAACGAAAACCATAGTTTTGATTTGAATATAATCTATTAAAGACTTTTCAATATATTCTAATAAATGTGAAATCTTTAATAAACTTTAAAGGCCTGTAGCGGCCAAAATACGCAACTTTAGATCGTCATATTTTCAACCACACATGTCTTTTTACCGACCTTTACCCGACACCCTGCGATATGTTGAAATTTGTTACTATATTGCGTCAGTAATATCCATTTCGATCAGTTTAGTGCGTGCGCATACCTGAAACTAAACAATCTCACAACTGTTTAGTCTCACATTGATTGCTATGAGCTTATATGGAGGTGTGCACACTACTCGATTTTTAGTTGTGCATCTAAACAGTTGAATTGCCTGCAAAACAATCGACAATCACACAACATAGTGCGGTAGTTTAGTCAAAAGTGTGCGCCCCCTCTTAGGCTACAGCTTGTTAGAGCAAGAATCCATTCATCCATACACCTAAACTTTCGCATTTATAATATTAGTAAGATATTAAGGATAAAATGAAATAAAATAATGACTAGGTTTTACATGACATCTAACACACTTTTGTAGGGAAAGCGAGACTCTGCTTTATTTTATCTATACTTCTATTATCTATTAATATTATAAAGAGGAAAGATTTGTATTTTTGTATGTATTGAAATAACTCAAAAACTACGGGGCCGATTTTAAAAATTCTTTCACCATTAAAAAGGTAATTTAACTGTGAGTAACATAGGCTATATTTTTTATTATTTTAAATTCCACGCGGGCGAAGTCACGAGCAACAGCTAGTATTTTATATTTTTGTGGGAAATATCTTTCTGTAGACGAGTCGCGATCGCTGGCTTATGAAAATATGACTTTCTCTACTGTTTGAACTATTCTACTTTATGTATTTTAATATCTTATGGCGGCTAAATTCCTTGCTCTCCTTGGCGACTACTACTTATTCATGAATATTACTAACATAAATGCCAAAGTTTAGATGGATGGATGGATGTTTGTTAGAGTTTGTAGCCTAAACGGCTGAACTGATCTCGATGAAATTTGGCATAGATGTAGAGGATAGTCTGGAAGAACACATAGGCTACTATTTTTTGTTTTTTTTTTTAATTCCACGCGGACAGAGTCACGGGCTAAAGCTTATAATGTATAAGTTAAGCATTTCTAAAAGCCAAAGACAAAAAACTATTACCAATTTAAAAATGGATTTCAAAAGAATAGTTAAACACATCTTAATCATAGCAATGAACATGTTTGATTAAATTACATTAAACCCGAACCTACATATATGTGATATGTTGAAATTTGTTAACTTATTGCATCAGCCTTATTGATTTCGATGATATACGTTATGACACACATTATCTGTCTATCTATCATATCTATATATGTATGATTTTTGTCCTTTTTATTTAGGTGTTAAAATCTCTATTTGTTATTGTAAATTATCGAAATACAATTAAAATTAAATTCAAAAAACCTTAATACAATCCTGTATGATCTAGACTTCAAGGAGGGTATTAAATGATTTTAGAATCATTTGTTTTTTTTCATCGATAAACACAAATGTCTCAGGATATAAATAATTATTCCCTAATATTTATTTGTAAATCTTTATATCTCCTAAATGAAAGTCGCTTTTCGTGACCTCTGGCTTCAATATTCTGTAATACTGATAGATATATGTATACTAATAGACGGAACATCGCCGGGAAGGGTACTACAGATATGACAGAAAAGAGATCAGCCGTATAGATATATATTTTGACTACTGGGCGAAGCCAAGGAGGGTCGCTAGTATGTAATAAAAATTAAGTAGATTAAAGAAAGTAGCAATAGAATTAAAAAGTTTTAGTTATTATGTGTATCCATAGATATATGTATGTGGATATCTATAGATGGAAACCATACTAGTTTATCATCTAATCGAGAGTAGATTTTTTTTGTAAATAACACTGGGGATTTACCCGAACAAAAGGCATCCCAAGGGCTTTTTTCATTTTTTTTAATATCATTTGTGTTAAATAAAAAAAAAACAACTCGGATGCTCTCTTTAAATTCTTATAGATATGATGGTACTGAATCACGGCTTATTTTCGCTATCGTGACAAACAAAATCCAGCTATATATAGCTTATAAACTTAGCAGCGTCCATAGATTCGATGTCATTTAGTAACGCGCAGTCCGACAATGCTGTATCTTTTAGTAACTGTGGCAAGTGTAATCACACTTTTATATTTATATTTTACAAGGACATTCACCTACTGGAAGGATAGAAATGTGACTGGACCTAAACCGCTACCATTGTTCGGCAACATCAAAGATAGCGTACTCAGACGTAAGCATCCTACTTTAGTTTTTAAAGGTATTTATGATGCATATCCAAACGAAAAAGTGGTCGGAGTTTACAGAATGACCACACCGTGTCTACTGCTCCGTGATCCAGAAGTTATAAAGCAAGTTATGATTAAAGATTTCGATCTGTTCGTCGACAGAGGAGTGGAATTCAGTAAAGAAGGACTTGGAGTTAACCTGTTTCATGCTGACGGCGACACATGGAAAGTTTTAAGGAACAGATTTACACCAGTTTTCACTTCTGGTAAACTGAAGAATATGTTGTATCTCATGACTGAACGAGGTGATCACTTTATTGACTATGTCGAGAACCTTTGTGCAAAACAATCGGAACAATCTATACATGTACTCGTTCAGAAGTATACAATGGCTACTATTGCCGCATGTGCTTTTGGCTTGGACTTAGATGAAAATATGTATAAAACTTTGAGCAGAATAGACAAAATGATTTTTACCCCAAGTTATGCTAGGGAATTGGATATGATGTACCCTGGAATACTTCTAAAAGTTAATAGCTCAATTTTTCCTAAATTTGTGAACGATTTTTTTGATAATCTCGCGCAAACAGTAATTAAACAAAGAGGTGGAGTTCCATCAAATAGAAAAGACTTTATGGATTTAATTTTGGCGTTGAGACAACAGAAAACAATAGAAGGAGCGAAGAAAGTAGACAATGATAAGCTGAGGATAGTTGAATTGACCGATAGCGTCATTGCTGCACAGGCGTTCGTGTTCTACGTAGCCGGCTATGAGACCAGCGCCACCACCATGTCTTACTTGTTCTATGAATTGGCGAAACATCCTGAGGTACAAGATAAAGTAATTGCAGAAATTGACGAAGTTCTTAAACGACATAATGGCGAAATAACTTATGACTGCTTAAATGATATGACTTATTTGCAACAAGTATTTGATGAAACATTACGGAAATATCCAATTGTAGATCCTTTGCAACGAAACGCTCAAACAGACTATACTATCCCAGGCACTAATGTTACTGTCAAGAAAGGGCAAAGTGTAGTCGTAAACCTTTTTGGTATCCATAACGATCCTAAATACTATCCCAACCCAGAGAAGTTTGACCCTGGACGGTTTAGTCCTGAAAATGAAGAAGTTAGACATTCATGTGCTTATTTACCATTTGGAATTGGACCTAGAAACTGTATAGGTAAGTGCAATATAAGTCATCATCTATCTGTCCTTATTCCACTCACGTGATGTCGACATAACAGGTTTTATAAACCTTATTGTTTTGGCTCCTACATATTGCTTTTCAATAATGTTCAGATAAATATAATAACATAGTTTAATATGAATCATAATTTTAATCTTAATCATCTCATTATATTAAGATAAGAATCTATTTTCGTAGGTTTCATACATGAGCTGTCATATAACCTTCTGTTAATACGTAACCACTAGCCTTTCTAAAATAAGAACATTTACCATAATCTAGAGAAATTTTCACAAATTAATATAGTTATAAATTATTTTAAATAAATCATCGATTTTAACTTCCAGTCCACGGTCAATAAACATTTAGTATTTCTCCCTTGTCTGATATTTTATTTTGTCTTTTTTTTTTATAATATGAGGTGGCAAACGAGCAAGCGGCCACCTGAATCCACCGAAATGGAAAGCGACCGCTGCCCTTAAACATGCGCAATTGCAGATGCGTTGCCTACCCTTAATTGACGGAGGAGGACACCCACATAAAGATGACATTTCCCCTTCCTATACGTCTCCTCCACCGTCAAATCCACTTTTCGTTCCCATCCTTTCCTCTTAAGAAAAGGGTGGAAAGGGAAAGGGAAAAATTGTCTAGATAATCATAGTTAACTATGTAACCTATAGACACCTAATTCGAAAGACAAAAGTGAGACGTAAAAAGGACGCCGGAGGGCTTTTGCTGAGATAGATTCTTTCAGTTGTCTTTAACAATGTAAAATGACATTTCGAAACTCGACTCTCGATTAGAGGTCAAACTTGTATGAATCATTCCATCTATAGGATTCATCATCATCAGCGTTTACCACAGTTTACACTGCTTATACTCTATGCTAGATAATAATCAATTATTTGCTTTCCAGGTATGCGGTTTGCTAAAGTACAGTCCCGAGTGTGCGTAGTCAAGTTCCTGTCCAAATTCCGAGTGGAGCTTGGGAAAAACATGCCAACTGTCGTAGAGTACGATCCCATGCGTTCTGTACTTTTTCCAAAGGGAGGAATTCACCTGAATATTTTATGTCGATAAATTTATCTATATTATTCCACGAACAAAATTTTTTTTCGATGGATACGTATAAGAAATATAAATGTTACTTTTAATGGTTTTGGCTAGCAAATTACTATGCATAGAGTTGGCCAAAATGTTATGTTCTATGTTATGTTATGATATTTGAGTTAAATGACTGAATATTTTTTTATTGTCCAACTAGCTGTTCCCTGAAATGAAAATTTTATTTTATTATTTACATTTGTCAAATTATCAATAGCAAATGTCAAAATGACATGACATGACAAACCTTAGCAATCTTGCTTTCTTGATGTTGGCAGCAACTTATGGTCTCTTTCCCACATGGGTTTTTATCCAAAATATTTACCCCCTAAGTTTAATGTTGTGAAAATATAGAGCCTAAAGCGTGACGTAAGTGTAATCTGGTGGATATAAATCAAACTAAATTATGACAGCACACTAGCGCCACCCTGACAGTGTCAAATAAGTGTCACTTGTTCCTTGTCTTACTGTAGCTGTCATGGCAGCTGTTTTTTTATGTCATTTTCTATGTCCATGTAAGTTTTACATGATTTCTGATAGAAGTATCCGCGATAGGAGCGCCTCTGTCATCGGGCCAGATATATTTGTTTGATTATAATTTTCTATAACACTTATTAGTAGCATATGTATTTCTAAAACACGAGTTAAAATAAATGTTGACCTTGCTTATGGTAATGATTTATGTTTAAGCATACTTTTAATGGTTGATGGAAAAATAAAGCCAATAAACCTAGTATTTTTGTTTTCACTAACATATTTTTATAAATTAAATTGATTTTAACCGAAATTAATAAAATAATCATTATTCCCCGCACAATTTTGCAGCAAAATATTGCTGCCTGTATTTTCACCGTTTTTTTTCTTGTTCGACCTCTTTTGTGTTATACAACCTCTGCTACGTCAGAGGTTGTATATATGTTATTTGTGTTCCTACGTGAAAAACTTCAGACGCTGATGGCACGGGCATTTAAAGGATTTATCAAAGTAAAATTTATTTTTCTAAATAAAAAAAAAGTTTCTCTGTTCTTATCTATTTCTTGCATACCATCTTTTGTGTTAACACCTCCCATCTCGAGATCTGATTATCAATGAAAAATATCCAACACACTTCCTTGGTTGGCAACACCCGAAAGTATTTTATTATCGCTGTATCAGCCCGCGTGTTTCTGTGCAGCTGTGCATGCCCGCGATCCTCAACGCTGCTCCCCCCACAGGCGCCCCCCTAATCTGCCTAATTATTTATGCTGCATGTAAAACTACTACGCTAGATGCAGAAAGCGAAGGATTTTGAAAGAAGCAAAGATTGATTTATGTCAAGTAGGACGAGAGACGTATTGCCAAGTTTAGGGGCTCCCAAAGCGGTCAATTTGGACGCGATGGGGTCTACGGGAGACCCAGAGAGGGATCACGATAAAGGGAAACACAGGTTCACAAGTTGAAGAAGAAATGGTTCAGCACAGAGTTGAATCACACAAAGTTTGGCTATCTCTGGCCTAGATCGTATTCGTCATATCGACTGTGATTGTAGTAAGAAACATGGTAACCAACAGCTCTAGACAGAAAAAGTATAGTTAGAGTATAGAGAGAGAGCGCACACACACCTTTGACTAAACTATCGCACAACTGTTTAGTCCCGCTTTGAATCCTATGAGCTTATATGGAGGTGCGCACACTACTCGATTTTTAGTTGCGCAACTAAACAGTTGAATTGGCTGCGAAACAATCGACAATCGCACATCAGTTGTACTACAGTTTAGTCAAGCGTGAACGCCCGCTCTTATATAGTGTGCTCCAGCGCTCCTTTGGTACTGCTAACACAATATTACAAATCACAACGTGACAAAAGGATGAATTGCATTTTTGTGCATGTGTGGAAGGACTCGTATCAGTTAATCTATTATTTATAGTTTAATTTTAATATTTGCTGAATATGTTAATATAATTATGTAAAGAAAAGAAGTGTAAGTTTGTATGTATGCGTAAACTTATTTTTCAATTCCATTATTTAATTAAAATCTGTTTCATTTTTTGTTAATTCAACTACCACGTGTACGAAGTTGCGGGCGCCATCTAGTATTTAAATAATAAATTTTATGGCTGACACTCATGTTTTCAAAATTCGGTGTTTAAGCAAGCATAAAAAGTAAGACCTTTGCTATGACATTGGTGCCATGTCGGTGCCTATCTTATAATAAAAAAATCCACTTGTAGAAATTACAGTGGAATTCAATCGAAATGAGAAATTATAATAACATAACTCACCCCATAACCCAGGTGGGCAGAGACCACGGACCTTCATTTGACGCTGTCCTGACACTCCTCTCTCGCTTCGTCTATATCCATATATTTACGCATACATGCATATCGGCTTCGGGTGCTCTTGAGTATATAGTCATTCTGGACGGTAAAAGTCCGCCCCTGTGAGATATTATATAAGTACGCACAATAATACTACAAGCTAAAACTTTGCATCGAATATTTCTACAAGATGGCAATTAAAGGAGAACAAATAATTTATAATTAAATTTTAAAGGCTCCTAGTGCTTAAACTATTGCGTAGTTTATACTTTGAATAAAGGTAAGATGGGTTAAATCGTTATATTTTTGACCTAGGAATCTGTGGCACTTCGTTTTTACAACTGTCATCAGTCATTCGATTGCCAAGCTATCATACCCGATGCACATTCAGCCAGTACTCAAAATTATTAATGGCCAGTAACTTTAATCAAACCATTGCCACCGAATGTGGCGAACCCGTATGATCTGTACCGAACACATTTGATTTTAGGCCTAATTTTAGTCCCTTTCTCTTTCCACTCTTTTCTTAAGAGGAAAGGATGGGAAGGAAAAGTGGATTTGACGGTGGAGGAGACGCAAAGGAAGGGGAAATGTCCTCTTTATGTGCGTCTCCTCCTCCGTCAATTAAGGGGAGGCAACGCATCTGCAATTGTGGATGTTTATGGGCAGCGGTCGCTTTCCATTTCGGTGGATTCAGGTGGCCGCTTGCTCGTTTGCCACCTTACATTATATAAAAAACATTATTTATTTGCAAAAAAAAACAATCATTTAAAATACCAAAACTGTATGAATGCAAAACAATAAAACCACGAAAGTTTTAAGTTAAAGGTAACAAAGTTTAAGTTGTAGGTAACTGGTAGGTCATAGGTAACAAATGATTAAAAATCAACAAATAAAAATATCTCCCACATTCAAAAAAACCTCTCTTATACTACTTTTAAACAATTTCATCACATTTTTCCATGGAATAATATTAAAAAACCACACCAAATGCGTAAATTAATTACGTGAAGTAAACTGACATTCAATTGACACTTTTATTTTCAAAAATTGACGGGTGCCTACTTCATGTGGGTGGATACCAATTATATAAAGGAAAATATCAAAGGATATGAATCAATATCAAAGGACTTTTACTGTCATTTGAATTTTGATATTTGCAATTGGGAATTTGACAAATGTAAACAATAAAATAAAGTTTTTATAATTTATAGTTTGGATGTAATGTCGGTCACTTCGTTATCGTCGACAAAGCCCCCTGTAAAAAAAAATAGTTTGAGAGTAGCCCCAGTGGTTGAGAAAATAAGGAGTAAAAGGTTAGTGTGGTATGGGCATGTTATGAGAAGGGATGAATCGCATGTAACAAGAAGGACGTTAGTTATGAATGTGGAAGGGTACACCGGTAGAGGTAGACCTAGAAAGAGATGGATGGATTGCGTGTAAGGTGACATGATCAAAAAGGGAGTGATGACTGATATGACGGATGATAGAGTTATTTGGAGGACGAAAACCCGGTAGGCCGACCCTACGGGAGTAGAATAAGGCAGGGGAGATGATGAAAGTTTTTATACAATAATTTCATGCGGATGAAGCCGCACGGGAACAGCTAGTTTATTAATAAACAAAATAAAGTTACATTCTAATATTGAATATAACGTTTAGACATTATGAAAAATGGCAAACTAATCGCTCAAAACATAACAAACATAAAAAATTTGCCAAGTCACCTCTATTTTAATATTTATCATGACAAACATAATCTATCCATATATATGCAGCGTTCGCGATTTTTGATTCATTCGGTAATCACACGCAGTCCGACAATGCTGTTTCTATTAGTTGCTTTAACAGGTGTACTTACACTTTTATATTTATATTTTACAAGAACTTTCAACTACTGGAAGGATAGAAATGTACCTGGACCTAAGCCACTACCATTCTTCGGCAACCTTAAGGATACCACTCTCAGGCGTAAGCATGCTGCCGTTCTTTTAAAAAGTATTTACGAGGCATATCCTAACGAAAAAGTGGTCGGAGTTTACAGAATGACCACACCGTGTCTTCTGCTCCGTGACTTGGACGTTATTAAGCACGTCATGATTAAAGACTTTGATCTGTTCGTCGACAGAGGAGTGGAATTCAGTAAAGAAGGACTAGGACTTAACCTTTTCCATGCTGATGGTGATACATGGAAAGTCCTAAGGAACAGATTTACACCAGTTTTTACTTCCGGTAAGCTGAGGAACATGTTGTATCTCATGACTGAACGAGGTGAACACTTTATTGACTATGTCGAGAATCTTCGTTCAAAACAATCGGAACAACCTATACATGTACTCGTTCAGAAGTTCACGATGGCGACCATATCAGCCTGTGCCTTTGGTTTGGACTTAGATGAAGATATGTACCACACATTAAACAAAATAGACAAAATGATTTTTACTGCAAATTACAGCAACGAATTAGATATGATGTACCCTGGCATATTGAAAAAGTTTAATGGTTCAATATTTCCCAAGTTCGTAAACACTTTCTTCGATAACCTCGCACAGACTGTTGTCAAACAAAGAGGTGGAATGCCGACAAATAGAAAGGACTTTATGGATTTGATTTTGGCGTTGAGACAACAGAAAACCATTGAAGGAACGAAGAAAATTGACAACGAGAAGCTGAGAATAGTTGAACTAACTGATAGTGTCATTGCTGCTCAGGCGTTCGTGTTTTACGCGGCCGGCTACGAGACCAGCGCCTCCACTATGACGTACTTGTTCTATGAACTAGCCAAGAATCCTGAGATTCAAGATAAAGTAATTGCAGAAATCGACGAAGTTCTTAAACGACACAATGGGGAAATAACTTATGACTGCTTAAATGATATGACTTATTTGCAACAAGTATTTGATGAAACTTTACGGAAATATCCAATTATAGATCCTTTGCAACGCAACGCTCAAATGGACTATACTGTTCCTGGAACTAATGTTACTATCAAGAAAGGGCAAACTATACTCGTAAATCCTTTGGGTATCCATCATGACCCTCAATTCTATCCCAACCCGGATAAGTTTGACCCTGAACGGTTCAGTCCTGAAAATGAGAAAGACAGACATTCGTGTGCCTATTTGCCTTTTGGAACTGGACCCAGGAATTGCATTGGTAAGTAAAATTTAATGTTAGTTTACAACTATATTATCAAACAACTTTAAGCAAAATTACATGTCAAACAATATTGCTAGTTGCCTACTCTTTCTTAAAAGTCGGCGACCTTATAACATTGAATCAAAATGTAATTAATATTTTTAAAACGTATTTTTTCTCGGGTTTTATTTTCCGCACGTTTGACCTAAACTTTAGAAGGAGAGATATCTCTTTAAATCAAAAATGATTAAAGGTTATTGCGCATTCGAAAAGTCCTCGTCAATCCGGCACCGCTCGCCCCATCATCGCCGCAGGGTACACTCGCCGATTAAGCGGGATAAAAATATAAAATGTTAGAAAAACGATTCGTCATTCTCGCTTACGTGTGCGGATTGCGAGGCGTCACCTCGCCGTCCGATTAAAGCACGTGACATAAGCATGCAGTAATATTTTCACTCAAACCAGGATATTAAATTAACAAAGGAGTTTGATGTTTTTAATCGAAAAAGTAAATTTATAATTACTTTAGGTATTTGAATAACTAGGTTTTGCCCGCTAATTCGTCTGCGTGGAATTAAGAGAAAACTTAGTAAGTTGCTTATGTGTTCTTCCAGACTATGTACAAATGTGTCAAACACCGAGAGCCGTCAAGTCGTTTTAGAGATAAGTAGTAACAAACATCCATCTATCCAGACTTCACGATTTCGAACTATCGAAAACTTTACTTAATATTATATTAATATTCTTAGTATGTCTTTTAAAACATGCGCGATAATTTTAACAACTACTTAGGCGATAATTTGTGTACTCTCGTCGTTAGGTTATATTATGTTTTCAGCGACTCCTTAAACATAGAATAAGCTCGAGCCCTAGTAAACTTTGGTTTACTATATTATAATAATATCTTTTTTTCCAGGCATGCGGTTCGCCAAGGTGCAGTCCCGAGTGTGTGTAGCAAAGTTCCTGTCCAAGTTCCGAGTGGAGCCTTCGAGGAACACACCGGCCGTGTTGGAATACGACCCCATGCGACTTGTTTTGTTCCCCAAGGGAGGAATTCATTTGAATGTTTTATGTAGATAAATTATCAGTACATTTACCTATCACTCTATTGGCTGAATCAGCATCGGAAGCGGCTGTACGATTATGCCAGCTCGTTTCTTAAACACTAAGAGTAGCACTATGGGATTGACATGTCTTACCAAAGACAAAAATCCCCCTTTACCTAACAAAGATTAAAAAAAAAAAAAAAAATTACCTATCACTCGAGAAATATAATTGATGACTGTAAATTATTAGTTTAGAGTTAGCGGATTTGGTTTGTTCGTTTTTGATTATGTACACTCAGAAGATTGTTACTTATCTATACTAATATTATAAAGAGGAACCATTTGTATTTTTGTATGTATTGAAATAACTCAAAAACTACTAGGCCGATTTGAAAAATTCTTTCACCGTTAGAAATGTAATTTATCTGTGAGTAACGTATGCTATATTTAAATTTCACGCGGGCGAAGTCGCTAGCAACAGCTAGTAATTTTTATATGTAAAGTTATTTATTAATACATTGTACTACTTTCATCTTAGCTAGTCGAAAGAGAAATCTTTTTGATAAAAATAAAGAAAGGATAGAACAATAGGTCTGTTCAATAATTAAATATGACTTGCAAGACCTAGCTTATTAACGCGAAAATTTTGTTGTAATTTAAAAAAAATTACAAGTTTCGGGTTTTAATTATTATAATTATTGTAAATATGGAGATTATTTTTAAGTTTTTAAGTGGTAATGATTGTAAGGCTGTGTTATTTTTATGGATAAAATATTATTAAAATGAAAACTTTTCGGTTTTATTTAAGTAATCTAGATGCGTTGCCTACCTTTAATGGCAGAGGAGAAGATGTAGAGATTCCCTTTCCTATACATTGTTATCCCGCATTAAATCCACTTTCCATTCCCATCTTTCGCTTGTTAGAAAGGAAGAGGAACGCACGACACTAGGCCATATTCAACCATGCGGGCCCAGTGCCGGTTGGTTGACATCCCATGTATCTTTGAATTTTTTCGTCGATATGTATAGGTTGCATCTAGATGTTTTCCTTCATCGTAAGACCGAATAAATGTACATCATCATCATCATCACCAGCTCACTATACGTCCCCACCGAGGGGCTCAGAGCCTACCCTAAGTTAGGGTGAATGAATGAATGAATGATAGCGGTTAGATATCAAATAGCGGAGTACGGCCCTATACGTATAGATTTCAATCCGATATAGACGTTCTATCATAAAATTATTTCAAAACTCCGGACGAATACTAAAACGAACCTTAAACCTTTGTAAGCGCCGTACAATCTGACAGAAATCAAGATTTTAACGGAATTTGCAGTTTGAGCGTGGCCTTATCATTTAAGACGCTGTTACATATTTAAATGTCGTTTCAGTATACGGCCGTTCATAAAATTATTACAATTTTAAAACAGAACATCATCATCATCTCCTTATCCTACTCCCGTAGGGTCGGCGCGACAGGTTTTTGTCCTCAACATAACTCTATCATACGTCATCTCAGTCATCACTCCCTTTTTGATCATGTCACCTTTTACACAATCCATCCATCTCTTTCTAGGTCTACCTCTACCGATGTACCCTTCCACACTCATAACTAACGTTCTCCTTGTAACATGCGATTCGTCCCTCCTCACAACATGCCCATACCATGCTAACCTTTTACCCCTTACTTTATTTTAAAACAGAACGAATTAGCATTTTTGGAAATCTCATTTATGTAAATGTACATTTGTAAAATATGTTGTTTACGTAAGTAACAAACAGATTATGATAAACGTTTGTTATCAGAAAACATAGCAATATGTATATATTGATAATAACCAAATATATGATAATAATGATATCAGATATGCCTGTATTAATTCTAAACGTATTAGCATATATTTAAAGGTACAGGGAAATAGTGTACTGTTATTTACTAGTTGTTGCTCGCGACTTCGTCCGCGTGAAGGAAAAAAATAGTAAAAAATGTAGCCTGTGTTATTCATTCTGATGTAGCTTTTAAATAGTGAAAGATTTTTTGTAAGCGGCCCAGTAGTTTTCGAGTTATTCCTATACATACAAAAATATAAATCTTTCATTTTTATAAGTATAGGTTACGTTACGTAATACAAAACTATTCGTATTCTTGTCATCAACAGGTGTATTGTATTTAGCTGTGACTTTTTAATATATAGTTAACATTTGTACGATTATATTTTATACTAGCTTTTGCCCGCGACTCCGGCCGCGTGAAATTTAAAAATAATAATAAAGAGATTAAAAAATGTAGCCTATGTTAATCACAGATAAATTACCTTTCTAACGGTGAAAGAATTTTTAATTTCGGTCAAGTAGTTTTTGAGCCTATTCATTACAATCAAACCAACGGCGGATCCAGGGGGGGGGGTGTCATGGGGTCATGACCCCCCCCCCCTGGCGCCAAAGCTGGATCCGCCTTGAATCAAACAAACAAATTAAGTATAGATTTATAGATTGTAACGTAATATACATACTTACTTACCTAATGATACCTTAGCGCTGGTGAGAAACTGTAGTTAGTTAAAATATATGTCTTAATTATAAAAATGTATTGATTATGAAATTTAAAACCAGGTATTCATAATTAAAGACAGAATCGTAAATCATAAAATACTAGAGAAATAACGAGTTTGTTATATAATGTGTGTTTATGTTAGTTTTAACACCGTTTGTCTTTACTACATACTCGTAGTATAAAACAAAGCCGCTCTGTCTGTCCATATGTATGGAGTTTTTTTTTAATAGACAGGGTGATCCAAGAGGTTTATATGTATAATACATGTGTAATATAGTAGAAATATAAATAATTTTAGTGGTCTCCAATGTAATGTAAACACATTTTTACATATACAATGTATAATTAACTTCGAGGTGGTTTAGGGTTTTGAATAAGGAGAAAAAGTTAGTTATGAATTTTTAAACTCCATGCGGATGAAGTCGCTGGTAACTGCTAGTTAAATCGAAACACCATTGGTCCGTCTGTTTTTGTTTTTTTCAAACGTGGACCATGAGTTCATTGTCCCGCATTTTACGTAAATTGAATTATTATTATCTGATAGAGCTCGATGTTTTTATTCGTATACAAACAACATCCGTGTCGATCAAAAGAGCTATTTACTTTGGTACATGACGTTATATATGAAAACATATTGTAATTCACGACTAACCGCTTATTAATATAAATAGATTTGAAGGTCAACGGGTTCGCTTCCTCTGTTGCTTAACTGGTTTTTGTACCTTGAGTGTTTTCGCCAATTTTTTATACACAGTTCGTATCGCCAAAACATTAAATATGTTACTGTAAAGTTCCGAACAACGATGAAACCTAGTATTTACTGGTAAAACCGGTAGTTATGGTTAAAGTCCGAAAAGTTATTTTTTTTTATAATATAAGGTGGCAAACGAGCAAGTGGCCACCTGAATCCACCGAAATGGAGAGCGACCGCTGCCCATAAACATCTGCAATTGCAGATGCGTTGCCTACCCTTAATTGACGGAGGAGGAGACGCACATTAAGAGGACATTTCCCCTTCCTATCCGTCTCCTCCACCGTCAAATCCACTTTTCCTTTCCATCCTTTCCTCTTAAGAAAAGGGTGGAAAGGGAAAGGGAAAGGGACTAAAATTAGGCCTCCGGCACCACACTCATCAGACGAAACGCGGAATTGCTTCCACTTCACGCCTGTTTTCTGTGTGGTCGTGGTATTACACCGGGCGAGCCGACCCATTCGTGCGAAGATGTTAAAGCGGGCTCTACCACTGTTAAATCTTATCTTAGTTAATCTTTGTTTACTTTGAGCTTTTACCAGCTTTCACTTGAATCATAAGGTAATAATAATCATGAAATCCCAAGTAGGGTAGGCGACAGGCAGGCGGCCGGCCACATAAAATAGTGCCAAATCCTAAAGTAGGTTTGTGATTGGACAAAAACCTGTTGCGCCGACCCTAGGAGTAGGATAAGGAGGATGATGATGATTTGGTGAATCATAAGATTTACTTCAAGTACAAGATATAAGACAAATTGATATATTTACTTAAATAAACATAATAAACGATCTTCTTAAAAACATGCCAGCGATGATTTTTTAAAGCACTTTTTGAGAACTATAATTCTCTCATATTTATACTGATATTATAAAGAAGAAAAATTTCTATTTTTGTATTTTTGTGTGTACAGTGTAAACTCCACGTAACGACCCCCGATATGACGACAAACTCCCTAAAGCGTCGAAATCAATTGGCTTTGGTTGGTTTAGCTTGTCTTCCATACAATAATACACTCTACATAGCATTACAACCACTCTTCATAACGACCACAATTGAGTAATTTTAATTACACTTGGACGAAGTCACGAGCAACGGCTAGTGACTAAATATTTTTTTAAATCGATCCAATAGTTTCTAAGTTTATTCATTACAAACAAAAATACAAATCTTTCCTCTTTATAATCCTTCCTCTGTATAGATATACGAGTAGATAAAAGTCTTATTATCGTTATAATTACATTACAATAGGTATAAAAAATCCAAATCGATCCATTTTCTAAGCAGACCAATTAACATACATACTAAATGTACAACTATTTTCCGTTTTATCACAAACTAGCCCTTGCTTGCGACTTCGCCCGCGTAAAATTAAAAAATATAGCCTACGTTACTCACACATAAATTACCTTTCTAACGGTGAAAGAATTTTTAAAATCGACCCCATAGTTTTTGAGTTTCAATACATATAAAAATAACAACTGGATGTAAATAAAAAGAATAATAAAACCGTCTGCCGGTAGTCCTATTAGAATACAATAGAATGACTCCTCACTTGTTAAAATCGGTCGGTCAAGTAGTCTTTTTTATGTAAAGTTCGTTTTTTTAACCGGCTTCCAAACGGAGGATGTCCTCAATTCGTCTGTACGTTTTTTTTGTTATTAATTATTATAGATATTTTTGTATGCGCCCTCTAATGTTAAACGGCGCACTAACTGCTTGAATGGATTAAATTCCTATGATGCTTATCGTAATCGTCGATAGATGGCGCTTTGATAAATTTTGAAATGAATAAAAAATTAAATTCGCATGAGTTAAAAAAAAAAAAAAAAAAAAAAAAAATGACCGTAGGTTTCCTCACCCGAAATATTTTTTTAAATCGATCCAATAGTTTCTAAGTTTATTCATTACAAACAAAAATACAAATCTTTCCTCTTTATAATATTAGCATAGATAATAGATAATGTTTTATTTACCAACTATTCCTATTATCCTTGGCAACTACTTTGCTTTTTAGGAAATTGGCTATCATGACTTTATCACCTAAAGTAGTTTATCTGAGATATCAATCAAATTAAAGATTAAGTGAACCGATTTCTTTTAAATCCAAGGCAAATTATTTGAGCATTTATCACAATGTACTTTAGCCCTAAAGAAAATACTAACAAAAGTCAAATTACGTAATTCTTTGCTGATTTTGATTTCGAGGTTTATTTCATCCATAATTTGTAATTACATTTTATATAAAAGTAAGTATTTGAAATGCGTGAAGAGTTACAATGTTAAGTAAAAATTACAAAATGTCAAAGCAAAACAGTAAAAAAAATAGGGCAGAAACAGTCGCTCTGTCTGTTCTCCATGGCTTCTGCTTCGATCGTCTATCCTTCGGCCGCGACTTCACTTAGCTTAGGTGGAAACGTGGTCAAGCGCTGGTTTATTTAAGTTAAAAAAAAATCAACAATATTTTCTCTAAGGGCTTCTGGGTCTGTAAAGGTTAGGTTTAGTGAGACAACGAGCAATCAGACCACAGGTGTTAAATGATCGCTAACCATAATAGACATTTGAAATAACATAATGTGATGAACTGAGGAGAGGATAAACTAACACCTGGATGTAAATAAAAAGAATAATACAACCGTCTGCCGGTAGTCCTATTAGAATACAATAGAATGACACCTTACTTGTTAAAATCGGTCGGTCAAGTAGTCTTTTTTATGTAAAGTTCGTTTTTTTAACCGGCTTCCAAACGGAGGATGTTCTCTATTTGTCTGTACGTTTTTTTGTTTTTAATTATTATTAATAGGTATTTTTGTATGCGCCCTCTAATGTTAAACGGCGCACTAACTGCTTGAATGGATTAAATTCCTATGATGCTTATCGTAATCATCGATAGATGGCGCTTTGATAAATTTTGAAATGAATAAAAAATTAAATTCGCATTAACTTAAAAAAACCAACAATATTCTCTCTAAGGGCTTCTGGGTCTGTAAAGGTTAGGTTTAGTGAGACAACGAGCAATCAGACCACAGGTGTTAAATGATCGCTAACCATAATAGACATTTGAAATAACATAATTTGATGAACAGAGGAGAGGATAAACTAACAACTGGATGTAAATAAAAAGAATAATAAAACCGTCTGCCGGTAGTCCTATTAGAATACAATAGAATGACACCTTACTTGTTAAAATCGGTCGGTCAAGTAGTCTTTTTTATGTAAAGTTCGTTTTTTTAACCGGCTTCCAAACGGAGGATGTTCTCTATTTGTCTGTACGTTTTTTTGTTTTTAATTATTATTAATAGGTATTTTTGTATGCGCCCTCTAATGTTAAACGGCGCACTAACTGCTTGAATGGATTAAATTCCTATGATGCTTATCGTAATCATCGATAGATGGCGCTTTGATAAATTTTGAAATGAATAAAAATTTAAATTCGCATGACTTAAAAAAAAAATGACCGTAGGTTTCCTCACCCGAAATATTTTTTTTAACAATACATTTTCATGTCATGAAAATTGATTGTCTCCAAATTCGGTTTACGGACCACAATTTTACGCTTAGGCCGATCGTGCTTTTCTGTCGCTTGTTCAAGGTGAAAGAAATAACAAATAGAAATGGAATCAAATACATATATACGAATAAGAATGAAGAATTTTACAATGCAAATAAGATATGTTGCTAATTTTATCACATGCAATATCAATTAATCTTTGATTAACTAAACACGATCAAACATGTCTCCGTATTAGATTCAAGTGAATTCCTCCAACGGGAAAGGCAAACAAGCGCATGGGGTCGAATTGCAGCTCCGTCTGAGTTTTCTTAGAAGGTTCCACCCGGAATTTAGATAAAAACTTTACTATGCACACTTCTGACTGTAACTACAGGTCTTGGGTTCGAATCCCGCCGCCATGTACCAATGTGATTTTCGATTTTTCGAATTTTCATATGTACATAATTTACCCGACGTTCTTACGGTGAAGGAAAACGATGTGATACAACCTGCACATATCGGCGAAGAAATTCAAAGATACGTGTGAAGACAACCACCTCGCAATGGGTCAGCGTGGTTGACTAAGGCCTAGTTACCCTAACTTAGGGTAGATTCCGTGCCCCTCAGTGGGAACGTATAGTGAGCTGGAGATGAAACCCAGTTTAGCCACCACAATTTTACGCTTAGGCCAATCGTGCTTTTCTGTCGCTTGTTCAAGATGAAAGAAATAACAAATAGAAATGGAATCAAATACATATATACGAATAAGAATGAATAATTTTACAATACAAATAAGATATGTTGCTAATTTTATCACATGCAATATCAATTAATCTTTGATTAACTAAACACGATCAAACATGTCTCTGTATTAGATTCAAGTGAATTCCTCCAACGGGAAAGGCAAACAAGCGCATGGGGTCGAATTGCAGCTCCGTCTGAGTTTTCTTAGATGGTTCCACCCGGAATTTAGATAAAAACTTTACTATGCACACTTCTGACTGTAACTTGGCGAAACGCATACCTGAAACATTAAAAAAAAAACATACATATGAATTAATCTATATACATATAATAAAATTGGAGTGTCTGTTTGTAATATCAAAAGAAAAATTCCAGATTTCGGGAAGATGATGTATTTGCGTTGCTGATAACGAGAATCACATTTAATTTTTTTTGTCTGTCTGTCTGTCCGTCTGTCTGCAAGCCGCGTTTGTTCCGGGTAATCTCCGAAACGGCTGTACCGATTTCGACTCGACTTTCACTGAAGGGTAGCTGACATAGACGAGCTTATTATAGGATACTTTTTTATATTAATATTGCGTGGACGAAGTCGCGGGCAACAGCTAGTGTTCAAATAAAAGTCCTATTAGGTTCTGCCAGAATCATAAGAGCAAACGAGCACTAGATCGACTAATATTAATTTACCCAAAACCCATGAACATCTGTCACACAAAGGGAACCGTAGATGCGTTATCGGCCTTTAAGTAAGGCGTGCGCTCTTTTATAGAAGGACCATAAGCCGTAAGTGTATGGAAATGAAAATACCGTTGAGGACAAAGTATTCCACAACGCGGCTTTGCGAAGTAGAAAGTACGTTTTAAAAGAAATAATCTCTTACCAATGCAGTTCCTAGGACCAGCCCCGAATGGGAGATAAGCGCATGAATGACGATTTTTCTCATTTTCAGGGCTAAAACGGTCAGGGTCAAATTTTTCCGGGTCGGGGTAGTACTGAGGGTCGTGCTGAATACCCCAAGACGATATAATTATGGTCTGCCCTTTCTTAATCGTAATATCAGTTCCCGGAATCTTGAAGTCAACTTTAGCGTTACGTTGCATAGGATCTGCGACCGGGTACATTCTTAATGTTTCATCAAATACTTGACTCAAATACGTCATATCGTTCAAGCACTCGTAGGTTATTTGACCATTGTGACGTTTGAGAACTTGGTCGATTTCTGCAAGGAGTTTTTCTTGTATAGCTGGCTGCTTCGCCAGTTCGTAGAACATGTACGTCATAGTGGAGGCGCTGGTCTCGTAGCCGGCTGCGTAGAACACAAACGCCTGAGCCGCAATGATGCTGTCGGTCAGTTCGAGCGGCTTTAAATGTTCATTGTCGTGTCTCTTCGAGCCCTCGATAACTTTCTGCTGTCTCAGTTCTAAAATGAGATCAATAAAGTCCTTTCTACTTGTGGGAAGTCCTCCTCTTTCTTTTATAACACTTTTTCCGAGATTGTCGAAAAATGTGCTCACCGTTTTGGGGAATAGTGATCCGTTAATCTTCTTTAAAATACCAGGATACATCATGTCCAGCTCGTTGCTGTAATTCACAGTAAAAATCAGTTTATCTATTTTCTCCAAGGTGGCGACCATGGCGTCGTCGAGGTCGACTCCGAAAGCACAGGCTGTGATAGAGGCCATTGTGAACTTCTGCAGAAGCGTGTGTAAGGGTTGTTCGGGGTTAGATTCTTGAAGACTCTCGACATGTTTCATAAATTTGTCGCCCCGATCTGTCATCAAATACAGCATGTTCTTGAGTTTGCCAGAAGTGAAAAGCGGCGTGAAGCGGTGACGCAAAACGCGCCACTCATCACCGTCAGCGTGGAAAAGATTAACTCCCAGTGCCTTTTTGCTGAATTCGACTCCTCTGTCAGCGAACAAGTCGAAGTCTTTGATCAAAACATGCTTAATAACATCCAAGTCACGCAGCAGTAGACACGGTGTGGTCATTCTGTAAATACCAACCACTTTTTCACTTGGAAACTCGTCGTAAATACGTTTGTAGACCATTGCCAGCGCCTCCCGTCTTATGACGTAATTCTTTAGGTTTCCGAAGAGCGCTAGCGGCTTAGGCCCGACTACATTTCTGTCTTTCCAGTAATTTAATGTTCTAGAAAAATAAAGATACAAAACACCAAGAAAAGTTGCCACCAACGCTATCATGTAAGTGTACATTTTTATTTGCACTTCACTGTACCAACTATTATAAAGTGTCGATTTCTGTAGAAAATCTTACGTATATATAGATAGAAACGAATAGATGAGTTGTGCATGTAACGCCTTGTAAGTAAAAATAATAAATAAATTCATTAATGAGTTTGCACAACAGAAGTGATTCAGCAATTCGTATTACAGCATGAACCTGAAAACTAGCAGCAAGATAACTGATGGTCAGCGCTACTACTTAGGAGTGCCAACAGACAGTATATACTCAAGTTCAACTTAATTAGTCGATTTGGAAAAGTACATAAATATAACATGATTTCTTCTACATCATATCTCAATAGTTTAGTATTAGAAGCGACTATAGTATAGTAAGAAAACCTGCGTCAAAAAAACTTACGTCTCTGTTAAATATATATCAATCATGCACCAAGTGTAATGACAAAAAAATTACAGAGTTGCTTTAGAGCGCGCGTACACCTTTGACTAAACTATCGCACAACTGTTGTGCGTATCGATTATCGATTGTTTCGCAGCCAATTCAACTGTTTAGTTGCACAACTAAAAATCGAGTAGTGTGCGCACCTCCATACAAGCTCATAGGAATCAAAGCGGGACTAAAAAGTTGTGCGATAGTTTAGTCAAAGGTGTGGGCGCTCTTAACATTTCTTGCTTTTCATGTCTCATGGGTCTAATGTGACTTGCTATATTTTATTTGCTTTCTCATTGCAATCCTTTCCTTATAATGCTAAACAAAAGTGATTCATTATGATTTACTAAAATTTTATCGCTTATCATGTTGATAATTACGTTCTAATACTAGTCTCTTTCATACCCCTTACTTTTTTAAGTTACTAGCTTTCGCCCGCGACTCCGTCCGCGTGGAATTAATACAAAACAAAACCGAGTAGCCTATGTGTTCTTCCAGACATTCCTCTACTTCTATGCCAAATTTCATCGAAATCTGTTCGGCCGTTTATACTAGAAACTCTAACAAACATACATCCATCCATCGTAACTTTCGCATTTATAATATTAGTATATAGTATGATTTATCATGCTTATTGTTTCTTTTAGATTTGTTATATAATTTTACGAATCTATAAATAGTATAATTATCATGAAACGTCGCCGTTTATCGTAAAATTCCTTGATTCATTGTGATGAATGTTTTCAACCTTTGACTATTAGGTTCGTAATTCGTTTCCTTGTATAATAATCAATTTTAAACCACCGGTTTGGTTTTCATGTAACTTTGCTACAATGTTTTGAAGACGCTTGATTTTATTTCATTGTGTAGTTACATAACTAGTTATGTGTAATCAATATTTGTGTAAATATTAGAAATCATTACCGTTGTCGGTAATTATCAGTACAGCTTTATGGTGATGGTGTGTTCCAACACCCATACCTAAGTAAAAGCAACATTTTTGAACGGTCGAAATAATAATCACAAATCGATTAAGAAAAACTCTTTATTAGTTTATGATATGAATAGTAATATTTATTTCACTGCAGACATTGTTTCTTAAAATTGGCATTTATGGTTAGCAATCACAAACGGGTTTAATTAAGAGACATTATGTAAACTCTTATTGTAGACACGGTAGGAATCTTTTTTTACTTTTAATGTATAAAAGTAAAAAATGTTGCAACGTTAGAAATTAGAGCAATTAACGTAGCACGTAGTTTTAATTAATAATTTGGAATGTTGTAGGCATCGGCATGAGTTAAACCTTTAGCACTGCCTGTGTAATGTCAACTGCGGATAGAGTTCGTTTCAGCGCGAGGACAGGCGCTGCGACGGCGCCGCGCCGGGCGGGGCGCCACCATGCACCTACAAATTTGTAGTACCGTTCTTGACATCGCTGGTTCTGCGAAAGAAGCGAGACGCATGATATACGTAGATACAGGCGTCCCTTTTTCTCCGTCTTTGCGGACTTCGCCGTGCTAGTACGTGCGGCGCACGCCGCGGCCGTTACCTATTCGTAGAAGCGCGGCTCGCGAGGTCGCCTACCCGCGGCGCGTCCTAGTATTCATAGGTCTACAGGGGAGGGTATCGATGCGGGTGCGCGCGCAAACCTCGCGCCCCTCTGGTTCGATTTTCCCGACCGGACGACGACGGTGGCGGCGCGTTGCATAACTCTGTGGCGGCACTCCGTGCGCGACCTCACCGCGAGCGCCCGTCGCGAGCGCGCCCCGACGCGCCCCAACGCGCCAACACGCGTCTCGTCGCGCCCTTTACGTAACGCGCGACCATCGCGCGCGGCCCCCATCGCCAGCGCCAGCTTGAACGGATAAGGTTTGGAGTGATACGTTTTAAGTGTACTTGGTTTTGGCTTACGACGCTTCTGGCTTTAGTGGGAGACGGCGCGGCGGCGGCCGGTAGGTGTAGCCGCGGCAGCCGCAGTGCGCGCGCCCGCCCTTTGTCTCGGGGACGGTGCCAACGGCAGCGGTGACGGCATCGCGTGCTGAATAATTGACGGAGGCAGGCCGCTGGCCGCTATCGACCTCCTCGCGTGCCCCGCGTGCCCCGTGTCCCGCGTGCCCCGTGCCCCGCGCGCTCCGGCCCGGCAAGGCCGCCGCGCTGGCTGCGCCACTCCGCCGTCGCCGCCACCGCCGTCTCCGTAAGCCTTTCACGCGCCTTTACACACACATTTAAATTTTGTATTTGCCTAATGTGTCATGTCTCACAATCTTATGTGTATGTTATGATACTTGGATTACGTGTAACCAACTGATGATTGGTCATTTTAATTTTCTTTTAAAAACGATTAGTTTACGTAGATAGTGTACTTTATTTAATTGACCTCTCAAGGCGTCGTGTCAAAAAGTGATTATAACAATAGTTAAAACACATTTGTTACATACTCTGTGCCACCAACGCGAGGTACGTGATCTCTATTTCTTTTAGTAAGTTTCAATATTTCATCCATTACGTAAAAACAGTCCAAAATTTTTCACGATTCTTTGACTGTTCATTGTTACATAACATTCAATTTGAAGTGAGCCTTACATAAATAACCCTTTGAATTTTTTATTTAAAAGTATTCGGTTAGGACTTAGGAAACAATAGTAATTTTGCTTTTTGACCTATTTAATGAGGGTAGTTGCTCGTCGTGGCGGTTAATAAGGACAAGCAGCGGTAAAAAATCGAAGGTTATGTAATTTTTTTTCACGTTCAATTTTTTAAATTTGAATAATTACCTATTCATAAACACCAGTAGAATCCGCATAGGTCTTGAAGTTTCATTTAGTAAATGTTAATTTAATAGATCAATGTAACCGGACAGACTGTAACAGTTAAATGTGTAGAAGAATATGAAAATCACTTGTCAAAATTGGTTCAGGCTATAAGAGGTCAAAATTGAATTAACGTAGCAGCGAAAACCTGCCCTTAGTCGGGTTTATTGTATTTATTTTATAACAATTTTTATGTTAAACTAAGCTATTATCTTGGAAAGTGGCTCCTTATTTAGCAAGGGTTTGTATGTTGTAGTCTTAGTTAAGAGTAGTATAAAAATATTTTCCGTATTATCTATATTTTTATACTAATATTATAAAGAGGAAAGATTTGTATTTTGCTACGTATTGAAATAAATCAAAAACTACTGGTCCGATTTCAAAAAATCTTTCACCATTAAAAAGCTACGTTATCACTGAGTAGCGTAGGCTAATTTTACTAATTTTTTTTTGATTCCACATGGATGAAGTCGCGTGCAACAGCTAGTATATTTTTATTACCGATATAGTTGTGGAAGAATCGATATCGGTTACGCTACTCGTCAATTTACCGTCATGGAAAACTTATTCACAGTTTAGATGGATTATCTATGAATGTTTGTTTTTTATTATCATATAACTTGCTTCTTAACGGAAGGATCAATAGTTTTATAGAGCTAGAGAACCTCAATAGCTTGAGAGCTTGTTAAAAAAATGACTACTGTAATTACAATACGCACGGGCAAATTACAATCGAAAATTTGATTTTTACAATTTTTCTTAGCCAGAATTATGTAACTTTAAATATATAGGGAATCTCGGACCATACTTTGGGCTTGAATGATAGCTATTGAGGTATCCTACTTCAACAAAGCTTTTGATCCGTCGATTAAATCATCCTGTATATATTACAATCTAGAATAGTGCACTGGCTACTTATTCACGCAATTCAAATCTTACTTCATATCTACTAATATTATAAATGCGAAAGTTTAGATGGATGGATGCATGTTTGTTAGAGTTTGTAGCCTAGACGGCTGAACGGATTTCGATAAAATTTGGTATAGGTGTAGAAGATAGTGTGGAAGAACACATAGGCTACTCACTATTGTTTTTTTTTTAATTATGATATTAAAATCATGCTCATACTAATATGTTCCCGACGCTCGTTGGCTCCCTTCTCTTATAAAAAAATATTATAAATGCGAAAGTTTAGATGAATGGATAGATGTTTGTTAGAGTTTGTAGCCTAAACTGCTGAACGAATCTCTATGAAATTTGGCATAGACGTAGAGGATAGTCTCGAAGAAGACATATGCTAATTACTTTTGTTTTGTTTAATTCCATACGGACGGAGTCGGGGGCGAAAGCTAGTATTTATTTCTTTTGTTAGCTCTAAAGTAAGTATATTGCATGAAATGTGTGATGAATGTGTGACCGGAAAAAATAAGACGAAATGAAGTTCTTTACGATCTTTGATAAGGAAGTATCTTGTTAGACCTTATCATTGTGGAGACCGTAATTTTCCAATTAGATGGATTTTAGTCAACGGTAAATTATGCTATCTTGAAACGAGAAATCATAATTCATTTCGTATTATTTTGAAAATCATGGATATTACAATACATAAAAATAAGTTTAGAACTTGACTAAATTAATGTCTGTTAATTAATATTTGGGTCAGAAATTCGTTATAATTGAGACAAACATATAAATATAATAAGTTAATATAACCTGCCCTGTGGCAAAATAAAATACGATGAAACATTGTTTTTCTATAAGGTGGCAAACGAGCAATGTCTACTTCTACCGAATAGATTAATTCATTTAATTTCGAACAAAGATAGTTCAACTAGTCCGGGATAACGCTTAGGCTACTATTTAATTCTTTTATCAATCCCGCGCCAACAAAGTCGCAGGCAACAGCTAGTAAGTTTTTACGTAATTGTAATCGATATAATGTGGATAACATTACTTAATTCCACGAACTTCCACATTGTACGCGTAATTTACGTACAATTTCGTACACATTCCCTCGATACATGCGTAATCTAGAGATTACCGTCGTTTAGCTTTCGCCCGCGACTCCGTCCGCGTGGAATTAAAAAAAACAAAACTGGGTAGCCTATGTGTTCTTCCAGACTATCCTCTACGTGTATGCCAAATTTCATCGAAATCCGTTCAGCCGTTAAGGCTACAAACTCTAACAAACATCCATCCATCCATCCATCTCAACTTTCGCATTTATAACATTAGTATGAATATGACTAGCTTTTACCAGACTTAACCTGTGTGAAAAAACTTATTTGTTAGCTTTTCCATACAGTAATCTATCTCTGAGCCAAATTTCTTACAGATTCATTTAGCTCTTTTAAGGCCGAATAGTAAAAATAAATTTAAAACTTGACTAAATTAATGTGAGTTAATTAATATTTGGGTCAGAAATTCGTTATAATTGAGACAAACATATAAATATAATAAGTTAACATAACCTGCCATGTGGCAACATAAAATACGATGAAATATTGTTTTTCTATAAGGTGCAACGAGCAATGTCTACTTCTACCGAATAGATTAATTCATTTTATTTCGAACAGAGATAGTTCAATTACTCTGGGATAGCGCTTAGGCTACTACTTAATTCTTTTATCAATCCCGCGCCAACAAAGTCGCAGGCAACAGCTAGTAAGTTTTTACGTAATTGCAATCGTTATAATGTGGATAACATTACTTAATTCCACGAACTTCCACATTGTACGCGTAATTTTCGTACAATTTCGTACACATTCCCTCGATACATGCGTAATCTAGAGATTACCGTCGTTTAGCTTTCGCCCGCGACTCCGTCCGCGTGGAATTAAAAAAAACAAAACTGGGTAGCCTATGTGTTCTTCCAGACTATCCTCTACGTGTATGCCAAATTTCATCGAAATCCGTTCAGCCGTTAAGGCTACAAACTCTAACAAACATCCATCCATCCATCCATCCATCCATCCATCCATCCATCCATCCATCCATCCATCCATCCATCCATCCATCCATCTCAACTTTCGCATTTATAACATTAGTATGAATATGACTAGCTTTTACCAGACTTAACCTGTGTGAAAAAACTTATTTGTTAGCTATTCCATACAGTAATCTATCTCTGAGCCAAATTTCTTACAGATTCATTTAGCTCTTTTAAGGCCGAATAGTAAAACGACATTTAAAAATGCAATAGCGTCTTAATAAATCCATTAATTGATAACTCTGTATGAGAGCTAAGGGGCCAGTTAAAAACCAGCGAATGGCCGGAAAATAAGGAGTAAAAGGTTAGCGTGGTATGGGCACGTTATGAGAAGGGATGAATCATATGTAACAAGAAGGGCGTTAGTTATGAATGTGGAGGGGTACACCGGTAGAGGTAGATCTAGAAAGAGATGGATGAATTGCGTGAAAGGAGACATGATCAAGAAGGGAGTGATGACTGATATGACGGATGATAGAGTTATTTGGAGGACCAAAAACCCGGTGCGCCGACCCTACAGGAGTAGGATAAGGCAGGGGAGATGATGATAATCTGCCTTCGGAATTAATTCTGCAAACCGCTCGTCACTCCGACAGGTATATTTATTTTTTGTACTATTTTTGTGAGGCAATAAACGTTTATTTCTTTATTCTATTCCACAAATTACATACCCGGTGTCAGCGTTGAGAAAATATTTAATTTAATTCCGCTGAATTGTCACTGAAAGTTTTCTGTCTTTCAGTATCAATAAACATAGCGAAGGATCATTTAAGCATATTGATTTGCTTGTGTCGTGTGACCTTGGATGACATTTGATTCCAACTCGTTACTCGTCTTCATGGATGTTCTTTGAGCAAGAACAGTTGTCTACGACTACGTTTGCATAGGCTAAAAATTTGAGTATTATCTTGTCAATAATCTGAGTAACCTCTCCGCGAAGTTAAGATTTGAGATTGAAGAATCATACATTTTTTAGAATATAAGTAGCCTATTTCCTATTGAAGACCTTCATCCATATTCCAAATATCAAATTCCTTTCAGTGTTGGGCCGTAACAAATTAAATGTAAACTATCGCACAACTGTTGTGCGATTGTCGATTGTCGATTGTTTCGCAGCCAATTCAACTGTTTAATTCCACAACTAAAAATCGAGTAGTGTGCGCACCTCCATATAAGTTCACAGGAATCAAAGCGAGACTAAACAATTGTGCGATGGTTGTTTCTATTGTACTAGTTAGTATTGATTAAAAAAATATTTACGATATGCTAAGAATAGTCAAGGTTATGTGAATAGGGACATTTGAAGTTGACGTATTTACTTATTTTTTCCTTGAAACTTAAATCAATACTAGAGTTTCTAAAAATATATCAGCGTTTATCTATCGGTAAGTAGATTTAAGTTATAATAAGTTTTAACAAATCTTAAGATATGGAATACTAGATAAATCCTAGATATGAATTAGAATTGTTTATCATACTCTATATATAAGTCCTTCTATTTACAACAGTTACATCGAAAGTTGGGCTCCTATATTTATAACGTAATGACACACGAGTGCCAAAAACCAATGAAATATCGCCTACAAATAAATTATAATAAATACAATTAAAAAATTAAACCGACTTCCAAACAAAATATTCTCTAAAAGTCGGTACTCTAAAACGTAACAAATTAAATTTCTTGAAAAACTGAAAGACAGAAAATTCACTTCTTGTAACTATAATGTCTATATTGTACAATTGTTACTTTAAAGTCAGTGTCAGCGAAAGATAGTGAGATTTATACGTAAGGCTTACTATATTTCTAACATAACAATTGGCATACGCAATTAAACGTGTAGTTAATAAAAAAGCACAGTATCGGTGATTTGCAACAAGTAAACCAACGTTGTTAACTTTAGTTCGAACAGGCTTTATGAGTACTTTGAAAAGTACGCATTGTCCGCAGTGCCGCTAAGCTTATCTGAGCGGGAAACCTTGAGGCCGCCCGCCCCTCGCCCTGCGCCCCGCGACCCTCACCCCGCACCCCGCACCCGCCCTACGCACCAACCGACGGTAGTTTTCCTTTCCATTTTCCAGCAAAAGCTTACGTTAAAACAGTACGTGTCTATTTATTACATTTTTTTCGACAACTAAAAGGCAATCAAACCATGTCCCGCTTTTTCTCGATATTCTCTATATTGTCGGTAAGTGGCATTAATAACCAGATTTTTTCGTATTTCTAAAAGATGCATTTTATTAGTTAAACTAATCAGACTTATATGTGTTTTGATTATGAGCTTTTGAGGTCATTGCTTAGGGAAGTTGTGAATAAAGAGCGACTATGGTAGCATATAATCTATTAGGTCATATATCTCACATATACATGGTTTGCGCACACACGATGTTCGTTCATTCTAAAGCACACAATGGACTTTGTAGCTGAGCGGATTGTACCGCTTTCTGTGGTTTACGGGTCTTGTGGATATTGTGGTTGTCAGTGACGTTCACTTTGAATAGTTATATGTCGAATAGTGAAACGACATTTGAATATTTAGAATAACGTCTTGAAATTCTATTGAGATACAGATTGTAAGAGGCGCGAACGTAAAGAGTGCGGTTTAAAAGCTACACTTGATGTGATAACTAACTCTTAGCGGTGGCAAATTACGCAAAATTATTCAATGAGTTGTGACGTTAGTACTACTTGTTTTTTTTAAATCTACGCGGACGTATACGCAGGCGAAAGCTAGTTTTATATAACTTGTTTTTTTCATTTCGTAGAAGTAGTTGGTATAAAGCGATATGGCCATAAAATGCAATTAGCCTCGGTTTTTGCAATTAAATAAATTAGATTCATACGAGTACTTGTGTTTCAAATAAAACTATGGTAAAGCTTTTAATGATTATAAGTAATTAAATAAAAAGCTTTATTAAAATAATGATTTAAAATACTAAAAATCACGTAAAGATTTTCCTAGAAAATTATTATTATATTCAAAATTTTCTAGACATTTTCGAGTGCATATGAAAACCAGCGTTGTTGACTATGGCCTAGTCACCCCTACTAGGGTAGACTTAGAGCCCTTCACTAAGCTGTTGATAGGAAATCCTCCAGGAAGATAATATGTGCGTAGCAAATGGAGTCTATATTATTTAATTGCAACAGTAATAATTGAAATTAAATATGTGGTTTAGTTGTATTCTTTTTTGGTAATAATCAAAGTGTAAGTGTAATTTGCTATGTGCATTAGAAAATGTTGGAATAAACGCGATTGTGGCGCCCCCAGGCTAGGATTTCTATATTCCTTGTCGGGCTATACGTTTGAAACTTTTGAATTTGTAACTATAATTTAATTATACTATGCTTTAAAGAATAATCGTATTCCTATGTATATTATTATTTAAATTACGTACACGAATCACAATAAAAACTACTAAGCTATTTATATAATTATAGAGGAATTTTTAATATTTTAAAGCACGATACAGAACCTTGAAAAATGAAATAAAAAAACTGTTAATGTATTATTTAACTTCTTTTGACACATTTGCTGGCAATGTATCGTTGGAAATAAGTAGGCTTCGTGCTTTCATTCGCTTTTGTGTCGACTTACAGCGTGTTGCGGTTGGCACGGTTCGAAACTAGGTCACTCTGTAGGCATCAGGTGTACAGATATGGGACTTACAGACGTGTGTGAATAGCGACGCTCTTTGCCTATTGATCCCCTCCCCTGTCCATCTCGAGTGTCGACCTTATGTAAATGTATTTTTATCTGCAAAACTGTTATCTTGCATACTTGGGAACGCTTGTTTTTTAAAAAACAAAATCATGCAAATGAATTGAGAGACCCATTTTGCCGGGTTAAATAGCTATCAGATTTATTAAATAGTTTTAAAGGGTGGGAATCGTGTTCCGAATTTTATTTATTATAGTATATGTTCGGTACAGATCGTACTAACTAGTTCGCCACATTCGGTGGCGAACATAAATTAAATTTCTCGCCCCGGGTTTAGTGCGGGTAAGCGCGCTTATTTTATTCCTCCCGCACGGGCGGGTAGATGGAAAATCCCTCTCCGCTACGTACGGGCGCGGGGCCTGCGGAGAGGTGTGCGGTGAAAAAGTCGTCAGCAAGCAGCCAAGCGAGTCGGTCGGGAACACGTGTGCGAATAGGTCATAAAAAATTGGTTGCTTGATAACTCGAGGACACAACAGGCGTGTCAATTTCGGTACCGAACGGGGTCGCTAAATTCGGTTTCGCGTTTCTATTCGTTACGGTGCATCTTCAGGCAGCATCGCTGGCGCCTATTGACTTGACAGAACCAGACTTTGACTCGATTGACACTGATTAAGACCAGGCACCTGCAGGAGGTGAGGCAAGTCATCGAGCTGGTAAGTACCATTTCCCCTCAGTTTACAATATTATGCCCTCCGGTACAATCGTAGCCTAAGGGTAGGTTGTGCCGCGGGACCCGAACCCGTTTGTACGGCACAGTATACTAGCTGTTGCTTGCGACTTCGTCCCCGTGAAATAAAAAATAATGAAAAACATGGCCTATGTTACTTACTGATAACGTAGCTTTTTAATGGTGCAAGAATTTTTAAAATCGGTCTAGTAGTTTTTGAGTTAATTCAATATATACAAAAATACAAATCTTGCCTCTTTATAATATTAAAATAAAAATAAATAAAGTATAAATTAATTAAGATAAATTATGACGTTTTATTATCTGTAGCCATTGGTTTGATCTGTCGCAAAACCCATACATATTTTTTATTCAGTAGAATGAGAATCTGTTCCGTACAGGGGCATCGAAAATGAAAAGAAGCGCCAATGTCCTAAGAGTTACGGGTACGAATTCCGATCACGTGTTCGAGGGTTCGAATACCGCCATTCGACTAAACCATTCTTAGCACAAGCCTAGAGCTCATTTAGTGTACAAGAAATATGTCAACAAAAATCTGCTCTTATAAAAAATGTCTCTAATATTTATTTTAACTTATGAACCGCTATGAATTCCATTTTATACACTCTGTATATAGAGTTTTCACATGCAAGTTAGTAATCGATATCTTACTAGTATAGATATTTTAATGCAGAAGAGGAAAAAGTGTGTCAGTAAACATGTTAAATAGAAATCCGCGAGCCCCAGAAAACCAGGCGTGATTTTTTTCCGAAGGAAATCTATTCACTTGAACATTAACAAAATTATAGTGAATCTAGCTTTCGCCCGCGACTTCGTCCGCGTGGAATTACAAAAAAACAAAAGTAAGTAGCCTATGTGTTCTTCCAGATTATCCTTTACGTCTATGCCAAATGTCATCGAGATCCGTTCAGCCGTTTAGGCTACAAACTCTAACAAACATCCACCCATCCATCTAAACTTTCGCATTTATAATATTAATAAGGTTAAGCGCCTGATGAAAATGTAAAATTAAAATGCAAGAAAGATTGTAATTTTTTTATAAGTGAACTAGCTGTTCGCGTGCGGATTCATCCGCGTGAAATTATAAAAACTTTATTTTATTGTTTATATTTGTCAAATTCTCAATTGCAAATGTCAAAATGACATAACAAACTTAAGCAATCTTTCGTTCTTGATGTTGGCAGCAACTTATGGTCTCTTTCCCACATTAGGGTTTTTATCCAAAATATTTACCCCCTAAGTTTAATGGCGTGAAAATATATAGCCTAAAGCATGACGTAAGTGTAGGGCTTTTTATTAAAAAAAGTATTATTCAAAAATATGCTGTAATTGGTGACGTCTTAGGCAACAAAGAAGTGTGTGTTTACGCTTTATTATAATAGTATAGATTGAAAAAAGACGATCGTATATTCCAACAAATATGTGATAAGTTTTTTTTTCTTTAAAAATCCAGAGACGTTTAGATATATAGCACTTGTAAGGTGTCTTTATTGTAATGTATGAATAGAAACATGTATGGCATCGAAAGTAAAAGATTCTTATTTTATCCCATTTGTGAAACATCTTGTGTAAAAGGCCATCTATATAAGAACTATCGTGGTGTATTTTTGTAGCCAAAGTTATATTAGTATACTAGCCGACACCCGCAACTTCGACAGCGCGGAATTAAATAATGTAGCCTATAATATTCCCGCGTGCATCAACCTCCGTCGTCAGTGCCTTCTTAATCTGTCCGGCTGTAGATTATCCGGAACAAATGAGGTCTATCCGGACAGACAGACATTATTTTTGTTATCATCTATACAAATACATCATGTAACATACAGACACCCCACTTGTACATATAGCTTCATCAGATATAGACGTTAAAACTTCCCTTTTCCAAAATCAATGTATGGTCTGTGATTAACACAACTTTTTAAAACAGAATATTGATTAGTCTACGAAAAATTTGGTTGAAAGCCATAATAAATTCTTCATCGTTATCCACTAATGATCGAATATTGCTAATTGTTTTATGCAATCAAAAAGCAATTAAGCATTAAACACCAATTAAAAAACGTTTTGTAGAAACCTTTTGCTCCTATTTATTTATTTTGATAATTTAACTAAATCCTTAATTAGATGTGTATATGTTTAATTGAATAAAATCGCAGGCAAAAGATAGTAATTTTATAAAGAGGAAAGATTTGTATTTTTGTATGTAACGCGTAAACTCAATACTAGTTTTTTTTATCTCTTTGGGCGAAGTCGCAGCTGAAAGCTTGTATGTTATTATCACGCGTAGTACCTATCAGTCGTATTACAGTAATGTTATCGAACTTCCAAAACTAAGAAATGTTGACTAATTTCTGGTAATTTGAAGTAATCTCTTCTTTGTTAAATATGAAAACGTATGGGTGTTTATAATATTATTAGCTCCAAAATTGTGTAATACTTGCGACTTGCGGTTAAAGTTAAGCATAAGAGCGGGCGCACACCTTTGACTAAACTATCGCACAACTGTTGTGCGATTGTCAATTGTCAATTGTTTTACCGCCAACTCAACTGTTTAGTTGCACAAATAAAAATCGAGTAGTGTGCGCACCTCCATATAAGCTTATAGGAATCAAAGCGAGACTAATCAGTTGTGCGATACTTTAGTTTCAGGTGTGCGCTGGCTCTTAATGTAAACGACACAACTATTCAAATGTTAGTATCGATTTTATATTTAAGTCTCTAGACAGATATGTCCTCTATATTTAACGACCGGTTATTTTGATACCAGTCGAATTATGGATATTTTAGTTTTAACTTTCCTTCTATTTTAAAAATATTATTAGCGTCTACTATCATGCTAAAACAAATATTGTGCGGTTGCAGAAAACCTTTGTTTGAATTCCGATTATGAAAATGTTTTGCACTTGTTATTTGGTCAAGACTAAGCCACAAGTCATGATGGATTGGAAATAAGAATTTATATGTACACATACATAAATCATACACATAAACATTGTTCCTATTTTTAAGGAAATTGGGCAACGGAATGAATGTGAAATATAACATAGTTGAAGTATACAGAAGTACATAAAGCAATCAAAAAAATATCCGACCAATAGGCGACCGTTTGTCCTTATAAACATGCATGAAAGAATGGAAGCAACGCTGCTTGTGTACTGTCAGATGAACACAAAACTCATGCAAACCAACAGTTAAAATTTTCTCCATTTTCAGTTGACGCTTTTAAATTATAAATATCTGAAATGCCACAGTATTTTAGAGAAGTCCTTTTTTTACATTTATAATAGCTCCACCACTACAAGTGTAGTATATCATACTAATATTATAAACGCGAAAGTTTAGATAGATGGATGTTTGTTAGAGTTTGTAGCCTAAATGGCTGAACGGATTTCGATAAAATTTGGCACAGGTTTAGAGCATAGTCTGGAAGAACACATAGGCTACTCACTTTTGTTTTTTTAAAATCCACGCGGATGGAGTCGCGGGCAAAAGCTAGTCATATCATACTAATATTATAAATGCGAAAATTTAGATGGATAGATGGATGTTTGTTAGAGTTTGTAGCCTAAATGGCTGAACGGATCTCAATGAAATTTGGCACAGGTTTAGAGCATAGTCTGGAAGAACACATAGGCTACTTTTTATCCCGGGAATAGTTACGGTTCCCGTGGGATTCATTGATTTAGTTTTTTAATGTTTACTCGATCATTCTGCAACGGTTCAACATATCTTATTGAAATTTGGCACAGACCTAAAACAAAGTCTGGAGTACACATGGGATAAGGTTCATCACCGAGAAATGTCCGGTTCCCGAGGGATACGTAGCTTTTTGTTATTTATATAGTTCGTGTGTTTTCGTATATTTCATAAGTCGCGGGCAACAGCTAGTTCAACATAAAGTATACGAAGTATGAAATCGAAGTTCATCAGTTGTGGCTTAATGAGGTAGTCGAAGTTTATAGTGCACGTGTTGTTCGTGTCTACTGACAAGCGTTGACCCGGTCACCGCAGGAATCGATCGTCCGACCTGAATGCTCCAAACTGCCAGCCCCTTCAGGCATACATACTCGTACATCAGATTACACCTAAGTTTGCATAATTTAATTTATTCACAGTAAGAGTTCTTACGTTTATATGGAAAAGCAGTTGCTTTTCCATACATCTATAACAGTCATCATATCTGGATTCGCTCCGTTCTTAAGCATATCCTCTTTGACACAATCCATACTTACTTTCTTCGGTTTTTCTCTACCTTTGTATTCACATTCAATGGTATAAAAAAAACCCTTGACCGGTTCTGTCTTAATCGTTTCTCCATTTTTTTAATTTTGATGGGAATTTTGAATGGACAATAAAGAAAAAAGTGTTGATTTTTACTGCAGTTTAATATATCCAATATTTAATTACCTAATAGAGACAGGAACTTGTTGATTGATACAATTTATACCGCAGAAAACAATGTATAAAATATTCAATTGATAAGTTTCCTCCCGATCCTACCGCAACCAATCAACCGTTAACCCATTATTAAAAAATAAGAAAACATTAAAACCTTAATAGCAAACAAATCTATAGTATTCGTCTTTTACTGCCCTTAATTCGATAAACTTATCTGCGTACAATATTTAGGTAAATTCCATCATTGGGGAATACGAATAAACGCATAGGATCGTAATCGAATTCTGTTAGTGGGGTCCTCTTCGATGGCTCCACACGGAACTTTGACAGCAGCTTCACGATGCACACGCGAGATTGCATTTTAGCGAACCGCATTCCTGTAACAAACAGAATTGGAAAAAATCTTATTAATTATACATTTTTTTAACCAAAAATTGCTTGCTAGAGTCAATTAATTAAATTAGCTTCCCACTTAAGATTCAGTATCGTACAGCAAACTGTCACCACAAGTAAGATTATCATTAGCATCAACTGAGCTACATTTTGGCATGTATAACAAGTTTTCAACGTATTGTGAGCGTCACATTTCACCGAATTGCGTAGGAAATAAATCCTCGGTTTTACAATAGTGATGGATCGATGAGATAATAATAGAATGACTGCCGTGTACAGCCAATGGCTGACCTGGTCTTTCCAGAATCAGTTGATCATTTCATGTTGATTTAAATATGCATTTGCTAAATATGGAACCGCAAAATAAGAATACTCAGAAACTGATATTACTGGTTAAAACTAAATTTCTAATAGGATTACTAAAATATGTAAATTTGTACATACCAATGCAGTTTCTGGGTCCGGTTCCAAATGGTAGATAAGAACAAATGTGTCTGTTTTTAACATTTTCAGGGCTAAAACGTTCAGGGTCAAATTTATCGGGATCGGGGTAGTTATTAGGATCTCTTTGAATACCCCAAGAACTTATAATAACCGTTTGCCCTTTCTTGATAGTAATATCAGTGCCTGGTACTTTGTAGTCGCTCCGAGCGTTACGTTGTATGGGATCCGCTATTGGGTACTTTCTTAATGTTTCATCAAATACGTGATCTAGGTATGTCATTTCATTTAAACATTCATAGTTAATTTCACCATTGTGTCGTTTAAGAACTTCTTCAATTTCTATAATCACTTTGTCTTGAATTGCTGGATTCTTTGCCATTTCATATAACATGTATGACATGGTTGACGCGCTCGATTCATAGCCGGCTGCGTAGAAAGCAAATGCCTGAGCTGCGATAATACTGTCGGTCAGTTCAAGTGACGTTTGGTCTTCATATTCGTATCTCTTTGTCCCTTCGATTGTTTTTTGTTGTCTCAACTCCAAAATCAAATCCATAAAATCTTTCCTATTTGACGGTTTCCCTCCTCGTTGTTTGATAACATTTTGCACGAGACTTAAGAAAAAATCTATTACGTGCTGTGGAAACAATGATCCGCCGAACTTTTTCAAGATTCCAGGATACATCATATCTACTTCAGCACTGTAATTTGCAGTGAAAATCATTTTGTCCATTTTTTGGAATGTTTTCATCATTTTATCATCCAAATCTACACCGAAAGCGCATGCCGCGATCGATCCAATCGTATATTTTTGAATGAGGATGTGTACAGGTTGTTCTGTTTCTTTTTCTTGAAGTTCTGTAACGTACTCCATAAATTTGTCGCCACGTTCTGTCATCAGATACAGCATGTTCTTCAGTTTTCCAGAGGTGAAGAGTGGTGTAAACCGGTTCCTTATAATTCTCCATCTCTCACCGTCAGCATGAAATATATTAGCTCCAAGACCCTTGTCGTCGAATTCAATTCCTCTGTCGGTGAATAAGTCAAAATCTTTGATCATGATGTTTTTAATGACGTCCAGATCACGGAGCAATACAGACGGTGTCGTCATCCTGTAAATACCGACTACCTTTTCCTTAGGATAAGCATCGTAAATGTTTTTATAAACGATGGGTAAAGGCTTGCGTCTTAAAGCGGAATCCATGATATTGCCGAAGAAAGGCAATGGTTTGGGTCCAGCGACATTTCTACTCTTCCAATAGTTAAATGTTCTTGTGAAATAATAGTATAAAAGGGCAAATAAAATTACCACAAATACCAAGGGATACATCATGTTGACACGACACAGTCACTGCTTGCAATTGTTGAATGACACAAATCTTGAAGACGCTTATATTTATACAAATTTAGCGTCGCTTATCGCTTCAGTCTGCTAGTTAGATCAGCATTAATGTAATCAGGTGGATGTCTATAGACTTGCTATTCCTTTATCCCTTATTTTTTTTTTATATTTTTTTAAATTTACATGAAGAGTATAACAGTCGTGCTTTTACAAAATACCTACTTTTTGATCTAAACTGAATAACTTATGATTAATCAATCATTATTGAAGAAATAATTAACGTGTTATTTGATTTTTAATATTTTTTTTCAGTAAGATATTCAATTGGGGTAGATTTTTAGTCGACACAAAATTTTGTTTCTAAAAATTAATAGGGGCGTTATGATTATGCTCTTTACATTTACATTTATTATATAGAGTTTTTTTATGTACTGTAGAAGAGAACGGAGATGAGTATTTTTTTGTACTTGCAATTCTTCAGACAAGTCGTCTATGATTGGACGAGGACCAACCCTACTGATCCTCATAACGATCGGTGTTTGTCTATAACAGCCAAAAATCCTTTGAGCAATATATTTTGTCATGTGTGCCAAATTTTGGAATTCTTTGGGAATAATCGGTCATTTTAGTGCTGCTGCGGAACATATTATTTATGATGCGACATCGCAGAGAGTTCGTGTATTGCCTTCTGTTGTTAGCAGATATCCTCGTTTACTCTAAGTGTATTTATGTACGTTTGGAATATAAATTACTATATAATTGTCACGGATGCTACTAATGAATATCGGTTGTGTTTGTTTCTATACGTATACTGTGATTACATATACTATAAAGTTAATCAAATAATGTCATTGTGCCTTTTTGTGCTGTCCCAAATTGACTACTAGAAAAATTAAAAGAAGCCCAATTGGATATTTATTATCATTGGTTAATGTTTGATCTTTATTGCAATCAAATTAGGTTGATGAAACCGGTATCGGCTGCTTTACTGTTAATCAATATATTATTAATCGCAGTAAACTCGCCATTACAATTAAGTGCTTTTTTTCTCGTCTCCTTGCTCTGTTCTATCATTTACAATTCTCGTAGTCCATTTTGTGTGTTTTCGGGATATCATTAACGGAGTTCAATTTAAAACTGGAACGGTATGTTTCCTTCATTTTTTTACGTTTGAGATAGTATCGATAGAGCATTTTTTGTTTATGATTTTTTATTACTACACACATATAGGCCAAAGCACTTTAAGTAATTACGAGTACAGTAAAATAAACAAGAGACTATCGTGACATGCAGAATTCTTACAAAACTTGTAATAGCAGATTATAACTCTAATATTCCTCACGGCTATTGAAAGCAGTTTAGAGTAGTTATTCTGTAAACGATAATTAATGTAATTTTTATCCAATTATAAATTGATTAATAACTTCCTTATCAAACATGACAACTCACGAGTCGCATCTGTAATTGCCATCCCACCTGTTGTATAATGTATGTAATTGAACAAAGTAATCGCATAAATTCTGATTGTCACACTTTTCAGCATTATAATCTTAAAAACACGCCCATGTGTGTGAACGCGTTTCTCATTCTGTTCACGCGCGTTCTACGTTTCTCTTACGCAGAATGACATGTGAAATCCATGCTTCTTTATTGTAATCAATGTCATATAATACAAAAAGCGGAAGAGTCTGTCTGTCGCACAAATTATCTTACTGTGAAATTCCATTGGTGCTATTTGTATTGATACATTGTTGGCTTAGATTTTTTAAATACACAGAGAAAGATGTCAATAACTTATACAAATGTCTCATTAAAGTAAGTCCATAAAAACCTTTCTTTGGCAGTTTCCCGGTTTTATTTTAGGAAAAAAGGAAGTCAATACTTGTTTAATTTAATGGATTCGTCATTTTTTAGAGGATTACACGTTGCCTTATTTATGTTTATGATAAAATTCATAGCACAAATGAGATTAAAATTTATTTAAATTAAAATACAATTAAAAATTCAAATTAAAATAAAACAAATTGACATAGCGAGCGAAACGTGGAGCCTCAACTAGTCAAGAAACACCAATATGACTCGTATAACGTTTTGTAGTCTCATTGTTATTGTTAAGAATTTTGTATACTTTTATTCGTTATAGATAATTTTATGTATATCATTAAATCGTATATCAAAAATGCTGATTATGTTTATCACTAACAGGTTTTTAAATAGATAAAAAACTTATTTGAATTGGATTCTCGGTACGGAATGTTACTTTTATGCACTTATTTTTTTTTATTAATAAAAATCGGCCCAGTAGTTTTTGAGTTATTTAAATACGTACAAAAATACAAATCTTTCCTATTTATAATATAATATTAGTATAGATAATGATGCTTAGTTTAAAAATTATTGAGATAATGGTTACAGTTACGACCGAAACATCAGGACAGACAGACAGAATGAAGTGTAGATTCGTATACCTATTTCCCGTACTCTTATTTAGACTGGCTCATTTTGTTTTCAACTAAAACTTCTTGGTCTTAAAGAGCCACATATAGGGTTGTTTAATCGCCACTAAGGGCGTTAGTTAATGAAGCTTTAGTCTAAAAAACCTACATTAAGGGAATGCCAACGTAACATTAGTAAATTTAGTAAGCATTATGAATAAGTTTATTGTGTTTAGGCTGTGCGGCTGGAGTTGTACTGCAGATGTCGTCGGAGTGCCGAGTGCGGAGCGAGGAGCGCGCGCGGCCCGCAGCCAACGCGGCCCCCGTCCGGCGCGCTCTCTGAACACACCTGACCACGTTATCTATTAGACGGTTAACTGCTTTATTTAATTATAGCTGTTGCTCGCAACTTCGTCCGCGTGAAATTAAAATATAATAAAAAATATAGCATACTAGCTTTCGCCAAATTTCATCGAAATCCGTTCAGCCGTTTTGGTTACAAACTGTAACAAACATCTGTCCATCCATCCATCTAAACTTTCGCATTTATAATATTTTTTTTGTTATTATGAAAAGTATGATGTTACTTCTTCGTTTCACAGATAAATTACCTTTCTAATGGTGAAAGAATTTTTGAAATCGGCCCAGTAGTTTTTGAGTTATTTCAAAACATACAAAAGTACAAATCTATCCTCTTTATAATATTAGTACACATGAGAAACTTTTATCGATCAAATTAAGGACATCTTAAATACGGATCATATCATGAATATCTAAAGCTCATAGCTCCGTAGCTCGAAGAGCATGTATGGGTTGATAAACGGAGGCAGAAATGAGAGGGATGGGATTTCTTCATAAACATGAATTACAAGCGTTAGTCTTAAGTGAATTTAAGTTTTTTTTATGGTTAATCATCATTAATTTAAACGGTTCAGTGATAAAGAGTGTAAAAAGAATCGCGATATTATTACATTATATTTAAATTACAGGTCGGACATGAAAAATCTTGCCAATTTGCTGGCTGTCCCTCTCAGCGAACTTGTGGTAAATTTCATCTTTCTAGTAGCCGCGGTCACACTGTCCTCGTGGACGACAGGTTTGTTAAAATACTGTATTATTAACATATCTTAACTCCCCTGACATTTTAAGCTCTTTCTTATCAACTTCTTTATTGCTCGATCTTCCAAGGGTTGTCAAAACCAATCTGTTAAAAAAATGGTCATGATTTTTTTGTCTTTAACCTCATAGACCTCATCCGGATCCAGCATTTCTAAACGTAGGTTAACTTTTTTTTTGACTGAGTTGTCAATGTTTGTCTTGAAGAGGCAAATGGTGCTTAGCCTAAACCTTGTTTAATCTCGTTTAAACGTAGGTTAACGTTTTTCCGTTTGTTGTCAGAAGGGCGACCCGCCCGTACGTGGTCGGTGGGAGATCGCGGGCGCAGAGCGTGCAGCCGGACGCGGTTCCCCCACCACACACACCCGCCCATTCTCTATTAGCAGGTAATGAACTGGTACTACAACACATCATATGAATTATGAAAACTACAATTAACTAATATAACCAATGAATAGCCTAACCAAGATATAATCTTGGCTTGGAGGCGCATGAATCTCATTAGTGTTACATCGTTCTCTAATGTGCGCAAAGAATTAGTACTATATTTTTCCTCAATAGAGCTAGGGTTAGGCTGAAAATTACCACATTATCCCATCATTCGTTTTCTGATTATTATAGGAAGGAACATGATATAATTTTTCTTTTATTCTACTTTGTAATTTGCAAATAATATTTTTCTCCAACTATTTTGTTTTACAGTAGGCTGTTTACTCGGGGGGAGCTCGATAGACAATGTCCGAGGACTTGGACTCGATCAGCGAGGAAGAACAAAGCTTGTTCCGACCTTTCACACGCGACTCACTTGCCGTTATCGAAGCTCGGATAGCTGACGAGCATGCTAAGCAAAAAGAACTCGAAAAAAAACGAGCGGAAGGCGAGGTAAGAATAGAATATAATCCTACACAACTATAACAACATTCTAACAAGATTCTTCTATACAATGTTACTTTAAGAAACATGGCGACGTGGAAATTAAAAAAAAATTAAAATGCACAAACCGTAAACAATTAAAGCTAAAGAAATCAGACTGGAATTTAATTTATAGATTTTACAAGACATTTTTACGCTATTCCAGAACGATTTGGGGCGGACGAAAAAGAAAAAAGAAGTAAGATTGCTTGCTTGCCCCTTTTACCTTTTTACGGCTCGTTTTTATTAGAAGATTATATAGCAAGTTATCGCTTGTAAATAAAAAAATAATTTAAAAAATGCAGACTGATGTTGGTCTTCTATGCGATAACTTGCAGTTGCATTTGATTGCGCATTAATGACATTTAATGCATTCTATCCCGTCACATCGCTTGTCCGCAACGTTTCAATTAAAAAGTTGCCCTCAAGTTTAGCTGTTGACAAATGTTTTGTGACAGCTAACCTTATCGTAGTTCCTCAAGGGAAGCTTATCATGTTGTTTTGCATATAAACTAAAATGTCATTCGACAGCCTTCTGTTTAGAAACCTTAAAATTCAAATGTGATAGTGATGTGATAAAAACCTAAATTTGAAACCCCATAAAATCCATAGAGAGCAGTCGGTAAACCAAGAAGAAAAAAAAAAGATTGTTACTAATATGTGTAAATCTAAATGTAGCTCCTCGAACCTACTGTGTGTTTGTGTATATAACTGAAACAGAAAGCATTAGCAGGACACACAAGGCACAACAGATTCACTATCATCATGCATTGCACACGATTGGCCAATGTTTTTCTCATCTTTGGCTGTATCATACTAGCATGGTGGCATAACCTAGCTATCCTAGAGCACACAAATAAAGAAACGAATAAGATCTATTCCGAATTAGCTGTATCGATTGTACGGTACTGTCAATTCGTAATGGCGGTATTAGGCACGTTGAAGCAGTGCGCTTTTAGTTTGCCGAATGCATCATGGTAAGACAGCAGCGGCACCAGATATAGCATATTAGCTTCAAATGCGATCACTTACATGCTGTAACCACACCATTGACAACGATACTCAATGATAGCACCAGCTGAGCTGATTGAGTTTTTGTTACATGATGCATCACTAATCAAAGCTTGTAGTTACGACAATAATATCGAAGAATAACATGAAATTTAAACAAAATAATACTTTACTACTCATATAACAGAGTTCACTTTACAAAATCATTTGATTCGTCTGTTCCGTGTTTTGATATTTAACTGCGTTTTGATGTGGCAGGTGCGGTACGATGATGAGGATGAGGATGAAGGTCCTCAGCCAGACGCGACCCTTGAGCAGGGCCTACCACTGCCGGTGCGGATGCAGGGCTCCTTTCCCCTGGAGCTCGCTTCCACACCTCTCGAGGACATCGATCCCTTCTATCATAACCAAAGAGTATGTATTCATTTTTCAAAGAGTCACAAGAAAATTTAACATAAGAACATTGAGACACGTTATAATTTTTCCATGAATCAAGTAACTTTAAGCTGTAACCATTTTCGTTAAAGATCTGATAATGAAAAAAAGGATGGGGCTAACTGTTCTAGTTGATCTACTACAGTTAACATTGAAAAGGTTACATTTTTTGAAGCTTTAAGATAAACTTACTTACTTACTGCGTTGGTGCAGCGACCCAAAGTGGGTCTTGGCCTCCGATACGAGAGAGAGAGGAAAAAAGTCTTTGTTACGAAACCGACACGAGAAGCTTTAAGATATCGTTGAATGTTTTTAAATAATTACTTGCTAATTGTGATAAAGACGATTGATAACAGTATTTCTAAAACACAAATTGTTATATCATTATTACATCAAATCTTTCTTGCATTTTATCAGACAGATATCGAAGAAATAATTATCGCAATTGTAATTTTCCAAAATCGATTGGCAGGCATTACATTACAAATTTCTATTGTTACAGACATTCGTAGTTATAAGCAAAGGCAAAGATATCTTCAGGTTTTCTGCGACGGATGCTTTATGGATATTAGACCCCTTCAACCCCATAAGAAGAGTTGCTATATACATATTAGTACATCCCTTGTTCTCCTTGTTTATTATAACAACGATTTTAGTGAACTGCATACTTATGATAATGCCGACGACACCCACCGTCGAGAGCACTGAGTGAGTAACAAATATTTGTCACCGTCATTACCATCAAGAAACGGAATTACAAACTTCATATAATCATTCGTAGAATGCACGCTAGTTTCAAAATTGTTAGTTTCAAGCTAGTTGTCTAATTCTTGATAGGTGTTTAGATATTAAGCATTATTAGTAAAATATATGCTTAGTTTTATATAAAAATGTAATCGAAATTAATGTTTTATCTTTTGAAATATATTTATATCTAATATCAGATCTAGGTTATCTAGTTTCTATCTTTTTTATAAATAACATAATAAAAACATTGTCTTTGTAAAGTTACATGTAAATACTTCAGACATCTTTAGAAGATGGGCGTTGAAGATTTTGTTGATTTCAAGCGACATCTCGACTTTTTTTAAGCCATGAAAAATTACACGAACCTGTTCATCGTTATGAATTTTTACCTTTTTACCTAGAATTCATCTGTAACTATAAAATGATGGTTACATACCAATTCATCGTCTTGTAAATAATGTAAGACTACTACAAGTTCATTTAGAGTTAGTTTACATATAGCATCTTGTATCGCTAATTAATATTTCAACGAAATCTTTAGTAATATCCCTCATATGCGTTTGAACATTAGAACAGGGGCCGGCAACAGATGGAAGGAACTGACCTCAAAATATTTTTAGATATACCTTTACATTAATGTCATATTTATGTTTATTGTGACACTCATGAAAGCTATCTTTATCTGGACCTAGATTAAAAGTCTTCCGTTCAGACATTTCTATTTAAATATATCTGGACCTCACTTAAAATTACTTGCCGACCCCTGCCTTAGAGGTTGACATGTTTTGACATCACTGAGAACTTTATATTTACATTCTTGTTGAACAACGTTCCACAATGGAGGTGAATTTTTGCAGAGTTATCTTTACCGGGATCTACACGTTTGAATCGGCGGTGAAAGTTATGGCCAGGGGTTTTATACTACAGCCATTCACATACCTTAGAGATGCATGGAATTGGCTTGACTTCGTAGTTATAGCTTTAGCGTGAGTAGTAGACAATTTATTAATAACGTAGACGAATAAAAGTTTCAAATGTAGATTTTCTTGTCGTTATTTTACTAATTGTTTTTATAACTAATAGTTGTAATATAGAAAATATTATTAACTGTTTTAGAGGTTATAACATTGGGAAGGTTAAAAGAAAATAAAGCAATGCTGAAGAAGAAATTTATTTTCCTGACTCTCCCTGGATTTATGAATTCGGGAATAGAATTTTTTTTTTAGAGAATCTAGTTTAGCAGCTAGTTATATTAATATAGATGTTGTGGTTGTGCGTATGTTTACAGTTATGTGACGATGGGCATAGATCTCGGCAACTTGGCCGCGCTCAGAACCTTCAGAGTTCTCCGAGCGTTGAAGACTGTGGCCATCGTACCGGGTAAATTTATTTGTATATTTACACTTGACTAGAATCTAGCAAAAGTTAACGTAAATATGCTTTATCTAGAGAAATGCTTAGGCAATCATCAAGAAGCTTCAGTAACATAGATGGATTGGAGTGATTAAAATTATGTTGTCGGTAGATTGAAGAAATTATGATTAGAAAATGACACGTGTGGTGATATTGCAATTTGTTGGTTTTTGAGATTTTGTGAAAGAGTTATATAATAGTATTTGACTAATCGTGTATCTGGCAGGGTTGAAGACTATCGTTGGAGCTGTAATAGAATCGGTGAAAAATCTGCGAGATGTGATAATATTGACGATGTTCTCGCTATCCGTGTTCGCGTTAATGGGTCTGCAAATTTATATGGGAGTATTGACACAGAAGTGCGTCAAAGTGTTCCCAGAGGACGGCAGCTGGGGCAACCTCACCGATGACAACTGGGAGAGGTTTTGTCAAAACGAAAGTAAGTTCTACTTATTTTGTGAATTCATAGCATTTATAAGTAATTTCGTTAGTTGTTTATAATTCTTTTTAATTCTACATTTCAGCAAACTGGTACGAAGAAAACGGGGAGTATCCCTTGTGTGGTAATTCATCAGGAGCAGGGTAAGATTAATACCCTAGCATTAAATTCTTCCAAATCATTTCTTTTTCTCATTATTGCATCATCTTCCTGCAGAACATGTGAGCCTGGCTACGTGTGTCTACAAGGGTACGGTCCGAATCCAAATTATGGCTACACTAGTTTCGATACATTTGGTTGGGCCTTTTTGTCAGCGTTTCGACTTATGACACAGGATTATTGGGAAAATCTCTATCAACTGGTAAAAATTTGTTTGTAAAAAATATTAAAACAGTTGTTTCTGCGAAACAATGGATAGTTTTGGTTAATACTTTTAAATCGATACATTTCATTTCAGGTATTAAGATCGGCTGGATCGTGGCACGTGTTGTTTTTTGTAGTCATTATCTTCTTGGGCTCATTCTACCTCGTCAACTTGATCTTAGCTATCGTCGCCATGTCCTACGATGAACTGCAGAAGAAAGCGGAAGAAGAGGAACAAGCCGAAGAAGAAGCTCTGAGAGTAAGATTTTATTTAGCAAAGATAAATAAATTAATTCAACTTTATATTTTCTACACGAAGTGTTTTCGTTTCTGGAGATCGATCTTTCTCTAATCTTTGTAATCCTTTCTGAGGCATTGTGGACTGTAGGGGGATTCTTTTTTAATGGTTTATGAATTGTGTCTTCAGGAGGCGGAACAAAAAGCAGCAGCGAGAGCGGACAAGCAGGAAGCTCGGGAGGCGCACGCGCGTGAGCAGGCCGCCGCGGCGGAGGCGGCTGCTTACGCGGAGGCGCACCCCGCCAAGTCCCCGAGCGACTTCTCCTGCCAAAGCTACGAGCTGTTCGTGAACCAGGAGCGCGGCAACCAGGACGACAATACGCGCGAGCGCATGTCCCTCCGTAGCGACCCCTTCCAGGACTCGGTGAGCACTCAGCCCGCGCACAAGCCCGCCGACACGCACCACGAGCCCGCGCGCCGCCAGAGGAAGGTCAGCATGGTGAGTATGCCCACACACTCGCTTCAGTACGCCCGAACATGATTCAAGCAGACCTCTCCTGAGGAACTAATGTCGCTCTATTAAATTCTTCTAAATCTAAACGATAACATTGAGTAATTAACAAAACATGTCAATTGGTGGCAAACTTTTGCTATCCATTTAATAATTTTGCATATTTATTCTGATTATGATTTATAATTTACAAGGAATCAATATGAAATTATATACTATTTAATATAATATGCAACTTTATATCTAATGTAACTGAGTTCTTTTTAACAGTACTAAACAAATTAACAATAATTCACGATTATTGGCAAAAATCAGTATTGGGAGTGTCCGAAATTCTTATATCAACAAATGAATCATTGACGGTGAATCATTATCTTTTCAACTTTGTTAAGTACATTGTCAATAAATGAAAAATTCAATATAAAAAAAAAAACAGAAAGTTGTTAAAACGCAACAAATTAACTGATTTAAGTTGAAAAGAAAGTGGCTGGGAGCTTTTAAATTTTTACTGTGTTTCTACCACATTTGAGTTTCCGATATTACTTAAATAGAAATTGCATGCGACTTGAATTTTAGAGTTTCCGAAGAATTTAAATGACTTCACTGATTTTTTTCCGGAATGTTTTATTTGCATGAAATTGCAAAAATGTCTCACTATCATTTCAACATTACATTAGTCGCAGCTTTGAGGCGTGCAAAGAATTGGTTCTGTTAGTTATTATTTTTATTAATTGACCAATCTTTCTCTCATCTATAATTTGTTATGTTCAAGTTACAGTGCCTATTGCTAACACTCAGTTCATTTTAACCATATCGTATCATTTACTAAATTTCAACTCCATTCATTCAAACTAGTGTAGCATTATTATCAAATCGTGAATTTCCTTTCATTTTTGCCAATGATTGAAATAATTTTAGTGTAGCATGACATTGTCTAGACTTACGCCGTTTATTTGGAATGATTAGTTCTATTAGTTTCCACTTTCAATTCTTCATACCTCGGGCTCCAATAGTATTTTTATCAGACCGTCAACAAATGTGATTACAAAATATTTCTGTCTAAAATTTTTATTAAAGAAATGCAAATGAATTCAATGACGAAATGCTATTGGAGGTATTGAGTCTATTGTCATGTTAGATTGTTTCTTTGGCAATGTGATCGTCCACGAACGGGCCGAGCTGAACCTGAACATAGCAACGATGAAGAGGTAGGTTCGGTCAACATAATTAATCTAATATAGCAATTGATAAACAAACAATAATTCATTCCTCAATTTCGATGAGTGATGCGGAGGCTTCCAAATTTAAATGATAAAAAAGAACAGTCACCATGACCATAGATGTAGAGCAAGGAAATTCGTTTTGTTATGATAAAAGTTAGCAGTATATGCATGTAATTTGACACTATTACTTCATGTGTTTATAAACAAAGTTACCTGACTAACCGTCGCTTTCATTCATTGGCATCGCTTAATCGTATCGATTTTAATGTTGCTACTTACAATAAGAGTTTTACGGTGATATTACAGCATTAGCGAATCCAAAGAAATTCTTATTGTAATCAGAATTTGTTTGCCGTTTAATTAGATCTTACACAGATTGATGGTGCTGTTAAATGATTTATAATATCACAATTTGCTTTGAAGCTGCAATATCACTTCCCCCTTCTTGATGTCTTGATGTGCTCTGAATCCTGTTTCCTTATTTATCGATGTCTTTTTTATCAATATGTGATACTAGAAAAGATTACTATAAAATCATTTTTTTGTGTATTGAAGGTTCCCCACCCTGAACGCATAAATAAATACGGGCAGTTATATGGGCCACTGCGGGAGGGCTCACAGGTTTGTCCAACAATCCAAATTGGTGTTTGTGTACCCCTTCCGCTTCCTCTTCAATAGGAAACGATTGTTTGTTTTTCTTTCTACCTTAGTCTTCTTATTCTTACCTTTTTGAGATTATGTTAATTATTTCTAAGAGTCCAGTTGCAGCAATACATGGATATTAGAATCTTAAACAGGAAATTTGCCATAGCTAACATTTTAATTAACGCTACCATCGTGCATTGATGCAATAAGACATTACTCCTTATCATTTCTGAAAACACTTCTATTTTCTCGCTAATTTCTTTATTTTTTTCCCTTTGTTTATTAGCACATGAAAGTATATAACACAATTCTTTAGAGATTCGATATTAACGACTTTCATTAAGTGTAGGTAAAGCCTCTGCAACCTAGACCCTTTGATCAGTACGTAAACCATTTCATTCATACTCGATCTTAATTGAGGAACCATAGTATTTTGAGAGTAACAGTAATCGCAATAAGTAACAGATCGAAGAAATAATTCTATGAATGCAATTTGAGATTTAAAGCCGTTTTCGTAGGATATGTTAAAACTATATTATGGATCGTACGGCAGGCTTCACTCTCGCTGCCGGGCTCGCCGTTCAATTTGCGCCGGGGTTCGCGCGGTTCGCACCAGATGGCGCTGCGTCCGAATGGCAGAGCCCGCTACCCTCCGGGTGCGGACAGGAAGCCCCTCGTGCTTTCAACTTATCTGGATGCGCAGGAACATCTACCTTATGCCGATGACTCGAACGCTGTCACACCGATGTCGGAGGAAAATGGAGCAATCATAATACCAGTTTACTATGCCAATTTAGGTAGGCTACTTAGTTGTCTTCAATTTTGTCTTTATTTGTGTCAATAAATATATATGAAATGTTTTATTTTTATTGCCTATAGAATTTAAAGAAAGTTTTTTCTAATCCTAGTGGTACTAGAAAGTGTTTCCTATTAAAATCTTTCTACATTTGTCATTTTTAGGATCTCGACATTCGTCGTATACATCACATCAGTCAAGATTGTCTTACACATCTCACGGTGACCTACTCGGTGGCAAGGCGCAGACAAAAGAGGCTCGGCTCCGAGGTCGCTCGGCATCCAGAAATCACAGCGTTACATCGCAGCCTCATGCCTACGCTTTGCCAAGACCAGACTCATCGATTGCATCACGTCCTGTCAGAGAATATGTAAGTAGCACAGATAATAAAATACTATACTAGTTAGTTATAATTATAAATATTATAATATTTAGAAGAATATAGTTGAAGATATTTAGAATAATCTTGTTGATAATATGAAGAATTATAAAATGCAAAACTATATTTGATATCTTTATTGAACAACTATGTCTCAGAAATTGGTAAAAAAATAACAATAAAATTCATATTTTCGTATTAACACTTTCAGGAAATGAGCACCACGGAAAGCACCGACGAAGCCGGAAAAGTTTTAAAGCCATCAAATGACAATCCTTTCATAGAATCATCACAACAGCCGAATGTAGTTGATATGAGAGGTAAGGTAACTTTTAATCCGTTATAGCTACCAATTTACGATACGAAATCTATAAAACTATGCAATTTTAATTTATGAAAAGACAAGACAAACTCTGACTGTTTGGATACATATTGTTCTCTAGCGTTTTTTATATTTTCATTGCCTTTATCAAAGTGTTTTTAGTAATTTTCGTGTCTTGCATTTTCAGATGTAATGGTATTAAACGAAATCATCGAACAAGCTGGACGACAAAGTAGAGCGAGTGAACAGAACGGTACGCCATTTACAAATGTCAATTAATTTCGGTGTTTTCTTGTGGGTTTCTGCTGTTAAAACACTGGTATAAAACATATTGTCATCCCTTTCGTTCATTTGCAAAAACAAAGGCAGCAAGATGTGTTAGTACCAGTGTTATGACTGTGGAATTAGACCTATCTATACTTCAATGTTGTTCAATGTTGTCTTGTTAAACGCCGTCATGTTTGACTGTTATCTCTTTGAATGTTTCAGCAATGTGTGTTTGCTTTCTTAAACCTAATATGTCTTTTCTAATCATTAAAACGCAATTAATACTCTAACTACACACACTCACACATACACGAAATCATAGGTATTTGCTCATTATGCAAAAAATGGCATAATTGGCAATCTGAAGTCACACATAGGTGTCATTTATTATTGTATTATATTTTAAGCACCTGCACTGTGTAAAATATACACCAATTTGTTGTACACCTGTCCTTATTACACGATTAGAATCGCAGTATTCATAATAATGTAAATTCAATGTTTTGACTTTAACAAAATGTATTTGAGAATTTTAATGATTTATATGAATTTGTGTGACAAAAATTTCGTGTCAATAAATTATGAACCACACACCATACTGTGAGATATACATATATCATGGTGATTTCTGTGGTCTAAAAGTTTAGTGTTGTAGTAAAATCTTTATATTGTGGGACCCTAAATTGTATAGTAAATATCGCAAAATGTTTATTGAAGTTGACACCATAATTACAAACATTTTCTATAATAATTTTCAACAAAACATATTAACAATAACCTTTCTGTGCTCTTTTTATGGTAATTTTATTGATAATGTTCTTAGCTTTTTTAGTTTCGTGTTGTAGTTCGATTCTTCTTCATTGCTTATTTTAGAGTTTTTATTAAAACGGCTCTTATGAAAATTAAAAACGTACAGTTTTTTTTTTACTTTCTTTTACGATACTTCAACTATTAAGAAAGACGTTGTGTAAATTTTATTTATTAACACTAGCTAATTATTATTCGATTTATCCGACGCACTTCTTATCACCAATTAGTTATTGCATGATAGTTCAACCTGTAATTATTATTTTGTCCTTCTAATGTGATTATTAAGCTTCTATTTCTTAAATTTTGTATTACTTAAGTACGACTTATTGTAGATTTACTACTCGCTAAGTAAATTCCGTTTTATCACGTGTTTAAAAATCACGATATTCATATTTTTGGCTCTTCAATCTTAAATATATCACGTAAATATCATTTAATCAAAGGGTTAATTAGTAGATTGAGAGTAGAAAAGCTTTGTTTAAAACTGAAATAAACATAAAGTAAAATTTAACTCCAGAGATGTAATTTTTGTAAACCTAGTGTGCACATCTATCATCAAGCACATTCGAGTACTTAGATTTTAGTACAAATATTACCAACGTATTATATTAAAATATGAAATAAGAGTTGCGTAGCCTAAACAGAAAACTGATAAATGACAGCCTACGTGCAACAAAAATATGAATATTGGTCTTTTTTGTATTTCATACTTTATCACCGGGATAATTTCGTTATAACGGTTGTTATAACATCCCGGTGCAATAGTTAAAAATAATGAGCGAATACTAACAAATTTATTTCTGTCTTCCCTCTACACATACACACCTACGGTAAACGGGACGCAACAGTGTCAGTATACTACTTCCCAACAGCTGAAGACGATGAGGATGGGCCCACGTTTAAGGAAAGACTCCTTGAGTGCTTAATGAAAGGGATTGATTTCTTCTGCGTATGGGACTGCTGTTGGTTGTGGCTGGAGTTTCAGAAGTACGTCGCGCTACTTGTCTTCGATCCCTTCGTGGAACTGTTCATTACACTATGTATTGTTGTCAATACTCTGTTTATGGCCCTTGATCATCATGATATGGATAAAGATATGGAAAGGGCGCTTAAGAGCGGCAATTACGTAAGTTATTTTTCATGAAACATTAATTTAAGAATTCTTGATTTATAATACACTTGTATAATATCAAAACTATAATTTACATGTTGTCTAACTTATACTAAAACGCGTGAAAATATATATGTATAAGATACAAGATTATAAAACAAAAATAATCTGTTTTGTAAGAGCAAATAGTGCTTCACTTTTGTGGTTGTACACTTTACAGGATACAAAATAACAGGATTCGTTTTCTAGTTTTTTACAGCTACCTTTGGAATAGAAGCCATGTTAAAATTAATAGCAATGAGTCCAAAGTATTACTTTCAAGAAGGCTGGAACATTTTTGACTTTATCATCGTGGCATTGTCGTTGCTTGAGTTGGGACTGGAAGGAGTTCAGGGTTTGTCTGTGTTACGTTCGTTTCGACTGGTAAGTTTTGCAATATTTATTTTCTATCACTGATCTTTATTGATATCACAGATTTAATAAATAACTTCAAATTACAGCAACTTTTAAATCTGAAATTTCATGAAAGTTATTGTTAACCATTAATTTTATACTTGTAACTTAATCTAAAACAAAAATGATGAATATGGATAAGTGTTGATGTAAAAAATACTAACGATTTGATAACCTTCTTTTGGGAAGTCTGTTAAAAATGAACCTCTTTTTTATAATGCAGTTTTATTATAAAGTTTTTTATTGATATCGATTTTTTTTTGTTTTTTTTTTTTGTGTTTGTCAATTAAATTTTCAGCCTTGATATAAAGATGCAAACATGTGTGTTTATATAATATAACTCCCTTACACTAACAACGGTTTTATGTAAATTTGTGCAATGATGTATTTTCAGCTACGTGTTTTTAAACTGGCTAAGTCTTGGCCGGCGCTAAACCTTATTATATCCATAATGGGTAGGACCGTGGGCGCTTTAGGGAACTTGACCTTTGTACTTTGCATCATTATATTCATATTCGCGGTGATGGGAATGCAGTTGTTTGGGAAGAACTATACAGGTTCAATTTGAAAGAAAATTTAGCATCTCTAATTAAAGACCTCAGCTTCATTATCGATTATTAAGCTTCACACTCCCTAATAATTTACACAGGGCTTTGGTAACCATTTCATGAAGGGCGAAAGGCTCGCGCTGTGGCTTTATAATAACTTGGAGAGGCCATCAAATAGGCCCCAAGGAGATACGTTATAAAGCTATACACGCAGCTTGGGATCATGAGTTGAGCTTTGCATCAAGTATATTAGATGTGACATGCAGCTTCGCTTGCTCTGGGTATTTTGATCAGGTCGTCCGTTGATGGGATCTATGTCTAAACAATTTTATTAAAGAACAATAAAATATCGATCAAACGACGACGGAACATAAATCCCGATCATATTAATAACGAATGCACACTTCGATAGGTTACTCCAGCACACATTTGCATATTTTTATCAGATTCAGAATCACTTACCTGAGGGGGGGCACAAAGCATTTTAATAGAATGTGTGTGAGTGATTCGGGGTCCCCGGTGCAGGCAGTAGCATAGGTGAAGCGCCGGTGAGCGAGCTTGTGTGACGCCTTGTTTCACAATTTGTAATTGCAGCTTCGAGTTTTCAAATTGGCAAAGTCATGGCCGACACTTAATTTACTCATCTCTATAATGGGTAGGACGATGGGTGCCTTGGGCAACCTGACCTTCGTATTGTGCATCATTATTTTCATATTCGCGGTGATGGGTATGCAACTGTTTGGAAAAAATTACGTGGGTAAGTGGTATTGGTGGGATGTTGCATGTTCGTTGGTGTTTGAACTTGGCGGTGCAGGCCTAGCGGACTGCCAGTGAATGTACTTCATGTTACCTTACAGTAGGATATATCTGCTTGCTTACAACGCAGTTTATTGCTATTCAATCTCTTTTATCTTACCATAAAAGTCTATGAGTTAACTTTTTGTTTTCTATAGCATGATGTTGGTGGTGGTCCAAAGATTCAAATATTTCTATACTTTAGAAATCTTATTAGATTGTGAAATACATTCACTGAGTTCACGTAAAGTGTGGACAACTATTGGGAATTTTCCGCAGTAATTTTCGTTGTTTTCTCTCCACACTTTAAGCTGGCCCCCGCCATGTTTCAATAGTACTTATATTGTGTTGGTGTGCGTCACACTGTAATGCTCAGTTTCCTGTTAGAAGGTTGGCAAGATTCAATGTGGTCCTTACAAGTGAGCTTTTCACTCCAATATCTGTATATAAATTGTATATCTGTATACCGGTCTCTATGCCCCCAAAAGGCGCCTCACTTGTGAAACGTTCCAGCTAACTACCGCTTCTTTCATCTTTCTCCTTCTTTTGTGCACACACCATTGTCGTTCTACCTTTATTTATAATTTCTATTTTCTTCTTTAAGCGCTTTTACCTCTTTCTTGCCTTGTGATGTGAAGTAAGTGTCTTGTATTGTTATGCACGTTGTTATACTTAAGGCATATAAGTTAATATTTATCTATAATATTATACTTGGAAACTTATATATGCACAAATATTATATTCTGCGCATGCTTTAAGTGCACTTAGCAGTAAAATCGTACCGTCGTAAACGTTTATTTTTATAGTTCATTTATGATAACAATCAATATACGAAAGTATTATAAACATTTCTGTTGTATTGATCAAGTAAGGAAACGATTGCGAAATTACTGCTACGTATGCATTATTTTTTGTTTATTCGTTGTCCTAGTAAAGTGACAAATGTGATTTAATGCCACGGGAATATTTTAAATAATCGCGTCTGTATGTAATGCATATCTGGCATTCTTTGTCGCTATGATATAATGTAATTTGTTTAGTCGCGTTATATAGCATATGGTCACATTTGTCGCATTTTGAGGATATCGGATAGCTAATGATTTACTCAATGATAATAATATATTACAAATGGAAGCAAAAGGCTTTGTTCAATGGTTATTTATACATTTTGGACAAAAATTGTAGTATTTTTGGTTACATGAAAGCTTATTGTCTTATGCTCACATTTTAAAATGATCGTGATTTTTTAAAATAAATAAGTGTGTCAAAATTATGTGTGTTTACAATGTTTTTGCTATAAATTTTAATCGCCTGTTTACGAATAAAAAAAGATGTAAATTAACAACGCATGTAGTTTTGATATTAATTTTTTGTCCTAAATTAAAAACTTCAAAAACATAGCAATGCGTTAAAAGAAAATTATTAATTAAAATCGTAAACAGACTTGGATTCCCACAAGCGTTCCTGGATTTACGCACATAGCTTATGTTCAATATTCCAAAATTACTTTTACCAAAAAAAAAATTGGAGTCCATACTGGGAATTAAATGAGTTAATTGTATTTTAATTTGAACAATTAATATGTACAGATTATGTGGACCGTTTCCCCGACGGTGACCTACCACGTTGGAACTTCACGGACTTTATGCACAGTTTTATGATTGTGTTCCGCGTGCTCTGTGGAGAATGGATAGAAAGTATGTGGGACTGTATGTTAGTGGGCGATGTATCCTGCATACCATTCTTCCTCGCTACCGTCGTTATCGGAAATCTTGTGGTCAGTATCACTTTTAAATACCACTAAGTAGATCTATCCATGTATTATTAGCGAAAGGCTTATTCATCATCATCATCATCTCCTTATCCTACTCCCGTAGGGTCGGCGCGACAGGTTTTTGTCCTCCACATAACTCTATCATACGTCATCTCAGTCATCTCTCCCTTTTTGATTATGTCACCTTTTACACAATCCATCCATCTCTTTCTAGATCTACCTCTACCGATGTACCCTTCCACACTCGTAACTAACGTTCTCCTTGTAACACGGGATTCATCCCTCATCATAACATGCCCATACCATGCTAACCTTTTACTCCTTACCTCTACTACGAAAGGCTTATTGTCGCTTTCTATTAATTAGCCTAGTTCACACCAGACAAGTGATTTAATCGAGTAGCAAGTAAAGGAAGCTTTTATGTCTGAACAACAAAAATTTAGTCAAGCATGTTAGCAAATCTTTTAGATGAGTATGTTGGGTAATAAATTACTCGGTAATCGGAATAACACTTTAAAACGAATAACTGATTGCAGGTTCTTAATCTTTTCTTGGCTCTGTTGCTCTCCAATTTTGGTTCATCGAGTTTGTCAACGCCGACTGCGGATCAGGACACGAACAAGATAGCGGAAGCCTTCAACAGGATATCCAGATTTATTGACTGGGTGAAGCGCAATGTTGCCGACATTCTGAAACTCCTGAAGAACAAGCTAACGAACCAAATAGCCATACACGCTCCCGGTAAGATGTGTACCATTGTGTCGCATGTTCTTGTGTTTGTGTGTAAGTTTGCAGATTGCTCGTATTGGTGTTGTCTTTTGTATTATCAGCTACGTCAGCTATTTTGCATAAAATTGTGATACTAAAAAGATGTTCAAAACCTAAATAAAAGCTAAAGAAAAACCTTGGTCTATATAAAAGTAACTATTTAAGCAATAAATGTACATTATTAGTTTAAAGTATAATGAAAATTAGCTGAGCTGAGCGTACCTATTATCCAAGTGTTTGGTGTTATATGAATTTGTTTTCTTGTTTAGCATGTGTGTTACCGACAGGGTTGTCACTTGAACAAAATATCAGTTGTTTTAAGCTTTAATCTTTTTTTATTGAACTGCTTAAGGTGACAACCCTATTTGAGCTGTGTGATATGTATGAGTATACTTAATACATGTCACCATTGTGCGTTGCTTGTGCCCTCGCAGTCAAGTGTAGATATTACAGACCTTGTATTATTTCCTTGTCGATACAATATTGGTGTCATAGCTAATTTCATTTTGTAAAGTTGAATATCCATTGTCGTAACACTTGAATTATACCGTCTCTCTCATTTTCATTGTAAAAGACAGAGATGTGCATATCTATCTTTTACAGTTCGATCAAGTGTCACCTCGTTGGATATTTACGGTAAGAGTTGTCAATTTAGTCACGATCATTAAACAATCAATAGTTAATCTTCTAGGATTATGTCCATTTTTCTTGTTTTTTGCTCCTGTTTAACCGTAGCTTAAAATTAATTAACTTCCAGTATTATTTCCAAAGCATCTATCACATTATTTAAAATCATGGTAGTTAAGATGTGTTGTAGATTGTTGTTTACGCTAGATTTTAATAATAGTATGATTTAGTTACATTTAAATTTCGTCTAAAGTATGAATTACTCTAAAGATACTAGTACCATGAAAACAAACAGGACAAAACACGAAGTGATTTAGAAACTATGATATGTATTTTCGTGACTTAATTGACAAGCTTTTTGTTTAATTACTTAGTTTTGTGATTTAAGAAGTATTTTGTGTTAATATTCTTGATGGAATCAAAATTGCTTTGAATGTGTGTAATGCATGTGTATATGTATGAGTTGTGGTAGAAAATAATTATAATATGTATATCTTTGTTAAAAATATATCAATTGTAACACCAGTTTCTATGCCACAACAAAAACTTAGCGTTAAAGTTACAATAAGTATGATTAGAGAAAAATATAATAATTGCTTTAAAGACCGATGGCTCCTATGTAGGCTATCGTAAGCCATAATGTTGGAGGAGGCCTTTGCCGAATGGCAAACAGATCTGCAGAAATTTAGCAAAAAACGAATATTAGAATAGTAACTTGTAACTTTTAATTTATTTTTAACTTTTAATTTTCTATTTAAATCTGAAATTGTAGTCTTGTGAACTTTTATTTTATTGTAACTTTGATGCAGAACTGAAATGAAGGCTATTTTATATTTATTATTTTATTTACCACCAGTTTCAATGCCACAACAAAAACTTAGCGTTAACGTTACAATAAGTATGATTAGAGAAAAACTTCATAACTGCTTTTAAGACCGATGGTTCCTATGTAGGCTGTCGTAAGCCACAATTTCTGTATAGATTTGTAATGTTAGAAAGAGGAACTGTACTTTTTTGTTTATTGTATGTTCATGTTTGACGCATAGTTATTAATCATACTGATGTTTAACGTTTTGTCTTCCAAATTTGAGTTTCTAACATACGGTAGTTTGCGTTGGAGTCAATGAGATTTTGATTAAATGTTTTATATCGTCATTTATTTGGAACCACAGATATAATACTAGACTAGTACTTAAATTAGAATACTTTATATCTTGATAATTGACTCGTTTACTAGTGAAAAGTCAGAACATAATATGTAATCTATACATATAATAAAATTGGAGTGTCTGTTTGTAATATCAAAAGAAATATTACAAATTTCGGAAAGGCGATGTATTTGCATTGCTGATAACGATAATCGCGTTTAAATTTTTTTTGTCCGTCTGTCTATCCCCAAGCTGCGGGGACTTTGACTGGAAGGTAGCTGTAAAAATGCACACGGGAATGTTCTGCGCTAACTAAGTTTGCGGGCGACAGCTGGTCAGATATGATTTCTAATTTAAAAGTAAACTAGATTTTGCCCGCGACTCTATCCGAGTGGAATTAAATAAACAAAAGAAAGTAGGCTATGTTTTCTTCCAGACTATGTTCTACATCTTTGCCAAATTTCATCGAGATCCGTTTAGAGTGCAAACACTAACAAAGATCCCTCAATCCATCTAATAACAACAATTATAATATTAGTAAGATAAAGGTGGTTTTTCTTTTTTTAATATTTACTTGGACATTTATCAAAGCTCCGTCTTTATTCCGTGTGTTATCGTCTACTCACTTTAATTTTTTGTATGTTTGATTTGATCTCAGTTGCGAATGTCATTTCACTTGTTAATTAAAATCAAGTTTCAATATCTAGGTATATGAAAAAACTAACTTTTGCACGCGATCTCGTCCTCGCATACAAATATACAAATTTTTCTTCTTTATCATACAAGTATAGATATTATAAATTCTTAAATAGTTTAAACTTAAAAGTTTTTTATTCGTTTTTAGATAAACTCTATTGTATAATACTACCGGAGTTTCAGATAGTTTTATTATAGAACGAGCTGTCGCCCGCAAACTTCGTTAGCGTGGATTTAAAAATAAAAAAGTCATCTATCATATTCCCGTGTGCATCTACCTTCTACCAGATATCTTACAGTCAAAGTCCCGTCCAAAACGGTCCACCCGTTATAGAGATAGGGGGTCCGGTCGCCATTTTGACAGCGCGGAATTAAAAAAGTAGCCTATAATATGCCCGTCTATGTCAGCTACCCTTCAAGTCCCTGAAAGTCCGGTCGAAATCGGCCCAGCCGTTTCGGAGATTACCCGAAACAAACGCGGCTTGCGGATAGACAGACAGACAGATAGACAGACAACAAAATTTTAAATGCGATTTTCGTTATCAGCAATGCAAATACATTATCTTACCGAAATCTGCAATTTTTCTTTTGATATTACAAACAGACACTCCAATTTTATTGTATTTATAGATAGAAAACAGATTTTGATACGAATATTTGATTTGATTAATGTGTAATTTTGTTCCGTGCATAGAATCTGGTGATTTGTCTAATAAAACTTCATATAAAATTAACATGTGAACTATAAACATTATAACATTGTATTGACTTGGAAACATAATTTAAGTAATTTCGTCCTGGTCTGATTTCTATGCTTGGGTGCTGGCGTTCACGTACGGTGGAATGACGTGACAATTAGGCTTAAAGGCGGCTTTATGCGGCCGCTGTGTATCTTCAGAGCGTGTCGACAACGAATTAGAACTTGGCGCTGACATCGATGATGGTGTATTATACAAAGACAAGAAGCTTAAAGATCAAGTGGAAGTTGCGATCGGTGATGGAATGGAGTTCACAATACCAGGTATTTGTAAATTACTAGCTTTTTCCCGCGACTCCGTCGGGAATTAAAAAACAAAAGTGAGCCTATGTGTTCTTCCAGACTATCCTCTCCATGTGTACCAAATTTCATCAAAATCCGTTGAGACGTTTAGGCTACAAACTCTAACAAAGATCCATCCGTGCATCCATCTAAACTTTCGCATTTATAATATTAGTATGAAGTATGATATAATATTTTATAACAACATATTTACTGAATTACTAACTAAACTAAAGTAAAGCTTTTGACTTTCACCCGTTTAAATATCGGCGCGCCAAAAGCCTAATGGTTTGGGGTACGGACTACCGTTCTTGCGGTCGAGGGTTCAAATCCCGCCATTTGACTATTGTCGTGAACCATATCCTAGCACAAGCCGAAAGCTTAGTTGGAATGGTTACAGGCGATATTAGTAAAAAAAATCTACTGATATTTAAAAGAAATGATCAAATTGTGTCTCTGAGTATGACAGAGCTTATACTGATACGACTGTTTGTAGGAGACAATAAATATAAAAAAGGAAAACTAATGTTAAACAATATAAACGCGATAACGGACAATCATACCGACAATAGAATAAACTGTGAACTCAATCATCACGGATATCCTATACAGGTATTTATCAAGACATAACAAAATGATAATAAAAAAAAAAAATTTGGTACCCGGAATTTGATTTGGCACGTCAAATACAAGATTATTCGTCTGCATGACGTGCCAACTCAAACGCCGCATACAATAATTTGTTATAACATAAATTATTATGTTTTTAGGACGACGATACGATCAGCCAAAAATCTTACGGTAGTCATAAAATAAGATCTTTCAAGGACGAAAGTCACAAAGGTTCAGCTGATACGATAGATGGAGAAGAGAAGAAAGATGCTAGCAAAGAAGAATTGGGCTTAGAAGAGGGTAAGATTTCATTATCATAATAATCTTATCATTGAAACATAATGTTTGCAATCAATTTTATCGTATCACAATTTATCATTACAAAAAAATCCTTATTTTCGTCATTGCTATCAAAATATTTATGATGATTCAATTACGCATTTAGGTATTTATATTTATCTATATTAATATTATCATTATTGTAGATTATTTGACGAATAGGATTTACTTCTTTCGCCATTAAAAGCTACATTAAAAAAATCATTGACGATGACTATTTTTTTACTTATATAAAAGTATTCTTGAAGTGAAATGTTTGAACTCATTCGTAAGTAGATGGGAATCCACAATTAATACTTAAAAGAACTGATTGACATTTCACAGAAATGATCGAAGAAGAGGAAGACGGTAAATTGGATGGTTTAGGGAAACATGACATCATAGTAGCTGCTGATGAGGACGTTGTAGACGATACACCGGCGGACTGTTGTCCTGAACCATGTTACCAGAAATTTCCCTTCCTAGCTGGCGACGATGAATCACCTTTCTGGCAAGGCTGGGCTATGCTGAGACTCAAAACTTTCAGGCTGATTGAAAACACTTACTTTGAAACTGCTGTTATTACTATGATTTTACTAAGTAGTTTAGCTTTGGTAAGTTGTCTAAATTATGCTCTTATATAATTTCTTCTGGATGATCATGCGATAATAGAGTCTTGCTCATCTTTTCAGGCATTGGAAGACGTTCACCTACCCCACAGACCTATCCTTCAAGATATCTTATACTATATGGATCGGATCTTCACAGTTATATTCTTCATCGAGATGTTGATCAAATGGTTGGCGCTTGGTTTCCAGAAATATTTCACCAACGCTTGGTGCTGGCTTGATTTCATCATCGTCATGGTAAATAATACAATTATCTATTTTTGAATTATTATCATCATCTCAAACATGCGTAATGATAATGTTATTCACATTGTTTTATAAAATTAAAGAAATGAAGGTCTAATCAAATAATTATTGATTTGTTACAAAGAGGTAAGGCAGGAATTTAAAATGCATCAATAATCCAATTACAGTTTTGAGTAACTTTATTTTATAAAAATAGAATCCCAATCAAAGTTAGAACTTTGGAAGAACTAATAATACCTGAGTATTGTTTTTTACTATCAAATGCGCCGGAGAATTTGCTGCCTAATTACAATAACTAGGGAACCTAGAAGTAGGTAATGTGAATGACGAGTAATGTCGCGGTAGTTGTCGCTCATAAACCACGGGGCCGTGATGGCGGGCGCGGACGACATCCCCGCGTTCCGCTCCATGCGAACATTGCGCGCGCTCCGCCCCCTTCGCGCTGTCTCCAGATGGGAGGGGATGCGCGTGAGTACGCGCTGTCGACGCATCGTTTGCCGTTTGCCGTTTGCCTACCCGATATGGTCCTTAACGCTACACATTGATTGAACTACCATTCTTATTTGTTTTAATGTGCACTACTTGACGAAATTTGGATCTTCTTGAGGTCAAAAGTATCAATGTGCAACGTTACCCAGAAGCGTAAGCTTTGATTGTTCGATGTTATCTGCAGTGGAGACTCAGTTCCCGCTGACTCGAGCTGTTGATGTCTCAATTGTTGTTTGTGTTTCGACGTTTGCTTCTATTCTCTCTGACGTTCAGTTTGATAAATTCTTCGCTAGATACTTTGTTATCTATAAGGACTTGCTGTCAATCACTAGTTGTCCAAATGCATGCTTTTTTCCAGATGTAAAGATATTATAAAGTCCTGCTCTGAATCTGAATGCTATTATTGTGAAAATTCTGTGTAAATAAATTATTTTTTCTAAGTGGGAATGAGATATTAGAGAAACTATAAAATATTTCTTTGATCGTTTCTCTGATATCTTTGGTATTTATCTCGATGTACCTACTTATGTATATGTGTGTGTTCATTGTGCTTTCCTGAGCTTTTTTGTCCCGACCCTTTTTTAGGTATTAGCAATACTTGATTTTGGTTTTCATCTTGTCTTCTCCATTTGTTTCTATAAACTTTTCTTAGGCATTGGCTTCTGGTCGTTTTCGTCATCCAATATTGGATCATTGATAAATCGTTTATTATTTTACAGGTCTCGTTATGTCTGTGTAGGGTAGTCGGAAGCGATTGTAGACTGTTAAGTAATTAAAATCTCTGTGTTCCGTGTGTTCTCAAACTGCATGTTGAATTTCATCAGGTCTCGCTTATAAACTTCGTAGCGGCGCTTTGTGGCGCTGGTGGCATTCAGGCGTTCAAAACCATGAGAACCCTGCGCGCGCTACGCCCGCTCAGGGCAATGAGCCGCATGCAGGGCATGAGGGTATGTACGCCTGCGTAGGTCGCTACTTCACTCTCGACACGACATGCCCCTCCAATTAGAAGAGACCCATGGTACAATCTTTCCGAAGTAAACTTCCAGATTGACATCACAAAAAACTAGTTCATTTACACTAGCTCTGGTGTAAGAAAATTATTATGCTTTAGTTTTGAACTTAAATCACATAAATGGGTTAATACTATTGGTAGAATTTCATTAAGTATTAACGAAACAAAAAAACAAACTTTAAAAATTACACAGAAAACTAATGTAGAAAGTCTCTGTAAAATATTTGGTATGAAAATATTACATTTGCTTATTCACATAAACATATTTGTACACCAACACTAACATCACTGCAATTGTCGAGTTCACGACTTACACTTTTCAATCATTTTACCAGTAATTGATTATGTTTGTAGCTCAGTATCTTTGTCGAAGTTGTATCGAATTCATAGCAGTAGTCGATTCGATTCTTCAACAATAGGGGAATCATTTTGACAACGATGGCACCCTGGAATGGCTTAGTATCACCTCGATTCGTCTCATACTTTTTAAAGCAGCTCAATAGGTTTCATGTCGAAGATTGTTTCATGTCATCTTTTGGTCTTTTCTCTCGAGTATATATAGTTTTAGAGTTTAATTTTGTAGTTATGTAATGTCTTATTTTAGATTCTGCACTCTAGATTATCCTATGCAAGAAAATCGATCTACGCGATCGCATGCCTATTTAAGTATGTATTATTTATGTTATTACCTTGGCGCCTTGTATGTAGATCTTGTTGCCTGATCGCATTGCATGATTGTGCCTATATTTATGTCTGTTTTGCATGTATGTTTATAACTATTTTAGCTTAATATGTTACACAAATACTTGAAACAAAATTTCATTTTATCGACAGTCTATTTTTGATTACTAATTTTTTGATCAATTCGAAACAGTTTAAATTTTTGATTTTTACAAAACGCTAATTATATATTTACGGGACATGAAATTAAAACCATATTTTATAACGAACTATCGCTTTTCGTTCCCATTTGATGTAAAAATAAAACAACATTTATTTTCACTTTTTCAATTTTGGACAAAAATGTTTCTATAAGTTCACCTGCAACGCCATCATTAAGTTTAAAATTTAGTCGCTTCTATGTGAAAGAGTCTTCTTGAGTCCTCCATTAGTTTTACTTTGTTGTCTCTCACTATACTGACACTGTATATGTGCGAGCGCTCCGTTTACGTCGTTGTTTGGTGTGCAGGTGGTAGTGAACGCGCTAGTGCAAGCTATACCATCCATCTTCAACGTGCTGCTTGTGTGTCTTATATTCTGGCTAATATTTGCGATCATGGGCGTGCAACTGTTCGCTGGAAAATATTTTAAGGTTCGTAACACGCATACTTTTTAGAAACCCTTTCCGTAAAGTACTTATTTTGGACGTTAAACTAAATAACAATTATTGTTGATTAGGTTTTGTCCCAAAATACTCAAAAGAAGTGCCGTTTTATTTTAATATAATTGACAAATATTAAACCATTTTATGTATAGATTCTTCTAATGATCAATTTCCAGTGTGTTGACTTAAACCATACGACATTGAGCCATGAAATTATACCCGATCGGAACGCTTGCATTTTGGAGAACTACACGTGGGAAAATTCACCGATGAACTTTGACCACGTGGGCAAAGCCTATCTGTGCCTGTTCCAAGTGGCCACTTTTAAAGGCTGGATACAAATTATGAACGATGCTATTGATTCCAGAGAGGTAAATAACTGCAATGTCGCAATATTTTCTAATTTAGTTTCGCAATCAAAACTTTTATTTCGACACATATAAAAAGTATTTTTTGTCATTAAAATAGACAATTTTATTTATTGTAATTTCCCTTTTCAGGTGGGACGTCAACCTATACGAGAGACCAATATTTATATGTATTTATATTTTGTATTCTTCATAATTTTCGGCTCTTTCTTCACTCTCAATCTATTCATTGGTGTGATCATCGACAACTTCAACGAACAAAAGAAGAAAGCTGGAGGCAGTCTTGAGATGTTCATGACTGAGGACCAAAAGAAATATTACAACGCGATGAAGAAAATGGGTTCAAAGAAACCCTTGAAAGCTATTCCTAGACCAAAAGTAAGTTCAGCACTAAATGACTCTTTAACTGGCCATTTAATTAATCTAGGTGCTACAGAAAGTTATCACTATTTTTGAGGCATAAATATTAAGTTCTTTAAGTGTTATAATAATTTAATTGATGATTGAGATCAAGAGAAAAAAATATTTTATAATTTCAGTGGAGGCCACAAGCAATTGTGTTTGAGATCGTGACTGACAAGAAGTTCGACATGATCATTATGTTGTTCATTGGTTTGAACATGTTGACGATGACGTTGGACCACTATCAGCAATCGGACACCTTCAGCGCGGTCCTTGACTACCTCAACATGATATTCATAGTAATCTTCAGCTCGGAATGCCTTCTTAAAATATTTGCTCTCCGTTATCACTACTTCGTCGAGCCATGGAATCTCTTCGATTTTGTCGTTGTTATGTTCTCTATTCTAAGTAAGCATTGTTTTTTAAAATTATTTGCTGGTAAATAATGTTACATGAAATAAATGAATTATTATTATTGTATACGTTGTTGCGTCAGTCGCATCTTGTTATGTAAATCTTCTATGACGAATAGTTTAATTTCTAGAAGTGAACGAAATTTAATGTGGCTTTGAATGTTGGCCAAATGCTACATTGTTGAATGGTATTAAGATCTAAGTAATAGAAAAGATTTGATATTTAGATTTAAACTTTTCTTTCTTGATATTTTGTAAAGGGCTAACAATACACAGATTTTTCTTAATTTTCAGGTTTGGTACTAAGCGACATCATAGAGAAATACTTTGTATCACCCACACTTCTGAGAGTGGTGAGGGTAGCCAAAGTAGGTCGTGTGCTGCGGCTGGTGAAGGGCGCCAAGGGCATACGCACGCTGCTGTTCGCGCTCGCCATGTCCTTGCCCGCTCTCTTCAACATCTGCCTCCTTCTGTTCCTGGTCATGTTCATCTTTGCGATATTCGGAATGTCTTTCTTCATGCACGTCAAAAATAAAGGCGGCCTCGATGACGTGTACAATTTCAAAACATTCGTGCAGAGCATGATCCTACTATTTCAGGTAATACATTTAAGTTAATAGAATTAAGTCGGTGGTTTATTAAGGATAATGTGATGATGCATAACATTTTCAGATGTCAACTTCTGCCGGCTGGGACGGCGTGCTGGACGGCATCATTAACGAGGAGGAGTGCGACCTGCCGGACAACGAGCGGGGCTCGCCCGGCAACTGCGGCTCCGCTACCATCGGCATCACTTACCTGCTGTCCTATCTCGTCATCTCCTTCCTTATTGTCATCAACATGTACATTGCCGTTATTCTCGAAAACTATTCACAGGTAAGGAATAAATATTAGATCATATGTAATATTTATAATATTAGCTTAAACACGTTGAAAAATAATTGACATAAATCGTATATTTTCAGGCTACTGAAGATGTCCAGGAGGGCCTGACCGATGACGACTACGATATGTACTATGAAATATGGCAACGGTTCGATCCCGACGGCACGCAGTACATACGCTACGACCAGCTGTCGGACTTCCTTGATGTGTTGGAGCCGCCATTACAGATCCATAAACCCAACAAATATAAAATAATATCTATGGACATTCCCATATGCCGAGGCGATATGATGTTCTGCGTGGATATCCTCGACGCGCTGACGAAGGACTTCTTCGCGCGAAAGGGTAATCCTATCGAGGAGACGGGTGACCTGGAGGTCGGGCGACCCGACGAGGCCGGGTACGAGCCGGTGTCATCGACGCTGTGGCGGCAGCGGGAGGAGTACTGCGCGCGGCTGATACAGCACGCGTGGCGGCGACACCGGCGCGCGCATGACGAGCCGGCTAGTGAAGGCGATGCGGACGGGGCGGGCGGCGAGAGCGGCGCGGGCGGGGAGGGGGCGGGCGCGGGCGAGGGCGCGCCCACAGCCGTGCTGCTAGACGGCGTGGCGGGCAACGGGCACCGCGTTGTGCTGCAGGGCGGCGGGGCGGCGCCGCGACCGCCTGAACCCGCGCCCCCGCCCGCGCCCGTCTGACCCGCGCTGGCGCTCGCGCTGCTGCCCGCGCTCGTGGACTCCGCGCCGCTGCCCGCTGCGCTGCCCGACCTGCTCAGCCCGCCGCGCCGCACCTGACTCCCGCGGCGCCCGCAGCGCCCAGCGCACGGACCCTTGCATGGACTGACGCACCGAGCGGAGCAGCTTATCGGAGCGCTTGTTACGCGACCGATTTTCGCGTGTTCGGTCGCATTCTGTTTGTGTTCTCGCGTCGAACCTTCCCGGGTGTGACGTGCCCGTTCGAATGTAGTTTAGGAAGCACGCTGTTTGTGGTATAGTCGTGTGGGATGGACAAAACTGAGATAACTATGAAAGCTTATTTTTATATTCGATAAAAATGTCTGTGTAAAGTTTAAATTGAAGAACGAGCATCGCTCCAAGCGCCTTTATATCACTCGTCTACTGTCAGATATCATTTTTATTTCCCCGAAATGGTGTCGTACAGTGAGCAAGTTTCAGTGCTGTCGAGAACGGGAGATCGACGCGGAGATGTTAGCTTGATTGAGTTCCGCTTCCGCGACGCCGCCGGCCAAGGCCGCAGTCTGCTTGCAGCCAAAGTACGCAGCGCTCAAACTTTTGCCAATTGTTTAAACTTTAAACGCAAAGTAAATTGTTTCGTCACTATAATATTACGTACATCACTCATATTATACATTTTTCGCCTCGACCATCAAGTTGGGACGTTTATAATATTCGTATCTTAATCTGAACGCTTATAGAGTGCGTCGGCTACGCCGAATCATATCGATTTTGTCCGTAATAGTTTTAATAGTTCCAATTTTTAAGCTTCCTACAGTACCAAAAGGACGACGCTACGTCTTCACCCTTGCCGAGGTCCTGCTCCTCGGAAAAAGTTTAGAAGAATTTTTGCAAAGTTATCTGTGTAAGCTTAGCAAATCAGCAGTGAAGTCGGTACAAGAATTCACTTCCGTCCTAATTCAGTACGCGTCATAGGAATCGAGCCATTTTACGTAACGCGCACCTCCATGTAGTTAATGTATTCACCTTCCCCTGAATAACATTAGCCAAGGCGAGGGCCCGCGCCGCCCGCTGGTGGACGGACCGCGCCGGACCGCGCCGGACCACGCCGGACCACGCGCGGCCTCGCTCGTCCTCGCGCGACCTAACTCGTTCTCGCGATGCCCGTTATGGTTCGTGTAGACACACCGCTATCGGATCATCTCTTTTTAGCGATAAGGTTATGAATAATACCTAAGAAATCGAACGTCCCTTACCGAGTAAGGTAGAAATTATTCAGATGTTTTTATTTTTCGATTGACATCACTATAGATAGGCAATAATAGTCGCGAGGCCGCCCGGCCACGGCGTGCAGCGGGTGTCACGTCGACTATTGAATTTTGTCAGTACCGTCTTTTCTAGCACAACAATGATTATTATTCGTTTAACTTTTATAAATTAACGTTGGAAGTGGTCAATTTTCTACTACTGTGTAAATATTGAGAGCTTAGCGCCGCCGCCGATCGCCTCACTGGAAGCATCCCGAGCCCCGCGCCACGATCTCGATCATGACTGACAGCGGGACAGCAGGTCAGGGCGCGAGGCTCGCGACGCGGTGCGGCATGTTCCGAGCTTGGTGCAACTTAGCGTGCTCTCGCAAGTTTGGCTTTCGTCATCGATCATGTCACTGAATAGTTGTGTGTCGGTTGTTTTTGATTCATTTTAAATTATAAAGTGTAATTTTCTAAAATGCGTGACGATTTAAATGTTGCAAAAGTATAAGAGTCAGTGTATTGTAAACTAAAAGAGGCGCTTAACGTTTTGCACGTATTTGCAATAAAGGATACAGATGATAAATACTTAGGTAGTTATCATGGGAGGGCAACACCGTGCATCGAGTGTGCCGGCGCAGTTCCCCGTCGCCGGCGCACTCTCTGCTGCCTCCCACCGTTGGGTTTTCTTGGTTTCGACCTCAGCAGTTCAGTTTACTCGTCGTGTTCGCACCGACGAGATCGGACGTCGCGGGATGGGTAATTTCAAAATGAGCTCGTTCACGTTCCCCGAAAAAGCTGTCAGATGTGATATCAATTTTTGTACGTGCAAGTCGGTCGCACAAATAAATGTATATTTTGTATAGACATCTGTCGGCAACCATGAGCCTCACTGAGCGGCCCGTCCCGCGACCTCGAGGTGCTTTATTTGGTTATCATATCCGGAATTTAAAGTTGTGTTGGTTTAACCAAACGTTTTATCTACTATTAGGCATATTGGCACAAAAAAGTTGTGTTTAATTAAGTTTAGACAATAAGTTACAATATCATTGTATTGTTTATTTGAATATACTTATGACAAAAAGTGAGTTCAGTTTGCTGAATGATAGAGGTTTAATTGAATATTTATTATATATATTGTTGAAGTTTGTACAAAATAAATTAAGTAAATGATAAATTATAGAACTTGACTGCTTTAACATGTTGTTTGATTTTAAAACAAACCTCGTCGAACATTTCTATAGATGATAGTAAGTGTTCTTTCAATGTTAAAATAATTATTAGTAACACTACCCAATTGAAATACAAAAGTTTCGTTAAAAGCACTCGCTAGATTCTACTGGTATGCGCTTAAAATTCTGTAATACAGACCAAAGAGTATATAAAATATACACCCATGTGACTGTGTCTTGCACCAAATTTCAATCAGATACTTAAAATATACTACAGGAATATAAAGTCCCTATCGACTGCTGGTATCGACGTAACTTTTATTCCAAGTATCTTCTGTCCAAGACTAAAAATTGAAATTTATAGGGGTATAATCCAAAACAATCCAATACAATTTTTTTTGTACATAGGTCTTTTGGCACCCGGCAGTTTGTGAAAATAAAAATGTCAATTGAATGTCAGGGTAACAATGACATAGCTTGTCAGTTTACTTCGCGTCATTAATTTACGCATTTTGTGTGGTTTTTTAATGTTATTCCATGGAAAAATGTGATGAAAGTGTTTAAAAGTAGTATAAGAGAGGTTTTTTTGAATGTGGGAGATATTTTTATCGCGAAGAAGAAGTACGGGGGTCCAATAATTTTATTCGAAAATATGAATCACCTTGTGTCTGTTGCAATGAGAATGTGTTACCATTTGTTAATTCTAGAAATTCCCTAACTACGAAGGGGACGCATGCATAATAAAAAGATGCCACAATATCCTTGTAGACCTATACAACCCTACTTAAGTCAATGCCGTCATTCATAATTGTCACATGTAATCGAAAAAGTTTTAATAAAGCTTATTTAAGCCGTATCATATTAAACACTCTGACCGAAACGCAAACCATCGCAGGAGTTTTAATCTCGTTTTCTCGGGGAACTGTAGTGCTGCGTATTGCAGGAATCAATAATGTCACGTGCAAACTTTTAATTTTTACGATTTGTAATCAGTTGCAGAGCATCCTGGTAAGCATTCTATAATAATGATTTATGATGGACAGCATGCATATTATGCATACATATTATGTAATTTTTTTGGTAGGTCTATCATTAAACAATTAGTAAAAACTACCAACTTCAATAATAGCCACTTACAAATGTGTGCAACACTATAAATGTCAATGTCAAGTGACGTTTGATGTTGACGCTTTTTATCTTTTGTCAAAGTCAATTGTCAAATTTTCATATCAATTTTGTTTCCGAATTAAATTATTCAATGGTGTCTTAATTTTATCCTAGACTCTCTTATAGCAGCATAGTGGAATAAAACCTCATAATTATCAAAGGATTACTACAAAATACAGTAATCCTAGTGACATCAAGATGAACGTGCTACCAGCTCAGCCAATCGGCATACAAAGTACAGCAGGAGCTGTACCAATTCGGAATGAAAAAGGTTGGTAAACACCAAAACAATCTCCACATTCACAAAAATTCGACCACGTTACCACTTAACTATAGGTGGAATAGTGGTCAAGCGCTGTTTTTAAAAATAATAAAAAAAAAATACAAAGTTTAAAAAAAAAACTTCAAATTGTTAGAAACAGTCATTACATACAACAATCAATCAATTCTTAAACAACAAATAATTCCCGTTAAATGTTAGTATGGGTCACAATTTCCAAATTCTTAGCTACAAATATTATCACATAAGGCTCTTGCGTTTTTATTAGAAAGCTTTAATGTTCACCAAACTTATTACCACATTTGAAAGTATGTAATGAGATTGTTTAGAGTTTTGTGTGTGTTCATAACTCCATTTATCATTTTTATGCATTATTTAGTTGATAAACATAGATGCATAATGATGTGCTAAATTAATAAAAGTTAAATAAGACATATTAAGACTTAATTTGCATATTGATGTATTTTTGCAGGTGAATTGTCTATGCAAAAGGTGAAAGTACAACGATACATATCTGGAAAGAAACCTGATTACGCTCAAGGTGTTAGTTCTTCAGAGGAATCGGATGTGGAAGATTTTATAGAGCAACAGAAGCCAGAACGTAGAGTGCAGATCGCATCCCAAATTGGTACTAAAGTTGAGGAACACAGTGATACAGAGAAAGAAGTAAGACTTTTAAAAATACATTTAATTTTATATCTTACTAATAGTTAATTGTGAAAGTTTAGATGTATGGATGCATGTTTGCTGATAGGTACCTCTAGAATGGGTCAATACATCTCAATGAAATTTGGTACATGTGTGAAGGAAGTCACGGGCGACAGCTAGTATTACTATACTGTTACAATGAGCATGAATATATAGATGTAAGATAGCTGAGCCAGGGCTGCGCTAAACAGTAAACATTACTTACTCAGTTGATTCACATGTAAAAAAGTAAATTGTATTGTTATTCTACTATTGATCAAGTATGGGAAGTGATTAATGTACATAGATAATTAAAATTTGTGTTTATGTATGGAATCTTACTTCTTGCTAATTCTTATAAATGGAAGGACGTTTGTTAGAGTTTGTGGCGTAAACTTCTAAACGGATCTCAAAGAAATATACCATAAAAGCAGATAATAGTTTCAATGAAGAAATAAGCTACTTTTCCCGAAATAATTATGGTTCCTGTGGGATACATTCATCCTGTTTTTTCATGTTTACTCAATAATTCTTCAATGGTTTAACTTATTAAAATTTGGCAAAACATAAAACATAGTCTGGAGTAATACTTGGGAAATGGTACATATCCGAAAAGTGATAGGTTCCCGTAGGATAGGTAGTTTTTTGTTTTTTAATACTGTGCTGACAAAGTTGCGGGCAACAGCTAGTATCTAAAAAAATTACTATTGTATTGGTATTTCATGGTCAACTTGTGCGGTCTTATTAGGTTGATGACCCTCGTCTGCGTAGACTGCGTAGGGTGGCGCGGTCGCCCCCTCGCCGCGAGGAACACAAGCCAGAAATTATTGACGCGGAACCGGAGCCTGAGTCAGAATCAAGTGCGGAGGAAGAACGTAACACTTCAGAAAGTGACGATGATTTAGACGAAGAGGAAATAGAGAAACGACGACAAGCTTTAAAAGCTAAATTAGCTGCAAGGTATGTTGCTTTTTAGTTAGCTATTAAATTGTATTTAAGATTTACATATTCATCATCACCAGCTCACTATACGTCCCCACTGAGGCGCTCAGAGCCTACCCTAATAAGAGGTGACTAGGCCATAGACAACCATGCTCGCCCACTGCGGGTTTTTTGACTTCACATATATCTTTGAATTTCTTCGCTAATATGTGCAGGTTGCATAACAATGTTTACCCTCACCGTAAGAACGTCGGGTAAATTATGTACATATGAAATTCGAAAAAACGAAAATCACATTGGGACATGGCGAGATTCGAACACAAGACCTGTAGATTACAAGTCAAGTGCACAAACCCCTGAGCTACCGATGCTCACATATAACTCTGAGTTTTTATAAATTATAGGGAAGCAGAAAAGGAGGTTCTTGGTAGAGATGATGATGAGGAAATGCTAGATGGTGAGAAGGAAGTAAGTGGTTCATCTGACACGGAGTACACTGACAGCGAAGAAGACATAGGTAAATAAGCCTCTATCTACCGTAACTTTTTTTTTTAATAGTAAAAGAGTATGTGCCCACTTGAATTTAATCACAAATTAAAATTGAGAATTTTAACAGCTCGAAGCAGTTAGTAATTCGTTACAAAGGGCAACTCTTAATGTAGATTTAGTATATATCTTAAGTCCACAAACCGCACATATATAAAATAATTAAAAAAACAGTGATACATACAATATCCAAATATTAATGATAGCTACACTAAGAAAATGCTTGTGTAAATAGAATGTTTCTGAGTTAGGTTTAGAACTTTTTAATTTATTACAATGCTCTAGCTTCGGTTTTCACAAGTACATTTCTCTAGGTCCCAGGGTAAAACCAGTTTTTGTAAGAGCATCGGAGAGGATGACTGTGACAGAAAAGGAACGGAAATTGAAACAGCAGAAGAAAGAAGAATCAGATGCAAGAAAGGAAAAAGAGGAAAGACGAAGAGAGGCTTTGAAGCTAGTGGAAGAGACTATACGATCAGAACAGAGGAACGCACAGGTGAAAATATTAAATTATAACCATAACATCTGCTATAGAAAATTATCACGAAGAAAATATAGTTTTTTAAATAGTAGTTATAAGGTGTAAAATAAACAAGCGGCATAGACATTTGTCTTAGCGATGCGTTGCTTATATTTAACTGAGTGACGCACTGAAAGAGGATACTTCCTCTTCCAATGCGTCCCGTCCTCTGCTAAATTCACCTAGCCTTCTTATTCCTTATAATAAAAGTGTGGGAAAGGGAACAGGACTAAAACTAGGGCTCCAGTATGCACATTAGATTAAACGCGGAATTTGATCCACTTTCACATGTGTTTTTTGGTTTTGTCTTTATTCAATTAAAATAACCGCGGTAGGAGCATATTGTAAAGTTTTATATTTCTAAGTATAAGTTGCTTTAGCTTTAGCTGTGATAAAATGTTTAAATATTTTGAAACAGGCTATATTTAGTTTGTTTATAATATTGATTGTTTCAGGGTGATTTAAAAGAGGCGAATATAAATGACGTATGTACGGATGATGAGAACGACGAACTGGAGTATGAGGCATGGAAGCTGCGAGAAATGAAGAGGATCAAGCGGGATAAGGAAGAAAGAGAGGCGTAAGTAGATATTTGACAATAAAACATCCATAATTAGGAAATATCGATCAATTTACTATCGTTGACGTTGAGAAAACTGTATGTAAATGTTTGATTTTTCTATACATATCTATAATCTTTTATAAGGACCATCTTTCTTGTCTTTTCATTGTTTAATTTAAATTAAAACATCATGAATATACTTTAGTTAACTTTATTTTACAATTTTTCATTTTACAATGTTACATGTTACAATTTTACATTTTACAATGTTTCATGTTACAATTTTACATTTTACAATGTTACATGCTACAATTTTACATTTTACAATGTTACATGCTACAATTTTACATTTTACAATGTTACATGCTACAATTTTACATTTTATAATGTTGCATGTTACAATTTTACATTTTACATTTTACAATGTTTCATGTTACATATTATAATGTTACATTTAACAATGTTTCATGTTACATATTACAATGTTACAATTTGACATGTTACATTTGGTATATGTATAACAGTGTAGAGAAGGAGCTGGTGACGCTAGAGCGCATGCGCAACATGAGCGAGGAGGAGCGCCGCGTGGAGCAGCGACTCAACCCAAAAGTCGTCACCAACAAATCCATCAAGGGGAAATACAAGTTCTTACAGAAGTATTACCACAGGTATGTTAACAGCTGTACAGAACAATATTTAAGGTTTATAAAAAATGTAGAACTGAAAAAACTCATTTGTTTATTAATTCAAGTACAACCCCAGATATACAACTAATATATTAATACATATACTCGTACAGTTAGTTCACAGTTTTGCGTCTATATGTAAATAATGGCGTAAATAATAAGCTAGTATTTTTCATATTTTGTGCTGGGTCTCCAAATTACATTTTTAGGTGTTACATTTTCTCATGAAAAAACTATCTTAGAAATTTATATTTGCACAATTTTTTTTTCTATATATATCCATTTATCTATCTATCTATCTATACATATAATAAAATTGGAGTGTCTGTTTGTAATATCAAAAGAAAAATTACAGATTACGGGAAGATGATGTATTTGCGTTACTGATAACGAAAATCGCATTCCTTCCGCTTCCGCTTCCGGGCGACAGCTCGTCTTGTAATAAAGTTTAATTGTTTTTTTTTAATTTTAATTGTATTTAACGTTACACATTTGAATGTAACAGAGGTGCGTTCTACTTGGACAAAGAGGATGAAGTGTACAAGCAGGACTTCTCCGGACCCACTTTGGAGGATCACTTTGACAAGACTGTTTTACCAAAGGTTTGTATCATAAACATATATAGATTTTCATTTACTTTAAGAAAAGTTAGGTATTTTTTGGGGATTATTATTTACTTGTATTAAACTTTAGAGACAAAAAATCAAACAAAAAAATGGCACCCACCTGAAAGCATTACCTTTCGGATAAAAAAAAAGAATTATCAAAATCGGTCCACTAGCGGAGTTATGCCGTAACACATAAAAAAAAAACACAGACGAATTGAGTACCTCCTTCTTTTGGGAAGTCGGTCAAAAATAAAGGCAATTCATGTATTTATATAAAATACTTCCTCTAAAATATGCGGTTTATTTCCGACTAAATCATGATGTCGGTTAAGCGTTTGACTTCTAATCTGCAGGTCCTGGGTTCGAATCCCGCCTTATTCATGTGTACAATCACGGAAATTCGCGGTGTTCCGCTTCAGAAAAAATTGCCTTGTTCATTGCAACGAGGAAACTTCGCCTCTTCCTACAAATAACTAATTAGATATCAGCGAGTGCAAAGGAATAATAATAAAAATAAACTAGCCGTGTAACCGACTTTTTTTCGTACAGTTATATTTATAAGCTGCGTTGTATTGGTTTATGTTCCGCGTTTCGTTTCAAAATGTTCAAACGATTAGCTTTTGAGGTGGAATACCGCCAGTTTCCCCGATTGTATATTTATCCGTTACGGTGAAGGAAAACATCCTGATATTTCCACATGTGGCAGAGCCCGCTTTAACATCTTCGCACGAATAGGTCAGCTCGCCCGGTGTAATACCACGACCACACAGAAGACAGGCGTGAAGTGGGAGCAATTCCGCGTACAGTCTGATGAGTGTGGTGCCGGAGGCCTAATTTTAGTTCTTTTCCCTTTCCACCCTTTTCTTAAGAGGAAGGGATGGGAAGGAAAGCTGATTTGACGGTGGAGGCGCATAGGAAAAGGAAATACCCTCTTTATGAGCGTCTCCTCCGCCGTCGATTAAGGGTAGGCAGCGCATCTGCAATTGCAGAGGTCTATGGGCAGCGGTCGCTGCGCCATTACGGCGCTTACAGGTGGCCGCTTGTTTGGCAGCTTATAATATAAAAAAATAACAGATTTGAGAGGAAATTCCAAGAATGTGAAGTCAACTCTTAGTGGGTAACTTAGGGTAGGCTGTGTAGTTTTCTAGTGGAGATATGGTCTGATGATGACTAATTATTTCTCTCAGGTAATGCAAGTGAAGAAATTCGGTAGATCAGGACGTACAAAGTACACGCATTTAGTAGACCAGGACACGACGGAGTTTGACTCCGCGTGGAGTAATGAAGGCGCGGCTGCGAGGCTCGCCACATTCCGCGGCGCTAAGCAAATGTTCCACAGACCCTCTGCTAGGAGGACCCATACCTAGCATACTAGAAACTAATTAAAATAATAAAAAAACTAAATAAACTTTGACGCAGTTTGTGCTGAAGAAATAAAAATTCTCTAGACAATATTTTTTCTCGACAGAGAGATTGTTTTTGTATGTAAGTTTTTGTGTATGTGGGTTAGTATTTTTAGACATTAATATGATTGTAACAGCGTAATTAACTTCAACACTCAGACCACTAACATTCGCTAGAATGGCGCGCTATTCTAATACGTCTGAATGACATTGACAGCTGTCAGATAGGGACGTGACGTATAGCCAATGATATTCCCAACCGTCCCCCACTCTGTCCCCACGTGGAGACAGATGAGAATAAAAAGTTTCATCCATCCCACCTTTTGCGACGAGGTGACGGATGGAACTTATTTTATTTCATAACGGTTCCATCTGTCTGTTATTGTTGATAGTGGGACTAAAAGGTGGGACGGATGAAACTTTATTCTCACGTGGGGACAGAGCGGGGTGACGGTTGGGAATAATCCCCACCGCAGTACTGATTTTCTTCTTAACAGTATGTATATAAATTAAATTGTGACGACTAAATGACGGAACCGATTTTCACGAAATGTCATTCGATTCGTCTTCTTCACCGGATGTTTACTAGGTTTTTAGTGCCAACGGAGTCGCGGACGAAAGCTAGTTATTTAATAAAACTAAACCTGATTCCTGTATCCAGTAGTCTTTTATTAAAAAATGTTGTTTGTTTTGCTATAGAAAGTGGTGTGTGTGTGAATACTGTATATGTACTTTATAATAGATACGTAAATAAATGATTTTTCTTCATAATTTTTTTTATTTCATTTCTTCGCCTACGCCTAAGTCTACGCGTCAGTCTACGTATTCGGCTACGTAAACGCCTACGAGCATACCTACGTCTACGGAAAATATATTTCGTAGTCTTTTTAATATAATTAGATTTTTAGTCTATCCCTACAGAAAACGTCCACGTAAAGACCGGCTCTATATTCTATATTCTATATTCTATATTCTATATTCTATATTCTATATTCTATATTCTATATTCTATATTCTATATTCTATATTCTATATTCTATATTCTATATTCTATATTCTATATTCTATATTCTATATTCTATATTCTATATTCTATATTCTATATTCTATATTCTATATTCTATATTCTATATTCTATATTCTATATTCTATATTCTATATTCTATATTCTATATTCTATATTCTATATTCTATATTCTATATTCTATATTCTATATTCTATATTCTATATTCTATATTCTATATTCTATATTCTATATTCTATATTCTATATTCTATATTCTATATTCTATATTCTATATTCTATATTCTATATTCTATATTCTATATTCTATATTCTATATTCTATATTCTATATTCTATATTCTATATTCTATATTCTATATTCTATATTCTATATTCTATATTCTATATTCTATATTCTATATTCTATATTCTATATTCTATATTCTATATTCTATATTCTATATTCTATATTCTATATTCTATATTCTATATTCTATATTCTATATTCTATATTCTATATTCTATATTCTATATTCTATATTCTATATTCTATATTCTATATTCTATATTCTATATTCTATATTCTATATTCTATATTCTATATTCTATATTCTATATTCTATATTCTATATTCTATATTCTATATTCTATATTCTATATTCTATATTCTATATTCTATATTCTATATTCTATATTCTATATTCTATATTCTATATTCTATATTCTATATTCTATATTCTATATTCTATATTCTATATTCTATATTCTATATTCTATATTCTATATTCTATATTCTATATTCTATATTCTATATTCTATATTCTATATTCTATATTCTATATTCTATATTCTATATTCTATATTCTATATTCTATATTCTATATTCTATATTCTATATTCTATATTCTATATTCTATATTCTATATTCTATATTCTATATTCTATATTCTATATTCTATATTCTATATTCTATATTCTATATTCTATATTCTATATTCTATATTCTATATTCTATATTCTATATTCTATATTCTATATTCTATATTCTATATTCTATATTCTATATTCTATATTCTATATTCTATATTCTATATTCTATATTCTATATTCTATATTCTATATTCTATATTCTATATTCTATATTCTATATTCTATATTCTATATTCTATATTCTATATTCTATATTCTATATTCTATATTCTATATTCTATATTCTATATTCTATATTCTATATTCTATATTCTATATTCTATATTCTATATTCTATATTCTATATTCTATATTCTATATTCTATATTCTATATTCTATATTCTATATTCTATATTCTATATTCTATATTCTATATTCTATATTCTATATTCTATATTCTATATTCTATATTCTATATTCTATATTCTATATTCTATATTCTATATTCTATATTCTATATTCTATATTCTATATTCTATATTCTATATTCTATATTCTATATTCTATATTCTATATTCTATATTCTATATTCTATATTCTATATTCTATATTCTATATTCTAAATCCAATAGAAAATCGCGCGATCCTCGGAATACAAATTATCTCATTTATGTAATAAAGAAAAATATCGCTAGCAAGTACATTTTTTATTTATTTATTTATTGAGATAAACCAACAGGACAAAATTATGACACATACACATTTATACACAATATAATAAGTAACATGCAGATAATTTGTCCTAATTATAGGTTTACACGACATACATACATACATATATATACATACATACATACATACATACATACATACATACATACATACATACATACATACATACATACATACATACATACATACATACATACATACATACATACATACATACATACATACATACATACATACATACATACATACATACATACATACATACATACATACATACATACATACATACATACATACATACATACATACATACATACATACATACATACATACATACATACATACATACATACATACATACATACATACATACATACATACATACATACATACATACATACATACATACATACATACATACATACATACATACATACATACATACATACATACATACATACATACATACATACATACATACATACATACATACATACATACATACATACATACATACATACATACATACATACATACATACATACATACATACATACATACATACATACATACATACATACATACATACATACATACATACATACATACATACATACATACATACATACATACATACATACATACATACATACATACATACATACATACATACATACATACATACATACATACATACATACATACATACATACATACATACATACATACATACATACATACATACATACATACATACATACATACATACATACATACATACATACATACATACATACATACATACATACATACATACATACATACATACATACATACATACATACATACATACATACATACATACATACATACATACATACATACATACATACATACATACATACATACATACATACATACATACATACATACATACATACATACATACATACATACATACATACATACATACATACATACATACATACATACATACATACATACATACATACATACATACATACATACATACATACATACATACATACATACATACATACATACATACATACATATATATACATACATACGTATATGTTGTACGGATAGAAAAAAACGCTGTAAAATTCAGTTGAAATAAAAAAAAAACGACCCGGAATGTGGAGTTAATGCCATTAGCATTTTCAGGTATTAAAGTAAACTCGTCAATTTGCACTCACAGTATTATAAATATTAATCATACTAATATTATAAATGCGAAAGTTTAGATGGATGGATGGATGGATGGATGTTTGTTAGAGTTTGTAGCCTAAACGGCTGAATGGATCTGGATGAAATTTAGCATGGATATAGAAGATTTGTTTTTTCTTTAAAATTCCACGCGCTCGGAGTCGCAAGCGACAGCTAGTATTACTACAAAATAGTGTCCGCCCGTGTGAAGCGGGGATGGACCGCTAGTATAAATATATCATCATCATCTTTCTCCTTATCCTACTCCCGTAGGGTCGGCGCAACAGGTTTTTGTTCTCCACATAACTCTATCATACGTCATCTCAGTCATCACTCCCTTTTTGATCATGTCACCTTTTACGCAATCCATCCATCTCTATATATACCGCTAGTATAAATATAATCATAATAAATATACCTACAAAATTAGTGTCTCAAACAAGAAACAACTAAAATCTGAAACAATGTTGTAAGCAGTGAACTTTAAATCCCTTACCGGTCGTAACGGGTCTTGTATTAAGGTGCAATTTACCTGCTACGCGTTTTACTTTACCTTAGCGTATACCGACAATGTTTGAATACAACAAAGTTAAGTTAATATATTTTAAGGAAATGAATCTTCATTTTAATTTTAAAAGTAAAAAGGTTAAAACACCATCAGTCAATATACGTATGGGAATCGGATTATTCCCAACCGTCACCCAACTCTGTCCCCACGTGGGGACATGAGAATAAAAAGTTTCATCCGTCCCACCCTTTGAGACGAGGGGACGGTTGGAACTTATTTTATATCTTAACGGTTTCATCTGTCACCTTATTGGTGATAGTGGGACTAAAAGGTGGGACGGATGAAACTTTTTATTCTCATCTGTCCCCACGTGGGGACAGAGCGGGGTGACGGTTGGGAATAATTCTGGGAATCGCTGGATCAAATAAACCGCATTAAAATATCCCAAATGTTATTTTGGTTATTGCAATTAATATTTAACAGGAATTAATTATGTTTAAAAGTAACCAGAGAGTGTCAATTTCCAACCGCAATGCCCAGTTATTGATAGAAGTTTGTTTTTCGAGTTAATTACCTACCAAATGTTTGCACATCGACCGATTGTTGCATCATTACGAAACCTTGAATGCCAATAGTGGTATTTAACGAATGCGCTTTTGTTACAATGCGGTCGCCAACCGGTTAATTAATCATTCTTAATTGTTCTTTATTTGCTTAATTTAGTGACAATTGTGCGGTGAAAGTTTAGTGTAGCGTACAGTATAGATTATTGGCAATATTCTGCCATATTTAAACTTAACTAGCTTTCGCCCGCGACTAAGTCCGCGTGGAATTAAAAAAAAAAAACAAAAGTTAGTAGCCTATGTGTTCATCCAGACTATCCTCAACATCAATACTAAATTTCATCCAAATCCGTTCAGCCGTTTAGGCTACAAACTCTGACATCCATCCTTCCATCCATCTAAACTTTCTCATTTATAATATTAGTATGATATGCAAAAGAGTAGGGATTTATATTTTTGTATGTATAGAAATAACTCAAAAACTACTGGGCAGATTTTAAAAATTCTTTCCCCGTTCGAAAGGTAATTTATCTATGAGTAACATAGGCTAGGCTATATTTTGTTTATATATTTCTAATTTCACGCGGACGAAGTCGCGAGAAACAGTTATAATAAATAAATAAATAAGGTATTTTTATTGTTATGATACAAAAAGAGAATACAGTTTCTTACGCACTTATGTTAACATAAATTGACAACAATGGGCTGCAGGCTCAGCGTGACCCGCGTGGCCTAAGTCATGCGGAGTTGGTTTTGTCATTCGTTCATATTTACATGTAAAAATAAACATTTGGTTATCAATTGATACAGATTTCTTAAAAATAAAATGTTTCATTATTTCTTCCACTCAGAAAATAGCGTTATGGATTCACTGCCAGTCTTTCAAATTTTTTGTATGTTTCTATTTAACTTCATTTGTTTGCAATTTTACTTAATCTAAAATACATTTTTAGTATACATGATTGTTATATTCAGTCGTCTGTTTGTTCTGCGAGTGGGTAGTGTATAGGTGTGCCGTCGCCGAGTCTGTTGGCGAGGCCATTGATCATCTGCGGTGTGGCTTCGCGCAGGTCGTACGCCCAGCCGAGCCATTTGAAGCCATTTATAAAAGTGGTGCAAAAGTTGAATGCATCAAAGTGCTCCGCGGCTTTGTAGTCGAATGGAAATGCGTGATGATAGTTATGCCAGCCCTCGCCGAGTGTACACGTCGCTACGAAACGGTTCTCTCTCGGTATTATATTCCTGGAAATATAATGTTTTTAATTGTATGATCTTTGTTTTGAAATAACTACAGAATTTTTCTAGTAACTATCATTTATTTAGGTCTAGTTTTATAAATCAAGTGGAAAATCAAAAAAGGTTTTGAGTAATCTAACTTTAATGCGAAAGTTTGGATGGATGGATGTTTGTTAGATTTTGTAGCCTAAATTGCTAAACTGAACTGGATCTGGATGAAATTTGGCATAAATGTAGAGCATAGTCTGGAAGAACACATAGTTTTCTTTTGTATTTATGCAAACTTTATAGACAACGGAAACCCGTAGTAATAATAATTATTAATATCCAATAATGTATTTGTTTGTCTATGAGGTTTGTTATACCGAGCCTGTGTTATTAATATAGTATTAGCTAGGAATTTAATTTTAGACGCCCAGCCGCAACCTGGAATGCAATATGCTAAAATTGTTCAGCTTGAGTTACTAACGATGATTTTACATTTATAGATGACTAGCTTTCGCCCGCGACTCTGTCCGCGTGGAATTAAAAAAAAATAGCCTATGTGTTCTTCAAGACTATCTTCTATATCTATGCCAAATTTCATCGAAATCCGTTCAGCCGTTTAGGCTACAAACTCTAACAAACATCCATCCATCCATCTAAACTTTCACATTTATAATATTAGTAAGAAGTAAGATTAGTAAGATATAAGTATTAATATCAATAAGTATTTACTTTAAATCATCACTGTCAAAGCAATAAAAGTTGTGTTCAGGTTCGCTTTGGTTGGATATCATCGTTTAGGAGACTTGAGTTGTTATTAAAAAGTTTTTATAGTACACAATAATGTGTGTCCTTGTTAACATTTGCTTCTACGGATTGCAAATGAGTCATATGGCCTTACTTGCCTAAAACTACAGAATGACTTAACCTTGTGTTTCCAACTAACTTTCGTGAACGCCAAGTTAAAAAACTACTACACTAGTCATTTAATTATTTCTTACAATGCAAAAACAAATAAGAGATAAATACAGAGAGATAGTATAGAAGACAAAGAAATAAAAAAAATAATGTAAAAAGTGGTTTTTGTGCGACAACCTTAATAAATATTATATAATAGATATATGCTATCGCGGACTTTTATTTAGCAAATTTAAAGGGCTACAATTCTTCCACACATCATTTTTATGTAAGTCTTATAGGCTACGTAAGCAAAGAAAGCAAAAAAGACCCCAAATTTCATCGCGCGATTTTGAGCTAAACTATTTAACTACGCTGTAGTCTTTGACTCCAAATATCAAACAAAAAAATGTGACCCACCTGCAAGTACTACCTTTCGGATAAAAAAAGAATTATCAAAATCGGTCCACTAGCGGCGGAGTTATGCCGTAACACACATAAAAAATAAAAATAATAAAAAAAAAACATACAGACGAATTGAGTACCTCCTTCTTTTGGGAAGTCGGTAAAAAAATGAGATCTTGCAACAAAATAAAAGCTAAATAGAAGTTGTGTCTTATCAAGAAGAGGTAAGCCAAAAATATTTGAACAGCAAGAAAGAAAATCTTATTTTGATGAGTAAAGATATTTTTATACTAACTTATTATAAGGTTTGTATCCATAGGCATGAGCAAGACTATTGACAGTCAGCTCGCTGTGGAACATGCTGATGTAGCGTATGAAGCATTGCCATGCGACCGCGCAGCGCCACTCTTCTCCACACAGCCAAATCCCCAACGTCGTCGGCAAAATGAAGCAAAACATCAGCTTAAAGTAATTGAAATATCTGTAAGTAAATAAAAAATGTACAGAAAAGACATTAAAAGAAAAATGAAAAAAATCAACGCCTCTAAACCAATGCCGCTAAAGACAATCGGACACCTAAAGAAACCCATTTCAATAAGCATCTGGAATGGATTTGGTTTATTTCAGCAAATCATTTAGCAGATATTTTTACAGCAAGAACCAAATCCAAAGTAAAACAAAGTCTGCTCTTCTTCGCTTAGTTTTCATGGCGTTTTTAAAATTAGAGGAGGAATTATCCATCAATGCAGAATTCATTAAACGAAGTTTCAATTTGACTCTACAATTTGCTTACTTGTTGTAAAATCTAAGTATGGGGTCTCCTTCAATGTCACTCATGTCCATCTCCTTGCCTCGCATTTTCACTTGCGAGTTCTTCTTCATCATCAGCCAGCCGATGTGCGAGAAGAACAAGCCGCGGTTAGCGTTGTGAGGGTCAGCCTCCGTGTCGCTGTACTTATGGTGCACGCGATGGTCGCGCACCCATTGGTACAAGGAGTTCTGTGGAGGAATTTCTTTTTAAATCAGCAAAGTACACTAATCCAAGGGCGGATCCAGCTTGGGCGCCAGGGGGGGGTCACATAGTCGTGGTCAAGCTCTTGACCAACCAGACCAGACCAGCTCTTGACAAGCTCAGGGGGGGGTCATGACCCCCATGACCCCCCCCCTGGATCCGCCGTTGCACTAATCATATTCTTACTTTCTTTGTTACTTCTAGAGTTGTAGACAATTAGTTAGTAGCAATAAAAGAAACTGGCTTTTACTAGTTTTGTTTTAGTTATAATGGATTAGAGCTATGCCTTCAACTAAAATAATTTTTTTCAAGAAAATCTTGTACTTAAAAAAAACTAACAGGTCGAATCGACCTGGCAAGTGCAACATTTCGCAAGAAAATAGTCGAATATAATGATGTCTTGCTTGCACCCTACTTTTGTCGGATTATTCTCAACCGTCACCCCGCTCTGTCCCCACGTGGAGACAGATGAGAATAAAAAGATTCATCCGTCCCACCTTTTGCGACGAGGGGACGGTTGGAACTTATTTTATACGGATGAAACTTTTTATTCTCACGTGGGGACAGATCGGGGTGACGGTTGGGAATAATCCCTTTTGTCCTACGAGATAACACTACTTACCTGTCCAGCACCGGCGAAGCAGACCAGGTAGATGAGTTTAAGCGGTAACGTGACTTTGTACGACTTGTGCGTCCACAGCCGGTGCGCTCCACCCGTGATGCCGTATCCAGTGAAAATGTACATTAATATAGCTGAAATTGTTATATGGTCAATGTGATAACGTTAATCGTCCATAGCGTTTGACAGAACCGGACCATAATCTAGTTTCGACCCCCGCTATGTACCGAAGTGTTTTTCGTATTGCATATTTACATTTATCTTCACATATCTTCGAAGAAGTTTATTGATATGTGTGAAATCAACCAACCCGCAGTGGGCTAGTGTGGTTGACTAAGACCTAGCCACTCCTAACCTAGGGTAGGCTTCGGGCACCACAGTGGGGACGTATAGTGAGATGATGATGATAATGTTAAATGATAAAAATAATGGAGTCAATATTTTTCGGTGATCTGCGACTTAATATTTGTTAATTTTTTTTTATTAGTTAATAGGCCGCAAACTTCGTTAGCACAAATTTGGACCACCCGTTATGCCATTTTGACAGCGAGAAATTAAAAAAAGTAGCCTATAATATGCCTGCCTATGTCATCTTCAGTGAAAGTCCGGTCGAAATCGGCCCAGCCGTTTCGGTCATCACCCGGAACAAACGCGGCTTGCGGACAGATAGACAGACAGGCAGACAGACAGACAATTTTTTTTAAATGTGATTTTCGTTATCAGCAACCCAAATAAGATGATGAAGATGATAATCTTCCCGAAACCTGGAATTTTTCTTTTGATATTACAAACAGACACTCCAATTTTATTATATGTATAGATAGAAGATAGATAAATTTAAAATGCTTACCGAAAAGCACCGTCTGCCATTTCACAGGAAAAGCAAAATGATAGCACCAATGGACAGCTAATACGTGATACAAAACTATAAGAATAGCGGTTGACCATTTTATTTCATTTTTAAAACCTAATTGTTTCTCGAATCCTCGTAAAATTTCACTGATAGACGATCCCGGTTTTATATCTTCTTTTCCCGACATTATCACAACAACTGATCTAAGAATCTAATCACACTTTGTAGGTTCAAAAGAGAATTTAAATAAATACAATGCGCGCCACTGTTTTGTAAGTGGTATTGTTTATATTTACGAAATCTTTAATGGATTCCCCGAGTAACCTATATTCTGGGAATTAATTCCACTCTATAGTAACTATTAAAGAGACGACCTCTTTAAATATAAGTTTCTTCGCTTAAATATTAAAGTGAATATAGAATACGTCCGAAAAATTTGATACAATTAATTTAACATACAATGGGTCGACGTTATCTTCTATGACAATCTTACACAGACATGGATGAAATATTTTTGATTTCAATGTAATTAACCATGGTTCTTTTGTTTTTGTTTAAACTTTTGTTTTTCGACTTCTAAAAATCATTATTATAGTTTGTCTAAATAAGATAGAATAATGAAGTATCGAATTCAATTTGTATGAAGACAAATGCCGTACTTAAGTCTATTAATGACAGGTATCGTAGTGACGAAACAAACACGCATAGCGAACAATTATGAACTATCGATATTCGGTTTAAATAATATCGAAATCAACTAAAATTATCATTTTCTTATTAACTAATTTAGAGGACAATTCTAGATAGTTTTGTGTAGAGAATTTAGCGATGACAGAAATAATAGCGAAATCCAATTCGATTACGAACGGCTGTAGTAGTAATAAACATTTATTTACTCTCATTATTTGTCATTATTATTTTGAGAAAACAGTTTTTTTTAAAATTCATAAGTTATAACTATGAATCTATCGATTCCAACTTCTATAAGTATAGAATTCGAAAATCGATAAGATTCATGACTGATTTTACACAACCCATCCCTACTAAATTTCAAATTAATTGTCAAACTTGATGGTTTCCACTATTTGAAAAAAATAGTAAAACCTTCTTGGAAACATATAATTTTGGTTTGCAACTCTACTATTAACATTATAGTGATTATGTTGAATGTTAGGTGCCAAACGTATTAAGAACATTTGAAATACTATCATACACTTGCTCCCTGTTACAAGTTCTGTCTGAACTACCGTCTAACTTTGCTAAGTATTTCAAGTTTCCTTTCCTTTGCCTTATACTCAATGAACCGGTCAAAGTAAATTTTCAAAGAGACTTCGCCTGTAAGCTATTTCAATATTTTTTACATCAAGTTTTGCATTGGATCAAATTAAAAGTTTCACAATGACAGCATCACTGGCTAATCCGGGAGGGATACAATTAATTGAAAAAAAAAATGTAATGTAAGGTCTCAAATGTCAAATTCAATGTCTATATAATAGGTTCCTTTTTATCTTACTAATATTTAAAGCACGTCACTGATCACAAAATTTATCCGACACTACGAAAGAAAAGTGTGAATGTATTATATGAGTGAACGCGAGGTGATTATTGTTCAGAATGTACCCAATAATCAACGTCGAAATTATGTAATACTAGCTTTCGCCCGCGACTCCGTCTGAGTGTAATTAAAAAAAAAAACAAAAGTAAGTAGCCTATGTGTTCTTCCAGACTATCCTCTACATTTATACCAAATTTCATCGAAATCCGTTCAGGGGTTTGGGCTACAAACTCTAACAAACATCCATCCATCCATCCATACATACATACTCGTACATCTAAACATTCGCATTTATAATATTAGTATGATCACTCATCTTCCTCCTTATCCTACTCCCGTAGGGTTGGCGCGACAGGTTTTTGTCCTCCACATAACTCTATCATACGTCATATCAGTCATGATTAAACGTCATTAAATAAAATTTGTGATACTGTTTAGTCTATTTTATAACAAAAGTTTGGGCTTAATTTTTGTACAAATGTTTTCTAACATGTCAATACAAGGACATGAGGTGGCGTACTAAACTTGACAACTAACATAGTACCTTTCAAAGAAGTTACCGATGAAAAATTGTTGTTCCCTATGTCTAGTCTATATTTTTTTATAATATTTATAAGGTGGCAAACGAGCAAGCGGCCAACTGAATCCACCGAAATGGAAAGCGACTGCTGCCCATAAACATCCGCAATTTCAGATGCGTTGCCTACCCTTAATTGACGGAGGAGGAGACGCACATAAAGAGGACATTTCCCCTTCCTATACGTCTCCTCCACCGTCAAATCCACTTTTCGTTTCCATCCTTTCCTCTTAAGAAAAGGGTGGAAAGGGAAAGAGACTAAAATCAGGCCTCCGGCACCACACTCATCAGACGAAACGCGGAATTGCTTCCACTTCACGCCTGTTTTCTGTGTGGTTGTGGTATTGCACCGGGCGAGCCGACCCATTCGTGCGAAGATGTTAAAGCGGGCTCTACCACTGTTAAAATATATTTCTTAAATGTCTTTGTACTTAGGTTACACTACACTACGATTATCAATTTTACTACAAAAAAATCGGCAAAACTTTGCTATCGCAACAGTTTGTCCAAATGATCCCCAAAGGTGAAATATGTATACGAATAAATACAATATGTAGGAATACCGTGATCGTAAATACGTGTCGTTTTACTGTGACTGAAACGATTTTAACATTCAAACATAAAGCGCACCTGGCTCTTGACCCCGTTCCCGGCGCGCTTTGTGACACGATCTTACTAAACAAAATAAAAAAAAAAAAAACAAGGCGTCGTATCGAGGTTATTGTAACAAACATAATAGTTGAGCTAATATTTGTTAAAGTTTGTTTCGATCCAACGCCTAAATTAAGTAAACAGAGGCACGGCAAAATATAAATAACTAGCTTTCGCCCACGACTCCGTCCGCGTGAAATTAAAAAATAATATAAAACATAGCCATATGTTACTCACTGACAACGTAGATTTTAATGGTGAAAGAATTTTTGAAACCGGCCCAGTAGTTTTTGAGTTATTTCATTACAATCAAACAAACAAAGTTTTCCTCTTTATAATATTAGTGCAGATAAAAAAATAACGGCCATTACGATATTTCACATTTTCAGTTATTTTAATAAAGTAACTAAAATGAATATTTTTGTGAAGTAAAAGTATTGTATGATATGCCGAAACTGACTAAAGATGAAGTCATTTCTGTTTACCCGAATTATTTCTGCTACTATGAGCAGGACCCTAATATTTTTCTCATCTTTACGAGGCAAATGCCATTAAGTTGTCTACTTTGGCTCAGAATTATAATTTACTTATTAAGATACCTCTTATAAGTGTCGTTGAATGAAAAAAATATATTAAAAAAGTCACAACACAACGTTATTTATGTCTATAAAGTATTTTGTTTTACTTATTATTTCTTTTTATTGTTAAAAATATTAGTAGATTTTTGTTAATTTACTAATGTTTCCTTTAACCATTCCAACTAAGCTCTAGGCTTGTGCTAGGATATGGTTCACGACAATAGTCGAATGGCGGGATTCGAACCCTCGACCGCAAGATCGGTAGTCCGTACCCCAAACCATTAGGCTATTGGCGCTTAAATAAAGATGAAGCTCTCAACATAATTAGTAAGCCTTTGCAAAATTGTCACGACCCAAATTGACTACCTCTGGCTGTTCTTTTCTAATAACAATAATAGTTATGTTATTTTCTTTCGATTACATAAAGTTGTCGACAAATACGATGTCTCTTAGTATAACGGAGGCTAGTCGGATATTCTTAAGGCAAAATATTCAACTATTCAAATTCTAATAATCTCTTTGACCCATTCTTTTAGGAGTTTCTTTGAAATTTGTTATGAAGGAACGGTCTCGCAACAAAAGAATAATGTATGTGGATAAAGTAAAAGCTATATTATCTCTTTTGTTCCCACTTTCGTTGAATTAAATATTTTAATACTATTGTTCTTTTTATATGACAATGCAGTCTCATTTCTATTTCACTGTGTTTCAATTCATCATAGATTTAAACGAAGATGATTTGTAAAGTGCCAAGATTTAATTAAAATCAGACAAAGACTCTACGGATGTATATAACTTTAAAAAGTATCTTAGTTGCCATTTTCTTGATAGACGAACTGACAGTGATATTAATGCTGGGTTTCTGAAGTTTCCATTTATTATATCACTAGCTGTTTTCTTGCGACTTCATCCGCATGAATTTATGAAAAGTTTATTTTATTGTTTACATTTATCAAATTATCAATTGCAAATGTCAAAATGACATGACATGATGACAAACCATGGCAACCTTGCTTCCTTGATGTTGGCAGCAACTTATGGTCTCTTTCCCACATTAGGGGTTTTATCCAAATTATTTACCCCCTAAGTTTAATGGCGTGAAAATATATAGCCTAAAGCGTGACGTAAGTGTAGGGCTTTTTATTAAAAAAATAATTATTCAAAAATATGCTGTAATTGCTGACATCTCAGGCAACAAAGGAGTGTGTGTTTACGCTTTATTATATTAGTATATATAGTATAGATAAAATACTCGATCAGTCATTTATCTGGAATGGATTAAACTTCAAAATAATTCCGTGTGATTTATTTAAAATTCAGCTGTACAATAATTATTTTGCTGAAAACGCATTGAAATTCAAATTTATGTACACAAGTGTGCAAAATATAACGGATAGATTATTTTATTGAAAAATTAATCCAGGGAATGTAACCATCACTGCTGAAGCATGTGTACAAACATATGGTTATCCTTCTCTCTCACTCTCCTTAGATAGAGATAGCAATATCTTGTCTTTTAAATATTAAGCAGTAGAAAATTTAGTTTAATCGCTGGTCTACAGTGAAAATTATTATGTATAGTGTAGCAGTTGATCTACATTTTCTTTCAGTAAAAAAGTCCGCATTTCCCTTTGCGGTGATTGAGTGAACTTATGGAATGGAACAAATTCTTTCTGCTCATTCGTGTTGAAACTAAATTTATTGAAATTTATTCAACGAATAATATTCTTACATCTTCAATATACATTGCCTCAGGCGTAGCTACTCTGAATCGTGTACTAAAGGTCGATTACTGTATCCAGAGTTAATATTTACTATGTTAACATTATTTCAATCACACAATCAATCTAAAACAAAAATACAAGATGATTTTATTTCATGAATTTCTTATGTAATAAAAGATATGAAAGTAATGAACAAACGAAGAAATGTAAAAAGGTTACAAGCATTAATATTAAACAAACATTACACCTAACAGATTGTATGGCTATGATACTTATGACACGAACACCTCTCTTTTGAAGTTCACAGTGAAATGGATACACATATAGTCGAATTCAATGGAAATTGAAACTATGATGAGACTATATAAACAATTTACAACTTTGTAAGGTTGTAATCACAGACTTATTAAAAACAGACATGTTTGTATTATCAATGTAAACATTACAACTTTCCAAAATCAGTCTATCTTACTAATTTGGATGGACGTTTGTTAGAAGATACAATTCTGGAGATACCTCCAGAACAGCTAAAGCAGAAGGCAAGAAGTAAAGGTTGGCATGGTATGGGCATGTTTTGAGGAGGTATGAATCGCATGTAACAAGGAAAACGTTAATTATGAGTGTGGAAGGGTGAACCGGTAGAGGTAGACCTAGAAAGAGATGGATGGATTGCGTGAAAGGAGACATGATCAAGAAGGGAGTGATGACTGAGATGACGTATGATAGAGTTATGTGTAGGACAAAAACCCATTACGTCGACCCTACGGGAGTAGGATAGGAAGAAAGACGATGATGATCTCCAGAACAGCTTAACCGATCTCGCAGAAATTTGGCACAGATGTAGAATTTAGTCTGGAAATACACGTACTCGTAGGTTACAAGTAATTTTTTTAAAATTCCACTCGGATGAAGTCGCGGGCAAACAGCAAGCAGACAATAAATAACAGTGTCGGCCGGTTAAATATGTAAACATAATTTTTCATTAACATTGAATTCGATTATACATACATACTCGTGAAAGTTAGAACTCTCTTGTTAAACTATACTATCTATCTATATCTATACTATTATAATAAAGCGTAAACACACACTTCTTTGTTGCCAAAGATCTCAGCAATTACAGGATATTTTTGAATAATTCCTTTTTTGATAAAAAGCTCTACACTTACGTCATGATTTAGGCTATATATTTTCACGCCATTAAACTTAGGGTGTAAATATTTTGGATAAAAACCCTAATGTGGGAAAGAGACCATAAGTTGCTGCCAACATCGGGAAAGAAAGATTGCTAAGGTTTGTCATGTCATGTCATGTCATTTTGACATTTGTTATTGATAATTTGACAAATGTTAACAATAAAATGAAGTTTTTATAATTTCACGCGGATGAATCCGCACGCGAACAGCTAGTTGAATAATAAAAAGTACCTAACGTAATGTACATTAGTATTAAAATGTATTTCCCAAAGCCCAAAGCGGAATTTTATCTTCACTTTCCGTATTTTAATGCCATTCTTAAGTACACGATATACTCAACTTAACGGATAAATATCTAATTTATATTAATACGATTACGTTTCTGTATAATTTGAGAAAATTAAATTTTGCGGCGCGCAAAATTATTTAATCATCGACGTTACGCGAACGGTTCAAAATCTTAAAATACTTTCACCTTTGTAAATGAACATGTTAACCAAAATTGTACACAAAAAGCAAGCAAATTGATAAACAATATACTTACTCAACTATTATTTTAACTAAGTACATATACTTAGAAAATAGTTTTTATTGCTTTATCAAAGTCTGGTCAATAATGTCCCACAACAAGTGAGACTAGTAAATTGAAATTATCTACCCAATTATTGGTTTTCTATTAACCGACAATATCTTTTGCTCGTTCGATGTTGGAATATTCGTTTCGATAGAAATTATTTTCTCGCCTAACATACCCTTGTTATTTACAGAGCCCAGGACATATGGAAAAGGGAAATATCCTTTTGCTGTATCTCCCTTCCTCTGTTTATTAAAATTGGCGTGGCATCTGAAACTTATTAAATTATTCTTAGACTAGCTTTCGTTCCCGTGGAATAAAAAAAAAACAAAATGAGTAGCCTATGTGTTCTTCCAGATTATCCTCTATGTCTATGCCAAATTTCATCGAGATCCGTTCAGTCGTTTAGGCTACAAACTCTAACAAACATCCATCCATCTAAACTTTCGCATTTATAATATTAGTAAGTTGTCTAACGGCAGGTGTCGCTGTTCTATATGAAATCTATGTCTGCTTGCTTGTTTGTTAACTATAAAAAATAGAACGACGTCGTATTAGTTTGTAATCTTACTAATATTATAAATGCGAAAGTTTAGATGGATGGATGGATGTTTGTTAGAGTTTGTAGCCTAAACGGCTGAACGGATCTCGATAAAATTTGGCATAGATGTAGAGTACAGTCTGGAAGAACACATAGGCTACTTAGTTTTTTTTTAATTTCACGCGGACGGAGTCGCGGGCGAAAGCTAGTTATTTTATACATGTCATCATCACCCTGCATTTATCCCATTCTATGTGAGTTCTACAAATCTGATTTCTTCATACAAAATTCTATCATTCGTCCTTTCAGTCGTGATTTCCTTCTTATTACGTCATCATCCATCTCTTCCTAGTACACAATTATAAAGGAAAAATATTCTAATACAACTAACATTGTCCTTTGAGATATAAACTGTGTTAATGTTAATGATAAAGTTATTTCGCTTGTATTTGTATATACCATTAGCAAAGTTTAAGTAGCTCCGTCTCTTTGCAGTACTGGCTTACACGTGACCCCTAACTTCATTACAAACTTTTACCTGTGCGTCATATTGTAATACTCGTATGTTACGTAACATGTTTAATGTAATCTATATAACTTTGTTAACTATTATTTTTATTTACTAACTTATGAATCTTAATATAAAAGTTTAACGTTGGACTATATTGAGATTGTACAGTGGTCGAGCCCGCTTTAACATCTTCGCACGGGCCGGCGAAATACCCCGCCAACAAAGACAGGCGTGAAGTGGGAGCAATTCCGCGTATAGAGAAAGTATGGGGAGTCGAAGTAGATTTGGCAAAGAAAGGGGGCGCACAAGAAAGGGAAATATCCGCGTCCCCTCCTCTGACAATTAAAGGGATGTACATCTGCAAACGTAGATGTTCATAGGCATCTCTCACTTCGCTATTTAGGCGAATGTATAATAAGTGGCCGCATGTTCGTTTGCTACCTTATGATATAAAAAAGATTATTTAATTCGTCCGTTAATTGTAAAGTCAGTTAGGAGTCTTGTTCATTTTTTTTGTATTAACTAGTTACGTTTAAAAAACTCTAGAAATAATGTTGGAGTTAAACATAAAGTAATACACAGCGGTGCCGAAACAAATGGCCGTAATCTGTAGAACAGTGTTTCCCGTTCTGTCCGCCGCGTCCCCCGGGGCGTCCTTGCGAGCTGGGTAAAAATAAAGCAAGGGTTGTAGGGTTCGCATGGCAATAAAAATACGACATATTCACAGAGTGGACTGTTCCTGTACACTCTATATAAATAAAAATGAAACTCTGGTTTCAGCTTGTTGCTCGCCTCCAATTATCGGATGTTTTTTTAGTAAAATGTTCTCAATCATACTAGTCATACTAGTATTATAAATGCGAAAGTTTAGATGGATGTTTGTTAGAGTTTATAGCCTAAACGGCTGAACTGATTTCGATGTAATTTTGTATATCGAGGATAGTCTGGAAGAACCCATGGGCTACTCACTTTTGTTTTTTTTTAATTCCACGAGAACGAAGTCGCGGGCGAAAGCTAGTATTGATATAGCATTTAAAATTAAGACGTTACGATCTCAGAGTGATGTCTTTACATGTCTATAACCCCTTAAATGTCTATCACCATTACGTAGGTAAATTGCATTGATTTATTCAATTTAATGGACTTGTGTCACCTTATTCAGCTCGCTCTATTGTTATTCCGACTAATTGAGTTTGTTGAACGTATTTACATATTCATCGAGAAATGTGGGACGAAATGTGATGTAATATACACTCACTATGAAATAAGGTGTCAATTGTTTCATTACTACTTTATTGTACACTAGCTGTTGCTCGCGACTTCGTCCGCGTGAAATTACAAATATAACCTATTACGTTGGCCCTTTTTTTCAACCTATTACCAAAAGTATTAACTTAGTAGTAATCTACGTAATAACAGAAATCTACCAATGCAAGATTCCAAATTTCTAAGTCCGGTAGCTTGTAAGCTGATTTTTCGGTTACCCTTATTGTTTGTGTTCGCGATATCTTCTAAACTACTCCAATTTTAATACTGTAAATGACAATTTTATTCTACATTAAATTCTCCTGATAACAAACGCATTTATTTGGATAAGGATTAATATTGAAACCAATAAAAGAACGCTGCAAATAGCGTTGGATTTTTAATTCATTTTGTAAACACAAAAGTGGTTATTGTAAGAAAACTGTTAAAGATAGATATATGCTATCGCGCACTTTTCTGTAGAACTTTTTAAGATCTACAATTCTTTCATACATCATTTTTATATACCTCTAACGGTTTAGGCAGCGTAAGCCGAGAAAAGTTAAAGTTTAGTGAGTTTTTAACGCCGGCGTCCAGAAACACGCTGTTTATTAATAGTTCCTGAACATTAGTAATAATAAAATATAGCCTATGTTACTCACAGATAAATTACCTTTCTGATGGTGAAAAAATTTTTAAAATCGGCGCAGTAGTTTTTGAGTTATTTCAATACATACAAAAATACCAATCTTTCCTCTTTATAATATTAGTATAGATAACATATCTGGCACATTGTATGTCGATTTCGGTATACATTTCATTTAATCTGATTTTCTCTATTAAATAATACTGAAGTCACAAGTTGGTAAACATAAACAACTACTAAGTAGTTAAAATGTACATCATCATCATCATCACCAGCTCACTATACGTCCCCTAAGGGGCTCGGAGACTACCCTAAGAAACGATTAGGCTATAGTCAACCACGCTGGCCCAGTGCGGGTTGGTTGACTTCACACATATCTTTGAATTTCTTCGCCGATATGTGCAGGTTGCATTACGATGTTTTCCTTCACCGTAAGAGTCGCGTAAATTGTACATATGAAATTCGAAAATCATATTGGTACATGGCGAGATTCGAACCCAAGACCTGTAGAATACAAGTCAAGTGCTTAAACCCCTGAGCCACCGACGCTCTAAATGTACGAGTTAGTACAATTCAACTGTTTCATTTAGAGTTATTTCGCTTTTAAACAACATTTTATTTGCGACAAGACTTGTCAAGATGTTTGCATTTCGTTCGAGAGGGAAACGATTTCTTGTACGTAGCTTCATTACTTAGATGTATTTAATCTTTTTTATAATTCGAATAAACCACCAGTGCAATTTAAAATTTTGAAACCCCGACATTTATTCTGGATCTGGATAAAAAAATTGAATATTATTTAGACCTCGATGATTTTGGCCCATGTTGGATGAATGAGGTGGAGAAAGACTAATGTGAGCGTGAGTGAATTTAAGTCCGAGAATGGGTCGAGGTGGGAGACCATGGGAGAGGAGACTTACATCGTCGGAGACTTAGTCTCAATTTGGGCCCAGACCCAATACTAGACCAAGGTCTAGTTTTGTCTGGATCTAACATACGAGTTGACTGGCGGACTTCTGGTCTCGAGGTTTGTCTTAACATTTTAAGCAATGACAAAGTTTATAGCCATACTGACCGACGTTACGGGGTGTAATGTTACATGTTACATGGCGAGCGTTAATGTATTATTTCGTAGTGTTACAGGGAAATCAGGTAGAGGAACATACGCAATAGCAAGGCAATGCAAATGTCCTGTCTATGCGTTAATTTAGCAAGCCTCGGTTAACACGTATAGCGGTCTTAAGAAAACTACGCGAATATTTCTTTACATATGTGGTCCGGTTGAAGTTAAACGACTTTTCATTCCAGTGCAGCCGGAATGGCCGCTTCAAATAAATGACCTTTTGTTCTAGCTAAGGAATTACTGCACTTACTGCAACTTGATTTAGAAACGTCTGGGAATATAATGTTGGATATTATATAAAGTATTTTGTGTGACAATAATTCTCTTTGAATTATTTCGCTTCGAGTTAATTCAATCAACGTAGTTAGAATAATATATGTATAATGTTAAAATATACAATGATTACGAGCTTTTTGACATGAGATCATACAATTTTTCCTTTAACAACCCAAAAAGAAATATAAAACAAATGCAATTAACTGAATTCCTCACTTCTGCTAAGAACCCTTGACAAAATTGTTGCCGTTTAATATAATGGAAGCCTTAAGTGTCCGTTATTTGTTAGCTTAAGTGGACAAAAATATCTGTACACTTATATACCGAAATATCGGTACACTTTTAACTAAAAGAGAAGTGTAAATCATTTTTATTTATTTAATTATCTTATTTAATTAAAACGTGGTAGACATATTTAACAGTGGTAGAGCCCGCTTTAACATCTTCGCACGAATGGGCCGGCTCGCCCGGTGTAATACCACGACCACACAGAAAACAGGCGTGAAGTGGAAGCAATTCCGCGTTTCGTCTGATGATTGTGGTGCCGGAGGCCTAATTTTAGTCCCTTTCCCTTTCCACCCTTTTCTTAAGAGGAAAGGATAGGAAAGAAAAGTGGATTTGACGGTGGAGGAGACTCATAGGAAGGGGAAATGTCTTCTTTATGTGCGTCTCCTCCTCCGTCAATTAAGGGTAGGCAGCGCATCTGCAATTTCGGATGTTTATGGGCAGTGGTCGCTTTCCATTTCGGTGGATTCAGGTGGCCGTTTGCTCGTTTGCCACCTTGTATTATAAAAAAAAAACCATATAATTGCGAAAGTTTGAATAGATATTTCATAGAGTTTGTAGTCTAAACGGCTGAACGGATTTCGATGAAATTTGGCATATGTAGAGGATACTCTGGAAGAACACATAGGCTAGTCACTTTTGTTTTTTTTTAATTCCACGTGGTCGGAGTTTCTGGCGAAAGCTAGTTAAAAAATCAATATAAATGCGAAAGTTTGGATGTATGGATGAATATTTGTTAGAGTTCGTAGTTTAAATTGAACGTAATTCATAATCATTTGGCATGTAGAGGTAGAAGATAGTCTGGAAGAACACTTGGGCTATTTACTTTTGTTCCTTTTAATTCCACACGGACGGAGTTGCGGGCGAGAGCTAGTTTAACATAACTCTAAAGTAAAAAATATATTTATATTATTTTAGAGTTATGTGGCCATTACATGAACTCGCTGTGTACGCTTTTATTATGAGATAGTGTTGTAAAAAGCTTTCTTAATTCTAGAAGAAGCTTTCAAGTATATGCATTTAAGATTATTATCATGATATTTTTAAAAAGACTACGAATTTCTGTGTCCTTTTTTGATTATTAATTTTGTTACATACTCAATGCCATAGTCTTGGTCGTTAAATGTTCACTAAATGAGTGTACAGCGTAGATTTAGTATGAAAAATCATTGTGAACCTGCTTATCTAATTATGACTCTGTGTACAGGATTTAGCTTTTTTTTTTTAAAATTAAAACACAATGTAACTTTATAAAATAATATAAGGCTTTGTATTACGATATTTTTTATTTTGATTGAATAGAACAAAAAGTAAATCCGAAAAGTAAATTGAGTTCTCCTTGACGTTAAAACCATTTCTTATCTGCATTATTGAACAATTCATCTCAGTGAAATGGAAAAAGGAGTGAGTGAGCTAGATTTCACGAGGTTCACTGAATCTTATTATTGGTCGTGAACGATGAAAGGATAAAAAGTATTAAAAATAATACAACAGTCTACCGACCTTTATGTAAATAAGTTTGTGTATACTGGCCTTTTGTTACTAAAAAAAACAAAACAGAATACCAACTAAATTCAATGTAAAGTCACAGTAATCTTACTAATATTATAAATGCGAAAGTTTAGATGGATGGATGTTTGTTAGAGTTTGTAGCCTAAACGGCTGAACTGATCTTGATGTAATTTAGCATAGATATAGAGCATACTTTGGAAGAACACATAGGCTACTTGCTTTTGTTTTTTTTTATTCCACGCGGACGGAGTCGCGGGCGAAAGCTAGTAATGTATAATCCACTAAAATTTACCAGCGACTTCGTTCGCGCGAAATAAAAAAAAAAACCTTAGAAAGTAGTATATGTGTTCTTTCCGATTATTATATACGTACGTAAATATCAAACATCCATCCGTCCATCCATAAAAACGTCGCGCATTTATTATACTAATAGATGTATGTTAAAATGGAAATAAACAAAATACGTCATAAATAAGAAAATACAGATATTAACACCGTAAGAGAAAACATTTTTATTGTAATAATAAAATTGTTAACGTGTTAGTAGTTAGGCTTTATTATTTTCTAATGTTAGCGAGACTACTTCCAAAGCTTGCTTTTGTCGCTATAATATCTTTGGTCTCCGAAAAATCATAAAATTCCTGATTTGTTAACGGTATCGTAATGAAACTAATATTAAAATGTGAGAGTTTAGATGGATGGATGTTTGTTAGAGTTTTTAGCCTAAACGGCTCAACAGATTTCGATGAAACTCGGTATAGATATAGAGGATAGTCTGGAAGAACATACAGGCTACTCACTTTTGTTTTTTTTTTGATTCCACGCGGACGGAGCCGCGAGCGATTTTCGCATTTATAATATTACTATGATACTATGATTATATTAGTGTAGATAAGTAAAGTATAGAAGATGTGAAAAAAAAAATTGTTTTATTATATAATAATCAATCTATACTTAATATTATAAAGAGGAAAACTTTGTATTTTTGTATGTATTGAAATAACTCAAAAACTACTGGGCCGTTTTTAAAAAATGTTTCACCATCAGAAAGGTAATTTATCTGTGAGTAACATAGGCTATGTTTTTTGTTATTTTTTAATTTCACGCGGACGAAGTCGCGAGCAACAGCTAGTTTATTATAAAATAACAACATAATTTAAAACAACAGCTGTTGCAAACCTAAAGCCGCAAAAAGGAAGTAAGAAATGAAAATTATTTACAAATTTATATTAACATTGCACGTGTTTGTGCTCCGTAAACGTTTCATTTTATTGTTCTCAATTTGTTTTATTATGCTCGGGTTTCTTCGCTTCAGCGGATTTTTGTGTTATTATAAAAAGTAAAGTTGAAAATGTTATCTGTTTAAGTATATCTCATATACGATAAGAAGCAAATCGCTATATGGGATGTTGAATATTTAGAAAATAAGTAAGATTTAGTATAACGAACGGCGAATGATTTGCGTGCGTCCAAAATCAAGGAAGAGAAAGTACAACGATGCAGGGAAGGGGTTAGAACACGGAACAAGGTAATGTATGATGTGTATGACTTCCTGCACAAAAGAACTATAAATACTGCCACGGTTGCATAGGTTTTAAAATTATGAAGAAATAATAAAATTATATGTGTGCTAAAATTATATATCTTACTAATATTATAAATGCGAAAGTTTAGATGGATGGATGTTTGTTAGAGTTTGTAGCATAAACGGCTGAACGAATATCGATGAAATTTGGCATAGACGTAGAGGATAGTCAGGAAGAAGACATAGGCTACTCACTTATGTTTTTTTTTAAATTCCACGCGGACGGAGTCGCGGGCGAAAGCTGGTTTACAAAATAATTTCTCAAATAAAGTTAAAAATATTTTAAATAATTCATCCTTTCAAATTTCATTAATTTCATCTTTTTGACAAGTTCATCGCCGTTTGTTAGAAGACTTTTTGTTTGTGAAATTTCTTTAACGAGAATTTAAAAACTAATTATACTTTACTTGGCATTTTCGATATGATTAAAAGAAGTTCTATAATACTTGACATTTTTAATTACATTTGTATTGACACAAACTAGTGTAAAGTTGCAGCTAATAGCTAGATTATGTAACAATACGTTTACTTTATTTTTCATCATCATCTCCTTATCCTACTCCCGTAGGGTCGGCGCGACAGGTTTTTGTCCTCCACATAACTCTATCATACGTCATCTCAGTCATCACTCCCTTTTTGATCATGTCACCTTTTACACAATCCATCCATCTCTTTCTAGGTCTACCTCTACCGATGTACCCTTCCACACTCATAACTAACGTTCTCCTTGTAACATGCGATTCATCCCTCCTCATAACATGCTCATACCATGCTAACCTTTTACTCCATACCTTCTCTACGTTTACTTTATTTTTAAATACTTAATTTAGTCCTTGTCTATTATTTCTATGGCTTCTGTCTACTCTATTTTCAATCTAATTAGTAGCTCCTTACATTATTAAGCGAATTAAAATACGATCATTTTCTAATAAAACCAGTTTGCGATAGACATTGACTACGCTCCCTTATCTAAGAAAACTTCCATCACTGTTACGTCCAAGAACCGTCTCTTATTCCTTTTCTCTGATAAGAATGATTTGTCTCCTTCAAGTGACAAAAATGGTTCGCCGACTGTGAAGTTAGATTAAACGATAGTCAGACATTCAGGATATCAGCGTAAAGTAATATTAATTCGTATTTCATTTTATTAACATATCTGGATAAAATTTGTTAATACCAAAACTGAGTTTACATGAGGTCTGATTGAATTAGTTACTAGTTGCCTGATTGCACCGAGAGAAGCAGAGCACAAGCGGTCGATGTTTTAGGTTAGGTTTGGGACGAGAAAGCTATTATTTATATCGTCTTATACGAATTGGTTTATATCTGATTTACATTGTTTGATTCTCTAAGGGGGGACAGCTCCTGTCTTCTGTCGACGCCAATGAAACACAGTAAACACTCTCCGGATAGGGAGATACCTGTCTTCCTTTAAGTTTTTTGTAAATTATCGCTTAAATCAAGTGTAGTCTGGTATATATACTAGTTTTTATAATTAACCGACTTTATTTTATAAATACAAATCTTAATTTAGAGTAAACATAAATGGAAACACAATTTAAATTAAGTTCCGTTCGCTGTTTATTAAAATACATTCGTCGTGTAATGAAACGTTTTCGATGTCGGTCACAGCATTGTTCAATATATCAGCGGCAGCCTTTTGCCTTGTGCGGGCAGCGTGAAGCCTAATTGATGTTTCGCCCCATTGCCTATGTAACGATCCCTCAAAAAGGAAATCAACTTTTGTGTAAAAATTGGGAACTGTTTTACATGTTATTGTTTTTGACGAATCAAAATATTCGACGTCGTAACAGAAAGAAATGAGGGAAAATATTTATGCATGGGTTACTCATCAATTTGACTGAAAACATTTTATAATGATCCTATTATTATGAGTTTACCAGTGTTATAAATAAGATGTTATAGTACCTTTCATGTTACACATCATCATCTTCCTTCTTATCCTCCGTAAGGTCGGCGCATCAGGTTTTTGTCCTGCACATAACTCTATCATAAGTCATCTCAGTCATCACTTTCTTTTTGATCATGTCACCTTTCACGCAATCCATCCATCTCTTTCTAGGTCTACCTCTACCGGTGTACCTTTCCACACTCATAACTAACGTTCTCCTTGTAACATGCGAGTCATCCCTCCTCATGATACATGCCCATACTATGCTAACCTTTTACTCCTTACCTTTTCTACCACCGAGACCTTTGATGTTACACATTTTCAAATAAACATTGATATGTTCTGGGACTCTAGTCGCTGTCTATTAGATTGCTTGCCAGGATTTTTTTGACATAACTTGGCATAAAGTCCGTCCAAGAAACCTTGTTAGTTTTCGTTGATTAAAGCTTCTTGATAAACCTATGTCTATATCTAGCCGACACCGTTATGTATTGCTCTCTGAAATAAATACAAATATTATATAAACCCAAAACGCTTCATTAAAACTGAAAAACATTTTTGGGCCTTAAACCTACTCTGGAGTCTTCAAAACACCCTAAAATGTCGCCGCAATCTGTGCAGTTTTTACCATGTGTATACCAAATTCACAAAAAACAAAGGAAAATAAATGCTCGTAGTCGATTTAACCGCATTCATCAAAGCGGCATAAAGCCGGCTGAAACGAAAACTCACAAGCCTCAGTAAAACTTGCTCGTGAAAATTTCATAAACGACTTTTGTTTTTCATTGTGCTAGTGTCGCTTTTAGCTTTGTAAAATTGATACGAAAAGCTTTCATAGTGTAAGCCCGGGAATACATGTAACAGTAGCTGGCACATGCCAGATACAAGCATGTGTAAACGCTAACTGGCATGCAAGATTGCATGACATTTGATTATGTAACAGCTTATGCAAGTTTAGGGAGTGATCGAAGGGGTTACAAAACTTGACACACAAGTATTGTTTCGTGAACTGGCATGCAAGAAACAGTTATATTTTACTGGGATGTGTATACGCATTGCGCTATTAAACGGTTCATACCACTAACTGTCATGCAAGCTAATTATAGCTTCAGTATATTAATACTGATACGCCGCCGCCTCCGCCACCCTCCCGCCCTCATGCGTTAAATGTTAACTTTCTCACTGCTGCATTCAGATAGAACTCTGAGTATTGTTATCAGCCCTCATATAATGTTAAATAACAGCCGTTGCCTAGTTTCGCAAATAATTGTAATTTTATTTTGCGAAAAATTCGATAATTGATAACATACTTCGGAAATGTTGACAAAAATAATATAGACATGTCGATTAATTATTAATTGATAAAAAGTATAAAGAAAGATTAAAAACTTACCTATTCTATTTTAAAGATAATTGTGCGTCGGTTAAATATACTCTTCTATCGACGCCTATCTATACTATTATAATAAAGCGTAAACACACACTTCTTTGTTGTCTAAGATGTCAGCAATTATAGCATATTTTTGAATAATTCTTTTTTTAATAAAAGGCCCCAAACTTACGTCATGCTTTAGGCTATATATTTTCACGCCATTAAACTTAGGGGGTAAATATTTTGGATAAAAACCCTAATGTGGGAAAGAGGCCATAAGTTGCTGCCAACATCAAGAAAGAAAGATTGCTAAGGTTTGTCATGTCATGTCATGTCATGTCATTTTGACATTTGCTATTGATAATTTGACAAATGTAAACAATAAAATAAAGTTTTTATAATTTCACGCGGATGCATCCGCACGCGAACAGCTAGTTGAATAATATAAGGAAAAAAGTTCGTTGTACTTTAACAGCCAATAATAATCGTTCTTGTACCTCTCTGTAATAAGATAATATTCGAATGATCTAGAGTCTAGAAAATTAATTCCACGTGCAACTTATTCTTGATACATTATTCAAGTGTTATTTCTCATAACTTTAGACGTGAACTCAAGCTGGTTGTCGAACTCCATATTGTAAATTCTTGATCGAAGACACGATAAAAGTTCAATATCCCTTACACGTCAGTAAAAAGTGAATTATCTATACATATAATTGGAGTGTCTGTTTGTAATATCAAAAGGAAAATTCCAGATTTCGGGAAGATGATGTATTTCTGTTGATGATAACGAAAATTTTTTTGTCTGTCTGTCCGCAAGACGCGTATGTTCCGGGTAATCTCCGAAACGGCTGGGCCGATTTCGACCGGACTTTGATTGGAAGGTAACTGACATAGACGGGTATATTATAGGCTTTTTTATCTTAATGTTGCGTGGACGAAGTCGCGGGCAACAGCTAGTAAGTAATATATATAACATTGTATCAATAATCCGGTATAAGTTGCACGTTGTGTTTTAAAGATGATATTAAAAATAATGTATTTATTCAGTTTTTCTTTAATAAAAATGTAAATGTGATATCTAAAATCATTAGAAAAGATAGCGAACCAAACGTGACAAAAAAGCTAGAATATCCTCGTATTTTAAAACGTACGGTATGTATAGATCGGTATCGAATTATTATAAAAATACTTCGGCATTTGTTTTCTATCTATACTATTATAATAAAGCGTAAACACACACTTCTTTGTTGCCTAAGATCTCAGCAATTACAGCATATTTTTGAATAATTCTTTTTTTAATAAAAATGTAAATGTGATATCTAAAATCATTAGAAAAGATAGCGAACCAAACGTGACAAAAAAGCTAGAATATCCTCGTATTTTAAAACGTACGGTATGTATAGATCGGTATCGAATTATTATAAAAATACTTCGGCATTTGTTTTCTATCTATACTATTATAATAAAGCGTAAACACACACTTCTTTGTTGCCTAAGATCTCAGCAATTACAGCATATTTTTGAATAATTCTTTTTTTAATAAAAATGTAAATGTGATATCTAAAATCATTAGAAAAGATAGCGAACCAAACGTGACAAAAAAGCTAGAATATCCTCGTATTTTAAAACGTACGGTATGTATAGATCGGTATCGAATTATTATAAAAATACTTCGGCATTTGTTTTCTATCTATACTATTATAATAAAGCGTAAACCCACACTTCTTTGTTGCCTAAGATCTCAGCAATTACAGCATATTTTTGAATAATTCTTTTTTTAATAAAAAGCCCTACACTTACGTCATGCTTTAGGCTATATATTTTCACGCCATTAAACTTAGGGGGTAAATATTTTGGATAAAAACCCTAATGTGGGAAAGAGACCATAAGTTGCTGCCAACATCAAGAAAGAAAGATTGCTAAGGTTTGTCATGTCATGTCATGTCATGTCATTTTGACATTTGCTATTGATGATTTGACAAATTTAAACAATAAAATAAAGTTTTTATAATTTCACGCGGATGAATCCGCACGCGAACAGCTAGTTTTAGATAAATTTAGTAAAACGGATATCGCAAGGCTTGATTGAAGAAAATATAGAAAAAAAAGAATGTTATTAAACAATGTTATATGTTTATAATAAAGAAAACTTTTTATCTTATAGGACTACCATTTCATTTTATCCAGTTATTTTTAGTCTATGAGAAAAGGAAAAGAAATCCTAATATCTTTTTGAGGTTAAAAAAGAAATGTATTTCGTTAAAAGCTTCCATGACGCTTACGTTTTTAAGCCTTTCTTGTTTAAATTTGGAATGAAATTTTCTGAAGTATCAAGTGAAAAATTTAATTTTTTAGTATTAAAATAGATTAATATATTATTTTTGCGTGTCAATTGCATAAAAGCACAATAATTAAACGATGCAATTTTATTTCTTCACTGTATATCGGATGAATTTGTTTGAATTAACAATCTGTTATTTTTTAAAGCGCGTCACCGTCCAAATGTTAACATGTTGTCCTGCCAGTTTTTTAGAGAGGACGAAGAGAGACAACACGTTCTTTATGAAAATGAACGCATTATTTTGTCCCCCATTAACGAGTATTTCAAATAGCTGAAACAAACAGTCTTTTATAAGTCAAGATACATTCTGTACTCAAAGGATGAATAAAGTTATGTTCGATCCTTTTATTACATTATGGAAAGATGTGTCCTTAAGGGATTAACTTTTCTTATGTTATAGATATACTATATTTAAGACTAGCTGTTGCTCGCGACTTCGCCTGCGTGAAATAAAAATATAATAAAAGATGGCCTATGTAACTCACTGATAACGTAGCTTTTTGACGATGAAAGAATTTTTGAAATCAGTTTTTGAGTTTTTACAATATATGCAAAAATACAAATATTTTCTCTCTATAATATAAGTATAGATATATATGCGTAATATGAAATATGAAATATGACAGTGGCAAACATCTATCTATCCATCCAAGATGGTTGGATGTTTATTGCTACGTATCTCCAGAATCAATGGATCTTGATGAAATTTGGCACATATGCAGAATATAGTCTGAAAGAACACATAGGATACTAACTTGTTTTTGCTTGCTTTTTTTTTCAATTTCGTGCTGACGGAATTGCGGCCAAAAACTAGTAAATAAATCCAAAACAGAATATTAAATTCCCACGTAAACACGTAATAGATCCCCACTGATTAGTTTTTATTTGCTTTTGTTTTATAAAATACATTTATGTTTCTGGGAATTTGATATTCATCTACATTATTTTTATAAATTCCTCTGTGATTTAATTTAGTGATGTTGGATTTTTTTATATATTATTTGCGCGAAACATAAATTACTTACTACATTTTAAAAATAAAATAAAACAAATGATTGTAAATCATTAAAAAAAGTAATTTACATTAAATATTCTTAAAAACCAAATTTAAATCGTCTATTTATCTACATTTATCGTGTACTTGAAATAATGTTGAGTTACTCGTATATCAAGAGAATGGTGGTAAATGTTCGAAATAGACCATTGATGACCAGAGTGGTCCAGGTGGACCCCTACAGGGGTAGAAAAAAATGGGGGTCTTTGAGTTGTAAATGGGGTCCACGAAAATTTAATCTGATTGGACACAGAAGGTTGAAACTTTGAAAGGGGTACAGGGATAAAAGTTTTGGACTTTTACCATGTCTAGTTGGTAAAACATTTTACTGGTAAATCTTAAGCTTGACCGGAGTTTGTACTGTTTTCAGTAACATTTATATCTGATTTATTTAAAAAACATTTTATTATATAACAATGGTTATTCATATTGAAAAAATGTCCATTTGCAGTACAACTTGGAATCAACAATTTTATAATAATTTATTAGTTTGTTACAAAAATTAAAATGTTTATGTAGGAAAGTGGTCGAGGGCCTGGTTCCTAACTCTAGGCTCAAGGTCTTGTAGGAGCCAGGGTTCTTCCGTCTTAGTGTACAATTAGCGACAGTATCTTTCTGCCTCGCACATCCGCGTTGTGGAACAGTCTGTCCTCGGCGGTATTTCCAAACCAGTACGACTTAGGGTCCTTCAAGAAGCGAGCATACCATTTCCTCAAAGGCCGGCAACGCATCTGTAGTTTCTCTGGTGTTGCGGATGTCCATGGGCGTCGTTGACCACCTCTGTGTTACCGCCGCTCGTTTGCCCCCCTTTTCTTATAAAAAAAGTAAATATTTTCTTGTATGTCATTGTATACCCGCACACGCTGACAAAAGTTCCAAAATACCGATACATCAGCGAGAGCAGCTTGTGTTGTTGACTGACAGAGACGAATGTTCAATCGGACCCGCACGCTCTCTGAGGAATTTTGTAATTTAACAAAAGAATCTATTTCTTTGTGTGTTACGTAAATGTTTGTTTGGGCAACATTACAAATGAACGAGTTAATTAAATATCATTTATAATCTTTTCAAAAAAGGGTTAATAATGACCGACGGCCCACCATATTAATGTTAATTAACTTACAAAATGTACGGTGTTGACATTCCAATTTTTTATGTCGTTTGCTTAAAATGGGTTGCATGTTAGTCGTTTTTATATTTATCATTAGGTGGCAAACGAGCAAGCGACCACCTGAATTAGAAAATGTCGAAAATGAACGCTTTATTTTTGCGTTACTGTGAAAGATGATGTTTTTGGGTAGGAGAATAATTTTGGGCCCACCGGTGAAGACTAATAAACAGTAAAGAAACATAATTAATGTGTTCCTTATAATCTCTAGATTACAATAAATAAATAAATAAATAAATCCTTTATTATTTCACTTTAAAAAATATATACATTTCATGAGAGCCTTGGCTCCTGCACTAGGTTCCCCTGTGCTGCAGGAGCCAATCCCTTTCCCCATTTGTGAAGAGCAATACTTATTCATAAGTATCTAAACATAAAATACAAAGAAAAATACAAACAATAATATTATAATTTAAATATTTTAAAGTATAATAGATTATACTGACAATAGAAAAAAAATATTATATTATTTAAAATCTCATGATTACATTTAGACTTTACAAAGAGAAAAAGACTGCTGTATTATTTAATTTTAATATTTTCAATATTTGTATTTGATTCTTTTACACGCTTTTATTGTTCTATCATCTAGTATTTTTTATCATCAGCCTATGGTCGTCTACAGCTGAACGTCGGCCTTACCATCGATTGCCACAATGTCCGGTGCCGCCCTGTGAGTTAGTAAATATATTTGTATTCCATTGTATTTGTTATATTTTTTATTTCTTTGATACGGTAGCTTTTTGAAATACTCAGTTTGAAATCGCGTCGCGGTCGTAATCGGGAGAGGTCTGTAAAGAGCCAGGTGTATTTTATGTTAGAATGTTAAATTGTTTCAGATATACTCAAACGCCATTCATTTACGAGTTTCATATAAATATACGTTGCCTTGGTGAGTACTACGATTTTTTTAGCCGTACTATATTTTACTTAAGCTATTATTATTTTCGATTGGTCTAAATCTTTTTTTTTTATTTACAAATATTAATAGATTTTTATCTAATATTTCCTTTAACCATTCCAACTAAGCTCATGGCTTGTGCTAGGATATGGTTCACGACAATAGTCGAATGGCGGGATTCGAATCCTCAACCGCAAGATCGGTAGTTCGTACCCTAATTAGGCTGTTAGCGCTTAATCTGTTCTGTCTATTTACGATTTGCCTTCAAATTTTTATATGTGTAGTGAGATAAACTATGAAAGATTCTATTCTGCAGGTCACAGATAAATTACGATCAATCATTTCACCCTTTTTTTTAATTCCAATAATATTCATGTAATTATAACGCCAAATCTTAAGCTCAAGAACCGTAAATTAAAATTTTCAATAACAGCTACAGGAAATATCATTGTCAGACACATATTTTTGAAATACGATATATTTCGAATAGCAATGAACATTATTATATTTGTGGGAAACCTTACGGGAAAAGATGCTTATATTTTTGTTCGGCGGGAGGGAAGCTAAGTTAATGTTCGACGTCAGATCTTTTGACTTCGGCACTGTGTTATAGTAAAAAGTTTTCCCTCTAAATAACTGTACTAACTCGTACATTTATTTAAAGCGACTGGGTACGGAATTTTTTAATTCCACGCGGACGGAGTTGCAGGCAAAAGCTAGTGTATATAATGCTAAGTTCTATTCGACTAAAGTTATAGAAATATACATAACTAGCTGTTCCCGTGCGGCTTCATCCACATGAAATTATGAAAATTTTATTTTGTTGTTTACATTTGTCAAATTATCAATAGCAAATGTCAAAATGACATGACATGACAAACCTTGGCAATCTTGCTTCCTTGATGTTGGCAGCAACTTATGGTCTCTTTCCCACATTAAGGTTTTTATCTAAAATATTTACCCCCTAAGTTCAATGGTGTGAAAATATATAGTCTAAAGCGTGACGTAAGTGTAGGGCTTTTTATTAAAATAAGAATTATTCAAAAATATGCTGTAATTGCTGACATCTTAGGCAACAAAGAAGTGTGTGTTTACGCTTTATTATAATAGTATAGAAGTATAGATATAGATAGTATAGATGATGAATGCTTGTTGATATTCTATTTTCATTTTATAAAGCGATATTTATGTACTGTGATTGTCGATGTATTAGGTCGATGTAAACGTTTTAGCTACTATGTAAATGGGCTAAGGAATCAAGTTTATTCACCCCTCAATAGAGGATTTGAGTACGTTTCTGTGTTAATGTATAATTCATACATCTCTATTCCGAAATATTATTTACAAAACACTCACTAAGATAAATAAACATTGACTAACAGCGTCTTAATACATTAACGGAGTGGTACGTTACATAGGTAATATTATTTACTATTTATAATATAACAGTATAGGACCAACCCAGTGGGGATAAGTCGAACTAATACGAAATGATGGAAATAAAGAGATTCAAATATATAGAGCAAGCATAGTTGGCACTTCACTTGAAACATTTTTCACATAATCATCACTAACGCTATCTATCAATAGATCCTTAAACCACATATCAACATAATTAACTAGCTTTCGCCCGCGACTCCGTCCGCGTGGAATAAAAAAAAAGTGAGTAGCCTATGTGTTCTTCCAGACTATCCTCTACATCTATGCCAAATTTAATTATGATACATATGTACGTTCAGCCGTTTAGGCTACAATCTCTAACAAACATCCATCCATCCATCTAAACTTTCGCAATTATAATATTAGTAAGAAGTAAGATTGTATTTAAATCAATTGTCAATATTTAAATTATTTTGCATTATTGTTTCGTTTTTTTTTATAACAAAAGATGTTTTATTACAAGGACACTAGGTGGCGTACTAAACTTAACTACTCATATACCTTTCAGAGAAAGTACCGGTGAAATTTTTTTCTTTAATATGCCGCGTCTATATACTATTTAAATGTCTTTGGATGAAAATGAATTATTAAAGCTCACTAGCGCCCCCTACTTATGTCATAGCGTCACGAAAACGTCTAGTCTTTCATACCAAACTCCTGTATATGCACCGCGGTAGTCTTAGTTGTGTTATAGTATTATATGTACTTGACATTGGCGAAATCTCTATGGAAACGCCATTAACACAAAAAGTAACACAAAAGTGAAATCTTTCATGTTAAAGAATGTACATTGATAGATAGGAGGTTGATTAACCATATCCCTGGACTATCCCACTCTGTACGTCGGCGCATAAGGTTTGATAAAATCTTAATTTTGGCTTCATTTTTACGGGCGACCTGCCTGTCGTCAACCCTAGCTGGGTGAAATAAATTACAACTGTTCTTATTTTTTAATTAAATTAAAAAACAAATGTATAATTATAAACTAAATAATTATAGCTGAAAACTTTAATTACTTCTAAAAATACACCAAAAGTAAATACTAAGTTAAACAAATATTACACATACTAGCTGTTCCCGTGCGGCTTCATCCGCATGAATTTATGAAATTCTTAATTTATTGTTTACATTTGTCAAATTATCAATTGCAAATGTCAAAATGACATGACTTGATGACAAACCATGGCAATTTTACTTCCTTGATGTTGGCAGCAGCTTATGGTCTCTTTCGCACATTAGGGTTTTTATCCAATTTATTTACCCCCTCAGTTTAATAGCGTGGAAATATATAGCCTAAAGCGTTACTTAAGTCTAAGTGTTTTTATTAAAAAATGTATTATTCAAAAATATGCTGTAATTGCTGACATCCTACGCCACAAAGAAGTGTGTGTTTACGCTTTATTATATTATAGAATAGAATAGAATAGATATAGATAGATATAGATAGATATAGATAGATATAGATAGATATAGATAGATATAGATAGATATAGATAGATATAGATAGATATAGATAGATATAGATAGATATAGATAGATTAGTATATTAGTATTAGTATAGTATAGATTATACTCACAAAGTATACTTGTTATCTTGGTTTACAATCTAAGTAATAAATTATCAACAAACAAATATTTGGTTAAACTGTTAAAGCCAGACTTCAAACAGAGCTTAAGTACATACTTCCAGTGTACTTTGTGCTACTTGAATTAAACTGGTCTTAAATTTCGTAGCGCTTTACTAATTTGTCCTACGTCTATGCACTTTGAAAGTTGAAGTACTAACTTATTTACAATACTCGGATGTTAAAGGAAACTCAACACATCGTACCACATTTCTTGAACGTGGAAGTTCAAACGCTCAAAAGGATTAACGTCTGTAAACAAAAAAAAAATCATTTCTAAAATTCTAAACTAGATGGCGTTACGATCTTAGATTTATGTTTTTCTAAGTGGTAATTAAATTCTTTTTTTCACTAAGCGACTATGTATTTTGAATCAATCGTGCTAGTGGAAATAGTACAGACGACTATCATTCCATCGATCTTAAACTGCTAGACTGTTAAAACGAAAATTAAAACGGCTCAACTCACGTTACGTGAGTTAAGCCGTTTTAATTTTTCGTTTTAAAGTAATGTCTCACGATAGTTTAAACAATTTAATTGCTAGACTGTTAATGAAAAAGGCATTTAAATTGCAAAATTTCGTTCCGAATTTGAATGTAATAAGAAAAATGTGTTAAAACGCTATCATAATAATACTGTGTAGGCAAATAAGGTAAAACCGAGACCAGAATAAATAGCTAATACTGTTCAGAGCCGCCGAGGTTAATGCGGTCGTTTCGTTAATAAAGGACAACGTATTTCACTTCAGGTTTAAATGTTTGTTCAAGGTAATTCAATTTCAACACACTAATTGTGAAACAGCATTGTGTTTTGATTCATTGTTTTGATGAATGTAATTAAATTAAAGTTTCTAGTAAATGTTTAATGCATCTCTTGACCTCAGGATCAATGTCCTTATTAAAAAGAGAGAATTGAAAAAAAAGGCTATAGTTTTATATTGTTCGTGAGACTAAAATATACTAACAATCAAGATAAATAAAAAACCTACTATCTTGCTTATCTTACGTTTATTATCATACTAATTTTTAACGCAAGTTTGGATGTTTGTTAGAGTTTGTAGCCTAAACTGTTTAACGGATCTTGATGAAATTTGGTATAGATGTAAGAACACATATGCTAATTAATAAGTTTTTGTTTATTCCGCGTAGACGGAGACGCGGGCGAAGCCTAGTAATACATAATTCCATCCCCCACTGGAGTCCCGATCGTTTCTTTTTATAATATAAGGTGGCAAACTAGCAAGCGGCCACCTGAATCCACTGAAATGGAAAGCGACCGCTGCCCATAAACATCCGCAATTGCAGATGCGTTGCTACGCTGCGCCTACCCTTAATTGACGGCGGAGGAGACGCACAAAAAGAGAATATTTCCCCTTCCTATGCGTCTACTCCACCGTCAAAGCCACTTTTCCAACCCATCCTTTCCTCTTAAGAAAAGGGTGGAAAGGGAAAGGGACTCGAATTAGGCCTCCAGCACCACACTCATCAGACGAAACGCGGAATTGCTTCCACTTCACGCCTGTTTTCTGTGTGGTCGTGGAGCCGGCCCATTCGTGCGAAGATGTTAAAGCGGGCTCTACCACTGTTAAGGTACGTAGATTGTTTAAATACATACATTCTTATAACGAAAAATGTTTTCAATAACCTTTTGAATCAAATAAGCCGAGTTTGGGACAGGACTATATTTGTACGATATAATATTATACCATTAATATTTTATTAACAATTACATAGTAATGTGAAATTGAAAAAAAGCTTATCGGGATATTATTTTCCTTATAATATGAATCAGTACAAACATCTCAATTCATTTTCTTCTATTAATAGTCTATTTAATAAAAGATCAAAGGACATTTCATGTTTCATTTCTAAAATATTTAGCGAATTCTTTCCTTAAACTTCCCTTTAATGATTTCCTCGGTTACGTTTAAACATGTTTTTAATTTTAAATTTAAAAGAACGTTAATACTTTTTAATTTGATAGCTATTGGCCGTAACTTCGTTAGCGTGTAATTAAGAAAATGGCCTCTCCCGTGTACATTAAAAGGTCAAATCAAAATCTGTCCGTATCATAGAAGACCCGGAACAAACAGAAACTTGAAAGACACTACAGGATCCTATTGTATTACATACAGACATGTATACTATTATAATAAAGCGTAAACACACACTTCTTTATTGCCTAAGATGTCAGCAATTACAGCATATTTTTGAATAATTATTTTTTTAATAAAAAGCCCTACACTTACGTCATGCTTTAGGCTATATATTTTCACGCCATTAAACTTAGGGGGTAAAGATTTTGGATAAAAACCCTTATGTGGGAAAGAGACCATAAGTTGCTGCCAACATTAAGAAAGAAAGATTGCTAAGGTTTGTCATGTCATGTCATGTCATATTGACATTTGCTATTGATATTTTGACAAATGTAAACAACAAAATAAAATTTTCATAATTTCATTCGGATGAAGCCGCACTGGAACAGCTAGTTGTGGAATAAACCGGAAAGTGTTAAGAATGAATATTGACGGCTACAAAGGAGGAGGAAGACCGAAGAAAGTATGGATGGATTGTGTGAAAGAGGATATGCTTAAGAAAGGAGTGTATTCAGATATGACGGCTGATAGAGATGTATGGAAGAGCAGCACATACTGTGCCGACCCTCCATAAGGGATAAGGGCAAGTTGATGATGACAGTCATTGTAGAATTTCGAAGGTAGAATTCTAGCGGTGGGGAGTATTTTCCGCAATCTCATGATTAAGGATTTATAGTACAGTAATTTATTCCGGTGATTAAGGTAGACGATTACCATCGAGAATAATCCTGACACAAGCTTTATGTAGCTTACTAGCTGTGGCTCGCAACTTCGTTCGCGTGAAATTAAAAAATATAGCCTATATTACTGATGGATAAATTACCTTTCTAACGGTGCAAGAATTTTTAAAATCGGCCTAGTAGTTTTTACGTGAATCGATTACATACAAAATACAAATCTTTCCTCTTTATAATATTAGTATAGATAAAAATTGCCCATACAAAAGTTTCACTTTGTGTTTAACTTAACTCTTAATTGGATAATGTCCAGTGTGACGAACAACTAATTTAAAAAATCTACTGAACTAGTTTATTTCGTATCCAAAAGTATGACTTTACTAAAAAAACTTTTTGCTACAAAAAAACTCCGTCGAATTAAGGGAAGCAATAAGTTTTGTGATAAGAAACATTCATATAACAATTGTATGAATGTTTTAGTTGCAATTAATAATAACGCTTCATTGTTTATTAAGAAGACTCTGTCGTATTAGTATTATGTTATATTTAGATAGGTTCTAAATATAATTACGTATATTTTCAAGTTTACTTATATGTTATATAAACACATTTTACTGGCTGAAATTATCATTTACTGTGTATGGATATATTTCGGAACTTTACAGTGTTTAAAATAATAGAAACATGTCTGTTAAAAATAGTCTGTGTTAACCTTATAAAGATAAAATTGTGTAGATAGGTTTGTTCTAATTTCAAATATCAATTAAATACCAAAGTTACCAACTTTAGCAGTGATAAAAGTATAAAGTTAAAAAATAATCGAGTTTCACGTTCACGAAACAAATTTTCAGTTTGACTAAGCAATAAAGGGTTAATAAGATTTCCGTTTTCGTCAGCGTACTCTTTACAACGGCAAATCTAATTTAACATGAAACAAACAGCGACTTCGCGACTTTACAATCTTCAATTAATCAGCCTCACTTCTGTGACTCTAAATCTGTTCAACATTACCTTAAATATATTAAAAATATCCTTCATATAAATCATTATTTATTGATTGCTGACGTCATGACATTGGTATGCATGAAAGCTAAGTAGTTTTCACCGCTTTTGATCAATTGAAAGAATTTCTCAATCTTATTTGTTTATATGTTACTAGCTGTTGCTCGTGACATCGCCCGCGTGAAATTAAAAAAAAGTAAAAAATGTTGGCCTATTTACTCACAGATAAATTACCTATCTAATGGTGAAAGAATTTTTGAAATCGGAAATTTGAAGTAGTTTTACGTGAATCGAATACATACGAAAATACAAATCTTTCTTCTTTATAATATTGGTACAGATGAAGAGGGATGAGTCGCATGTGACAAGAAGGACGTTAGGAGTGTGGAGGTACACCGGTAGAGGTATACCTAGGAAGAGATGGATGGATTGCGTGAAAGGTGACATGATCAAAAAGGCAGTGATGACTGAGATGACGGATGATAAAGTTATTTGGAGGACGAAAACCCGGTGCGCCGACCCTACTGGAGTCGGATAAGGTAGGGAGATGATGATTTAGCTTTACCCAATGAGATCGGCTTTTTTAATTTATTGTTCATAACTTAGGCTACCTTCTATCTCGTATCTTATCTATCTAAGATGGCTATCGTTTTACGAATGGTTGCCTTCTAATCCTAATACCACTAATTCGATTATAATATGTTTAATTGATAAAAAAACAGCTTGTAAGTATAAGCCGTTACAATTATTTATTATATACATATTTATATATATATTATATATATATATATATATATATATATATATATATATATATATATATATATATATATATATATATATATATATATATATATATATATATATATATATATATATATATATATATATATATATATATATATATATATATATATATATATATATATATATATATATATATATATATATATATATATATATATATATATATATATATATATATATATATATATATATATATATATATATATATATATATATATATATATATATATATATATATATATATATATATATATATATATATATATATATATATATATATATATATATATATATATATATATATATATATATATATATATATATATATATATATATATATATATATATATATATATATTATATATATTTTTACTATTTATACTTTTCTAAAGAAAACAGAGTACAATTGTTGCCATTTAAGATAATGGCCGTCTTAAAGCCTCTGGATTAAATACAGCTTTTTGTGAAAATGAAATTAATTGTCTTAAGTAGGAAAAAACTAAAATAAATATAATATAACAATTTTATTCTACTAAGTAGAATAAATGTTGTAATTTTTATATCTATCTTTAACAATTAAACCGTCTGATAATTTAGTTGTAGAGTTACTTAATAAGCTAGCGCGTACCATCTTTGAAAGACGAAAGATAATTCTTCTAATGATACTTTACATCAAATAGGATCATAGTCAATATTTAGTTTCTTTCACTAGAAAAAAATCACTGCAAGGTAATCCTAATGTTCCCGGAAAGTTCTTTGAAAATGTGATTCAGATCGTTTTTTTAAGAACGCTAGAGTAACTTTGCGAGGCGTATCGAAATGTTCTTTACTCGTGTGCGGCCTGCGTGAAGTTAAATGATGACTCTTTTAAGCCCAAACGGAAAGCTCGTTCAAAATGAACGACCTTTGTTCGGTCTAGAGGAACTTAATTTGTTATAAAAATCTTTGAAAAATAATTTCTTTCATACCAGAACAAAGTATTATTTACTGAAACAAAATGGATATAATTGACAATCGCTGACTAGGTCATATCTATACTCTATACTAATATAATAAAGCGTAAACACACACTTCTTTGTTGCCTAAGATGTCAGCAATTACAGCATATTTTTGAAAAACTTTTTTTTAATAAAAAGCCCTACACTTACGTCACGCTTTAGGCTATATATATTCACACCATTAAACTTAGAGGTAAATAGGTAAACCCTAATGTGGGAAAGAGATCATAAGTTGCTGCCAACATCAAGGAAACAAGGTTGCCAAGGTTTGACATGTCATGTCATTTTGACATTTGCAATTGATAATTTGACAAATGTAAACAATAAAATGAGTTTTTTATATTTATATGCGTAAGAAGTCGCCAAGGAACAGCTAGTTTATTTATATTTTATTGTACGATTTTGTTTTCGGTTTCTTACGTAAATTGACAAATAAGCCTAAATAAACATCGCCTAATTTATTTCTAGAATATTAAATAGGTGATAATTAGTTTACTTGGTATTCATTTAACGTCGTTAGTAATTCATTTCCACTGTAGAAATATTTGCATAAAATATTTAATTCTTAACACTCTAAAACAATAAACACAACTATAGCAGTAAAAGGTCAAAAATGGGCATACATTCTCAGTATTGTGCTACGTTCACATTATAGCGTAACATTAACACAACACAAACAGTACGACTTAGGGTCCTTCAAGATGCGAGCCTACTATTTCCTCAAAGGTCGGCAACGCATCTGTAGTTCCTCTTGTTGCGGATGTCCATGGGAGTGGTTGACCACCTCTGTTTCCGCCGCTCGTTTGCCTCCTTTTCTTATAAAAAACACGCCAATTTCGGCTCATCTGAATTTTATACCCGATTTAATTGCGCATACTACATACGTTTTGGGTAGACAATGGACGCTATTCATCTGTTTATTTCAATACCTTTACCACATGAGTGGATAAACCGTACAGGGCCAAAGCTTCAAACTAGCGTGAGAATCGATTTCATTGCTTCAAGCAACGTTATTTGTAAGGTATTGTATTTGTATACCATCGTACTGAAATAAAACTATTTAACAAATGTTTCGTTTACTTTTGTTTTAACCTATTGTGACAACCCTATTTGTTAAGTACCCTAAGTTCCTTAAACGATAAGGACCCTAGTTCTTAAGATGCTTTGTATCTAATAATCTATTCATACGGCTTTACATAAATATAGACTCAAGTTGGACCCATCAATCGAATAAGTAACAAATGCCTTACGCATGCTATTTATTTAATTGGTTACTGTAACAGCCAGTATGTAAGTTTCATAAAAATCTACACTAAGGCACTCCTTAAGTTAACAGCTGAGGGTAATGACACATTTAATAACCTATACTTGAAATTTTCTAATAATAGTTTTTAAAACTTTGTTCAAATCACAGAAGAATTCTTAATATTACTGTGGCTCGCACCAATAGCTTGCAGTTTCGTAAAATTAGCCGCAGAAACAGAAATTAGGTTTGTTGAATTATTAAGGTTTTCAGAGCAAAAGTTGTTTTTAGCAACAATGAACCGAAAGCTTTTAAAACTTTGCGAAGCCGCTTGAGAAGTTGCCGCATAATTTGTGAGACTAGAATGAGGTGTTAATCATCTAAGACATTTTCAGGGTAACTTTAACAACCACCAAGAATTAACTAAGCCTTGGAATGTGAACCCCGTAACCCAGCGATTAAGTATAGATGCAAGTACTCTTACTACGAGTTAGTTTTCGTGGTTACTTAATAATGTATCTATTACAGGTAGAGAGAACTTAAGTTTAATTCAGAGAAAATAAATGTTTTACAGGGATATGCTCAAAAATTACTAAACCAATATATTTATGTACCAATATGTTATGTATTATTCTGTATAAACAAGCAATAATCATACTAATATTATAAATGCGAAAGTTTAGATGGACGGATGTTTGTAGTTTGTAGCCTAAACCACTGAACGGATTTCAATGAAATTTGCTATAGATGTAGAAGATAGTCTGGGAGAACACATATTACTACTCACATTTGTTTTTTTAATTCCACGCGGACGGAGTCGCGGGCGAGAGCTAGTATAAAATAACTTACTGAATTTATTTCACCTTCTTTCCGGTTTTACGCCTAAAGTCTACGACAAAGGTTATCATTATTGCGACTGGACTGGTCACATTTGGCTGTCTTTTGTATGAACCCGCCAGTGAAACAAAAGGTTGGCGAGTACAGCCACAGCCACAGTTGCGCGACTACTAAGCGAAAACGATTTTATAATCACGGAACTATTACGCCACAATGCATCCGAGTGCTCGTTCATATACGTCCAAAACGCATAGCCTTCAAAGATGTGTGGTTACAACCTACATTTAGGGTACATTGATAATAAATATTTTAGTTTAATATGACAATATTAAGTTTATTCTAACAATACCATTGTAATAAGTTTAGAATACGTATTTTGAACTTTCAGTATATTCGAATAGAGTAAATAAAAACGGGACAGAAAACCGCTGCGGCTGACACTATCCTTTTTATGTCAACTTGATAAATGAATGTCCAACAAGCTTGATATATTAATATAAACCGAAATTGAGCCAGCAGTTGGACGCTCCAGTCCGCAATAAGCTTCAACACAAATAAAAATAAATTGACTAAGTCTGTAACACAAGTATACAAACTATATAAGTGTACATACTTATATTTTCTTCCAAAATAAAAGACTAGCCATCCGTCCTAGCTTCGCACGGCTGGACACTTAAGCATTAGGTCCCCTAGATCGCTTTAATTTAGTTTCTTCTTTTCTTTGTGTAATGTGATGTAATGTGTAATTCTTCTGTCAATGTAAATATCATATGTGTAATATTCTGTTACATGAGTTAAATAAATTATTATTATTATTATAAATTTTAAATAATAATGAAATATTCAATATAGCCTATTTTACTCAGTATTAATGTAGCATTCTAACGGTGATATAATTTTTAAAATCAGTCCAGTAGTTTTTGAGTAAATTCGTTACATACAAAAAATACAAATCTTTCTTTCTAATACAAATACAATTCTTCTTTTATAATATTAAAATCAATTGCCGTTATATTTATAAGATTCAAACAAAATAAAGTTAAGAATGGTACTTGATATAGTATGGGTTTTTAACTCCAAATAAGGATTTTTGCAAACCAAACACGTTTACCTACTAGAAATGATGATCGCCGTTTAAAATAATTTATTTTCTTACCAGGAATGCTTACTAAATAATCTGATGAGATTTCTTTAAGAATTATGAGTAGTTTAGTTGCACAACATTTTTAATATCTTTTGGAAACTAGGCTTTGCATACCAAATAATATATTGAAACAGTATATTAACACTAAACAAATCTAATTTCGTTTATTGCTGCACAAGATTCATAAACGAAATTCGTAAGCAAAGTAAATTATTTATGAAATTAAAATCCACCAGATGTCGCAAACTTCGCTACGAAATGCGTCGACTCAATGTAAATGTCAACGATCGATCGTGGATGGCGCCAGTTTGTAAAAAGCCTAAGCAAGTTTAGTATCGAAAAAAGAATAATTCGTAAAATCACGTATAAAATTCCAACACTTTGCACGACGAATTTACGCATAAAAAGTCTGTTAATAAAAATCTCATACACTTTGTATAAACTTAAAGCCCAGGCTGCTATTACATTTGCAACACACACGACAGTAATAAAAGCCTTTATTTAGCAACGGATTCACAGAATTGATGTGATTTCATATAAAAATGTTTTGTTAAAGATGCAAATTACGCAAGCTGTCCCTGTCACCGCGTTACGCTGGTCGCTGGGTTGCCCGTGTCTGGGATGTGAATATTCTCCCCGTGTTGAAAATCTTTGTTGAAAAAACCAAAGGGTTTTTTGTCACGTGTTTCGACGTCACAGCTTCGGCCGTCCACTCTAGATGCTTCGTCGATATCGCTTGGTGGGTCAAAGGTGACTTTCATAAGACCATCAAGGAAGAAAGAGTTTCATATATAATGATGGAAGGAGGGTTAATGGGTTAAATTTCTTATATGATCCTTTACAGACGACCTAACATAGGTGATATTTGTATGAGGCGTTGTATAGTTGTAGTCATGTATATATTTATCCCTTCACAAACAATAGAGTTACTGTATGTTGGCTTAATTTACTAGAATAACAACTTAAAATAGCTTATGTGTAGTTATCAGTGTTCTACAAGAAGCCACGCGATCTTTGAGTATGTTTACGTAAAACTGAAAATAGATTAAACCTAATTAAAGTACCTATACGGTATTATTTGATTTCACTAAATATTTCCAACTTTGCTAAGTTCAAGCTTGTGATAGACAAAACAAAATTGAAGATATATTACGTGTTCAATTTCATAAATCAACTTTTAGTTCAGTTTGTTTAATATTATTTGGATTATGCTCGGTTTCAGAAGTACTTATTAATCTTATTAGACTAAATGTAGATTTGCACTGCCCCCTTTTTTTAATAGCAGAGATAAGAGCATGCTTTTGTCTGAATGACCGTTCTACCATACATGTTCATACTGATTATGTGCCCGACTAAGTAGTAGTAGGGGCTACGGTTTCCGCAATCACACGGCTAGTGCGAATTCTACGTGAAACACCCCACTAAGCTATCGGCCGATAAAATATCTGTGGTCTGCGGCTTTTAACCATCAAGTTTTTATGCTATTGACATTATTAATCACTAGCTATTGCTCGCGACTTCGTCCGCGCAAAATTAAAAAATAATAAAAAATATATCCTATGTTACTCACTGATGATGTAGCTTTTTAGTGGTGAAAGAATTTTTGAAATCGGCCCAGTAGTTTTTGAGTTATTTCAATACATCCAAAAATACAAAAATACAAAGTTTTCCTCTTTATAATATTAGTATAGACGAGTAGTATATGTAGATATATAATAGATATAGACAATGTGACCTGACCTTGTGGACATGAGACAAAGTAAATTGTACCTTACTAACGTTATGCCAAGTTTTTTCATTTATGCCATTTTCTATGCAAATGTAGGTTTTACATATTTTCTAATGGATTTTTTCTATTTAACCGCGATAGCAGCGCGTCTCTCACTGTGCCAGATATCCTTAAAGTAATATTTTATCCCATTTCTCTCAAAGAAAATCCTACTCCGTGCAATTTATAAAGTAAAGTAATGTATACAGTTCGACACAAATCAGCTATCAGCGTTTCTATTCTACTTTACACAGCTGCCCGACGGACGATCGACTCTGATAAATTATTCTTATCGGAAGCATCGAGCCGTGGCGTCCTCTAGCTTGGAACTTGCTTAATATCCAAGAGATAAGTTACGATTTTTTATATTCAAAAAGCTTTTCACTGTCGATTTTTTAACTTAAAACCAACTTATTCTCAAGTTACGATTAAGTTATTAAGTGATACTTCTTTGATGACATCGTGATATTCTAGAATTAATTAAGTAGAGAAGAGGAATTATTGTGTTTAGTTTAATTCTAATTAGGTGTTGTCTGGAATGTGTTTATATCTTGATTAAAAATAAATTGTTGTAATTAAAGAGTACATTAATATTAACAGTTCTAAATTAAACTAGCTGTTCGCGTGCGGATTCATCCGCGTGAAATTATAAAAACTTTATTTTATTGCTTACATTTGTCAAATTATCAATAGCAAATGTCAAAATGACATGAGATGACATGACAAACTTTAGCAAATCAAACCTTTCTTTTTTGATGTTGGCAGCAACTTATGGTCTCTTTCCCACATTAGGTTTAAAGATATTTATTCTCATAAAAAACACAACGTTTCGCTTACAATGAGAAAATGTATGAGCTTGCGGGTAAATATATGATATAGTATAAACGCAAAAAGACACTAGGTACACTACTAATTAATATAAATCAAAACAAGCCTTAAAATAATCTAAATTAACATTAATGACAAGTAATAAAGTTGTATGTATATACCTATAGGTAACTGGAAAGTTTTTATAATAGCTCGGCAATAATATGTAACTTGAGTTTATTTTTGAAAATATTAATACTGTTACAATTCTTTATCTCGTCAGGCAAGTTGTTAAACATTTGGACACCTTCAAACAAAATTGTTTTATTTCCATAATTAGTTCTTGGAGTAATTGTTTTTAGCTTGTATTTGTTACCTAAATTATGTTTATGATCTCTTTTTTCGAATTTTATGTTAGATTTAATGTTGTTATTTGTTATGTTCATTACAAGAGTACAAATTTTAAATTTAAATGTTTGAGCGATATTGAATAATTTAGTCTTGGCGTATAGTTGTTTAGTTGGAATTCGGTAATCAAAATGATATAATACTTTTATAATTTTATTCTGTGTTCTTTGTAATGGTAATAAATTAGTTGATGCAGCTGACCCCCATATTTCTATCAAGTACTCAATATGTGATTTTACTAGGGAATTATATATAACTGCTTTAACCTTTTTAGGAATACAGTGAGCGGCTTTGTAAAGAGATCCTAGGACTGCTTTTAACTTTGATTTAACCATTTCTATGTGCGGCTTCCATGTTAGTTTATCATCTATTACTAGCCCTAAATACTTTTCTTCGTGTGATCTTTGAATAGTGTCATTATTTATTTTAAGGGGAGGAAAATCTGGTATGGACTTATTTTTTGCTGTTAATATTATAAAAGAGGTTTTCTTTGTATTGATCGTTAACAAATTACCCAAGAACCATTCGTTAAGTTTGTCTAAATCATTTTGAGCATCAATTAATAGAGAATCAAATGAATTGCCGTAGTAAAATAGGGATGTATCATCCGCATATAACGTAAGATGTCCCGTGAGACCTATAGTATTAATATCGTTTATGTATATTAAAAACAACAAAGGACCTAATATTGATCCTTGGGGAATACCAAAATCGTTCAGTTCCTGATTTGAACTCTTATAATCATCTATTTTAACGACCTGACTCCTATTCTTAAGATAGCTTGTAAGCATTTTTAGAGCTACTCCAGTAATACCGAGATTATTTAATTTGAGTAACAACTTTTGATGACTAACGGTATCAAATGCTTTTTTAAGTCTATAAATATACCCAATACATATTCTGTTTTATCAATATGCACTTTGATTTTGGTGATTAAATCTACTGTTGCTGTGATAGTACTCGATTGAGGGCGAAAACCATATTGTTCATCAATTAGAAAATTATTATCTGTAAGGTAAGTATTTAGGCGTTTATAAATAATTCTCTCAAAAATTTTCGAGGTCATGGGAAGTACCGACACCGGTCTATAGTTATTGGGGTCAGATCTGCAACCTGATTTATAAATAGGATTTACTTTAGCTATCTTAAGGGAATCTGGGAATGATCCTAGCTCTAAACATTTATTAATCGAGTTAACCAAGGATTCCACAATAACGTTTTTAAGACATTTTAGTGATTTAGCGCTGATGCGGTCTAGTCCAGTGCTTGTATTATTGTCTAAATTATTAATAACATTAATGACTTCATTTGCACTACAAGGATTAAATTCATTCAATAAAACTTTATGTGAGTAATGTAAACTGTCCATTGGAGTATTAGTTTTGTGATAATTTTGAGGTATTTTATTAGCTAGTTCTTTGCCAATCGACGAGAAAAAGGTGTTAAATGCATCACATATTTCATTACCATCCACGATAATTTTAGAATTTATCATTAGTTTAGGAATTACATTGTCCTCCTTAAATTTATTTATTGCCAAACTATTGATAATGTCCCACATCTTTTTTGGTTGATTAGTACAATTTTGAAATAATCGAAAGTAATATTCTTCTTTGTAGGTCTTGATTAGGGTGTGAACATGTTTCTGTGCATTAGAGTATGCCTTCTTCAAATCTTCATTTTGTGGGTTTTGTTTAAGTTGCAGGTTCAAGTCGTTTCTCATGTTTATAGAGTTGATTATATCTTTGTTGATCCAATCTTTTTGGGGTAAATTCTTATATTTGATTTTGTCTATCTTACTATCATCTATTAGTTTTAAAATTGATTCCTCTAAAATATTGTAATCATCTGTATTTTGTATATAATTTGCCTGTGAGGCACTTTGAAAAAGCTTTTCATAGTTCATCGCTTTGTAGTGTATGTTTGTGGTTTAGGCGGTGTCCACTTGCCAATTTCAAGATATTGTTGCTTGTGGTCTGACAGGGATGATTCAATAATCGACATGCTGAAGGAATGATTGTCTACATTTGTACAGATATGGTCTATGATTGTTTTCGTCTTATCCGTGGCGCGAGTGCAGTATTCTAAGTCAATTTTATTTAGTATTTTGTATCCACACTCTTCTATAGCTTTTACATACTTCGTGACGTAATTATCTTTTTTTAGTAAATCTATATTAAAGTCGCCAAATACAACTGACCTTTTACGTTTCTCTAATTGCGCTGTGTAAATGTCCAAGAAACTATCTATTGCTGCATCCCCGTCCGGCTTATATATGACTCCTATATTCAGAGACAGCTTGTTACTATATATCCATAAGTAATGGTTGCTATTATCATAAACATTTTCAGTTACCTCAAAATGTATATTTTTGTGTACATAAATGGAGACACCACCACCTCCTTTATCTTTTCTATAATTGTAGACGTGTGTGTAATTAGGGAGATCGTATATTTTAGCTTCATGATCTGAAGTAATATGGGTTTCAGTAAATATTAAAAAGTGAGTCGTTTTTGGAATAGAATTTATTATGCATTTAATTTCATCAAATTTTCTACTTGTTCTGATACTTCTTAAATTGGCATAAAAGAAACGGAGTGACGATGGATTTACATTAAGGTTTTCATATTTAATTGTTAGATGGTGATTAATTTTCTCCTTATATTCTGGTATTAGTTTTTTGACTGTTGCGTTATAATCTTTGGTGTTCCTTTAACATATTTTATAACAAGGTTCTGTTCACCCTCTTCTTGGCGTGTCAGAAGTTCCTCTTTAAGTTGCGACAGATGTTTACGCTGTTTATACGTCTGATCTGAGTATATCTTAAATTCGGATTGATTATTTTTATTACGAAGGATTTGTAGGGCGACATCTGCATTTTCAAAACATACTTTTAAAGGTCGTGGTTTCTGTGGGTTATATTTTCCAAACCTGAAGGTCTTTATTGGCTGACAGCAGTTATCAACTATTTTATTAATTATTTTGCTTACTTCATTCTTATCATACTCTAATCTATCACTTGAACTCTTCGACGAAGACTCCGGAAGATTAAAAATAATAATATTTTTTTGTTTTGTAATTCGTTCCTGACATTCATAAATAATTTCATCATAAGAATTAGTAGATATATTGGAGTGACTAGGTGATAACGAAGATTGTAGACTTTTTATTTTTAGTTCGTTTTTTTTACTTAGAAATTTTAAATTATCTATATCTTTTTTCATTATTTCTTGGTCTTCTATAATCTTGTCTGTACATATTTTTATACCAGCCAATTGTTCTTTTATTTCGTTCATGTCTTGCCGTATACTAGCCATACCTTCATTTTGTATTGTAGAAAATTTTGTCAGAAAAGATCTCATTTCATTTTTAAGACTTTCAAATTCTTCCTTCATTTTAAGGTCAGACTCTGGTTCCTTACGTTTACGAAACGTGATTTGCGGCTTATCCGTGGTCTTACTACCCTCACTAGATTTTGACAAGTCAGGTTGCGATCCGCCACTTTTGCTTGTAGATCCCAATAAACTCATTTTGTTATTTGTATAATCAAATAAGCGCTTTATTACAATGTTGCTTGAATATAAATTAGTTTAACACTAGTCGAGGCGCAGCGATAAGCTATTCAATGCATTCTTTTGTTCATCGACGGCTGCAGTAATTACCACCTCGACGGCAAAAGGTCTTAAGTAAACACTCACCAAATTAGTCACTAAAATGCACAATTTAAGGTTGTTTTTCGGTTGGCACTTTTTAAATAATTTACTTAGATTTAATATTTATTGAACGCGTCTAGCCCGCAAGCCGGCTGTCAAGCGATTCAACAAACAACATTAGGGTTTTTATCGATAATATTTACCACCTAAGTTTAATGGCGTGAAAATATATAGCCTAAAGCGTGACGTAAGTGTATATGCTGCAAAAATATGCTGTAATTGCTGACATCTTAGGCAACAAAGAAGTGTGTGTTTACGCTTTATTATAATAGTATAGAAGTATAGAAGTCAGGTTAATGTGAGATTTTTATTTAACCACTGACTTCTACTGCTCGAAAAAAAACATAGACCTTTAGGTTTTCTCTGAAAAAGATTATTGGCACTGGAATCCTTAGGTTAAATTAGCGTAAGATATTTTTTTAATATTTGCTTACAGTCGAGCATAACGAACCGTTAGTCAATAATAAACATTCTTTACAGAACTGATTATTTATTCACATTTAGATTATTCAATTACAATTCTTGCGGAAATAATAACCGCATTAGCATACAGAACGGAAGACAAGAAAGCTTTGGACAAATTCCAAATGATCTTCATTTGTTTGGGCTGGATGTGACGACTACGTGACCTAGCGGTTGAAGAACCTAACTTAAAGATTTAAGTTCGATTGCCCCATAATGCTTAAAAACTTAAGTAAATGATATGATCAATACAATTTCGTCTAGGACTACATTTACTGTTTTATTATATGAATACGTGAAGGGAAAAATTTGTACCACTTTTTAAGGGAATAGTGCGAACTGATAGATGTGAAATTGAAAACTAATGTCTATTTAAGTACTGAATTTAATAAATAATATAATAGCAGCAATTATCGTAGAGAAGTCGTGGTTAATAGCTTGTTCAAAAGTTAAATGCAGAGCATTTTCAGAATGAAATTGATGAAAATAATCTCCATGTTTTGCAGTAGAACAATTCGAAGGCGAACTTTTGTGAACAAAGCTTTCCTCGCAAGCTTTCTCGAAATATTGAATAGTTATTAAATCATGTCAAACATTTTTTAATTGCAGTTATATGACGTGGTAGGTGCAATTTAAGTAATCATTTCCACGTAAGTTCTTTGAACACGAACAAAATCTAAATTATCATGGAGTTCTGTTGATATAGCTGTAGAAATTGTTATCTCTGATTTTTCAAAGAGAATAATTAGGATGGGAATACGTTTTCGATGAATATTTCAATAATAGAAGCCATAGTGAGGATCTACATTCGTACCGCGGTACTGTTTTGATTTCAATACGTCAATAAATTGGTAATTTTAAGAGACTTTATGTACAAGCATCGAATTATCTAGGGGTAGTTTAAAGTTATGATTTGTTTGTTTTAGAAAACTATGTTTAATCGGTATAAAATATAATGTGATTCTTGATTTATCGATTAAGTAATAAATAAAAGGTCCAAAAATAACAAAAAATCGAATATGTCTATGCTTTGACATTTGTATCGACGTATGTTGTCTGTTTGATCAAAGACAGTGATATTGTAATACACGTGTTCCGACAGTGGAGATTCACCGTAAGAAAGAGTTCGTGGAATAAGTTTCAATATAACTTTATTTGTACTGGAGCAAACAGAAGGATTTTGTTAGCAGTATTTGCTTCAGTAAAAGAAAGGCAAGCGGATTTTATTACTGGAAGAAAATGGAAAAGTCGTATGCATTTTCGAATACTATCGAGGCAATATAAACATATAATATGTAGAGTTTTAATAAATATTTTAATATATACATGATATTTATAAAGAAAGTCGTAAGTTTTGAATTCAGATGATATTAACGAGTACATACGTAAACAATTTCAGGTATCGCAGATTGCTAAACAAGTCTCATTTAAATTTTGTATTTTTGTCTTTCGTGGATAAGCTGTTACTTCCACCAAAATAAAAATTTATATTATAGACGAGCCGTTGCTCGCGACTTCGCCCGCGTGAAATTACAAATATAACCTATTACGTTCGCCCTTTTTTTCAACCAATTACCAAAAGTATTAACTTAGTAGTAATCTACGTAATAACAGAAATCTACCGATGCAAGATTCCAAATTTCTAAGTCCGGTAGCTTGTAAGCTGATTTTTCGGTTACCCTTATTGTTGGTGTTCGCAATATCTTCTAAACTATTAGTCCAATTTTAATACTGTAAATGACAATTTTATTCTACATTAAATTCTCCTGATAACAAACGCATTTATTTGGATAAGGATTAATATTGAAACCAATAAAAGAACGCTGCAAATAGCGTTGGATTTTTAATTCATTTTGTAAACACAAAAGTGGTTATTGTAAGAAAACCGTTAAAGATAGATATATGCTATCGCGCACTTTTCTGTAGAACTTTTTAAGATCTACAATTCTTTCATACTTCATTTTTATATACCTCTAACGGTTTAGGCAGCGTAAGCCGAGAAAAGTTAAAGTTTAGTGAGTTTTTAACGCCGGCGTCCAGAAACACGCTGTTTATTAATAGTTCCTGAACATTAGTAATAATAAAATATAGCCTATGTTACTCACAGATAAATTACCTTTCTGATGGTGAAAGAATTTTTAAAATCGGCGCAGTAGTTTTTGAGTTATTTCAATACATACAAAAATACAAAAATACAAAAATACAAAAATACAAAAATACAAAGTTTTCCTCTTTATAATATTAGTATAGATATAGATATAGATATGTACTGATTCAAACTTTCTTTACTATGTTTTCTCTAAAATTGCGCAAAAGACTAGCGTGGTATGGAGATGTCATGCGACGAGACGATGGGGACATAAATCAGAAAGTGTTAAGATCGAATGTGGATGGCTACAAAGGAAGAGGAAGACCAAAGAAGGTATGGATGGATTGTGTGAAAGAGGATATGCTTAAGAAAGGAGTGGATTCAGATATGCCGGCTGATAGAGATGTATGGAAGAGCAGCACATACTGTGCCGACCCTCCATAAGGGGTAAGGGCAAGTGGATGATCTCTAATATTGTTATTTTTTATAATATCTTTAACACTAATGAACTCTGCAGTAAATATAATTTGTGATAGATCTCGTATTTTTTCTACAAATTATAAAACCCATTAAAACGGGGAAGGTGCACGTGATTTAATTTGAAAGTAGCGTCTTGAATGCTGAACGAGAACTTGTACAAGTTCTAAAGTAGTGCAGATTGGAGATCATTCATTATCTTTAAACTGTTATACTACTTCACTGACACTATTTTTTTACAAAACACCTGTAAGAAAAGCTATTGTCATCTCTTTTTATCTTTTTAAAACAGAGATTTTTTTATATATAGTAATATAAGGTTGCAAACGAGCAAGTGGCCACCTGAATCCACCGAAATGGAAAGGGACCGCTGTCCGTAAACATCCGCAATTGCAGATGCGTTGTCTACCCTTAATTGACGGAGGAGTATACGCACATAAAGAGGACATTTTCCCTTCCTAAGTGACTCCTCCACCATCAAATCCACTTTTCCTTCCCATCGTTTCCTCTTAAAAAAACAGTGGAAAGGGAAAGGGACTAAAATTAGGCCTCCGGCACCACACTCATCAGAAGAAACGCGGAATTGCTTCCACTTCACGCCTGTTTTCTGTGTGGCCGTGGTATTACACCGGGCGAGCCGGCCCATTCGTGCGAAGATGTTAAAGCGGGCTCTACCACTGTTGAAAAAATCCGTTTTTGAACAAGTGCTTCGGCAGTAAAAATAACGAAAGCATTTTTTGTTGTTTGTCGATAAACTTTAATTTAAATTCTACTGTGAAAATTACGTATTTAATACACGCAACGTTAAAACATCGGCTACAGCTCGTATATTTAAACCGGTTTTGCAAAGACCTGTCAAAATGATATTCAACTTACACCTGTCAGTTAATTCATAATGTCAAATCAGTTCCAGATTAATTCCGAACAGGCGTTCTATTAAATCAAATTATGTTATTACAGATTAATCAAAAATTGATTGAAAGTGGGTATTCACGATGACAGATATTCTGAGGCTTTTTACTAAAAATAATGATCTGAACTAAGTAACGAGGAAATTAATAAGTAAGAGAAAGGGAAATAGATAAATAATTACTATAGATTATAGAGTCATAGTGTACATAGCGAGCGTTCGTGCCTCAGAGGTTAATATCTTGACTTTTAATCTGCAGTTTCTTGGTTCGAATCCCGTCATACCAATATGTTTTTAATTTCTTGAATATCATATGTACATTACCCGACGTTCTTAAGATGAAGCAAAACAAACTGATGCAACCTGAACATATCTGCGAAGAAATTCAAAGGTGTGAAGTGAACCCCTTGATCATCGTGGTTGACTAAGGTCTATTCACCCCTGAAACTGTCACCCATTACTAAGAGCGGGTGTAAGGCGCACTGTTGTTCCGGCGGGCCTATTCCAGGGGAGTTCTGGGGAGGCTAGCCCTCCCTCAGAGGAGGAGCTGCTGCGGCGGCTAGCGCAGGCGGGGGAGTGGTAAACACCTTACCCGTAGCCTAGCCACCATGCGTAGAAGGAACCAGAGGAGGTTTAGTGGATATGCCACCGGGGTGAATCCCACATAATTTCGCGTCCTCTCGTCCGCGGAGTATGCGTAAAGCATTCTTTAAAAAAAAAGTCTATTCACCCCTAACTTTGGGTAGACCCGAATGACTTAGTAGGGACCTATAATTAGCTCATAATGATGATGATGATATAATATTTGTGGTTTATTCATTGAGTTAATATGATATGATTTTTGCTACTGTCACAAATATTTTTACAGCAGTAATAAAATATAAATCCACATTTCAGTAGTGAGATACCGAGCTTAGATATACTTAAGCCATACGAATGATGAAAGATTCGTAGGATATAAGAAAGGTAAAGCGATTTATTTTTACAAACTTTGAGAAATAGTCGGCTTAACGCTGTATCTTTTGGTTCTGGAAATTAAAGAATTTGCTACCTGTGTTTTAATGTAATATTTTATTGCTGGGCTCTCAGGAGGGTTTTTTTAATGTTTCAAATAGTAGGCGTAATGACATCGACTTGTTAAAATTCACTAGAAAATACAGTCAACATAAAAAAATGTAATTTTAATTGCGTTATTTTAAAAATATGTGTTTTACTGATTTTACCTTGGTTTCCGATTTGAGAGCTGAATGGCTTATTTGTTACAATCTCATTTGAAACGCTTTGTACATTTACTTACCATCTTAGTTATTTAATCCGACGCTCATGGACATACGCAACGCCAAGGGAACCGCTTTTTTTTGTGGTATGAAGTAAAGATGTCAATGTTTGCCTTGAGGAGGCATTTACAGCTTCACCGGACTTGAGGTGGCCGAGCGCAGATGGCGCTCAGCCTAAGCCTCGTTTATGAGTAACTAAGCACGAGGGCTCCCGCAGGAGCCTCGGCTCGGACCGTTACTTCGTTATTATTACCGGATTGGGGGGGGGGGGGCCTAGCCACCATGCGTAGAAGGAACCAGAGGAGGTTTAGTGGATATGCCACCGGGGTGAATCCCACATAATTTCGCGTCCTCTCGTCCGCGGAGTATGCATAAAGCATTCTTTAAAAAAAAAAAAACACGGCGAGCATTCGTGCAGTCAGTACGTCAGTTTAACTATGAAACCAGCGATCAACGAGCCGCTAGCTAAATGTTACACCTCGTATCATTACACCGCGTACCTAAGGTTACGTAAGCTTTCAATATTGTGTCTAAACGGGTTTAATAACGTAAAATCGCGTGTACCGTTGTGATTAATAGCTTAAATTTGTGCCCAGTGATAGTGGTACACATTCATCATTTTGCAACGTGATAAACGTCAAGCCGATGCCCGAAGTGACAAATGATTGCAAACAATCTTAATATCGCTTCGAATATAAAGGATTTGGAAGATTAAAATTTGAATCACTTCTTGTTTATTTTTATTTTTATAATGTAAGGTGGCAAACGGCCACTTGAATCCACCGTAATGGAAAGCGACCGCTGCCCATAAACATCCGCAATTGCAGATGCGTTGCCTGCCCTTAATTGCCGGAGGAGGAGACGCACATAAAGAAGACATTTCCCTTCCTATACGTCTCCTCCACAGTCGAATCCACTTTTCCTTCCCATCCATTCCTCTTAAGAAAAGGGTGGAAAGGGAAAGGTACCACATTCATCAGACGAAACGCGGAATTGCTTCCACTTCGCGCCTGTTTTCTGTGTGGTCGTGGTATTTCACCGGGCGAAACCGGCCCATTCGTGCGAAGATGTTAAAGCGGGCTCTACCACTGTTAATGACAACATGAGATTTGAAAACAGCGACTTTGTAGTGGGAAACTAATAAAATCAGTAGTTATTTGCTGTGTCAGTGCGCATGCGGATAGGAGGGATATGAGTTGACGGGTTACCTCATCCAACGTAAATTTGACATTTTTGTTTATTATTATATTTTACTAGCTGTTCCCGTGCGGCTTCATCCGCTTGAAATTATAAAAACTTTGTTTTATTGTTTACATTTGTCAAATTCTCAATTGCAAATGTCAAAATTACCGTCACCATAATAATCTTGCATTCTTGTTGGCAGCTTGTACGCAAAGTAGTGTGTGTTTACGCTTTATTATATTAGTATAGATTAGATTATATTATTCTCCGAAAACATGATTGATAATCTTTTACTGTCAAGTGCTTACGATTTTTTTTATTTTTACTATTGCGGATTAATAAGTGCAAATGCAAAAGGTTTTCATAATTACATGAATCAAAAAATTATTGTCAAGTAATGTAAAAAAGTTTTTTTTGCTACAAATACACTTGGCTCCCTTGTTATATTGTCTCTGTCCGTTAGTAAAGAAATTATGTACAATATTATTTAAATAATTTAATTTGTTACAGTATTAATTATAAGATTGAATCTAGGATAAAAATGGACCGTTTATTTTGATAGGCAATCCACTCTCTATTGGTATGAACTGCTATTTAACTTTACGCAGCTTGCACACGAATAGGTACTGAAACTGAAGCTATTATAAAATGTTTCAAGAAAAGTTATTATAACCGTATTTCAAGACAATATTATAAGTAATTGGTACAGATTTTAATAGTCATAATGAGCCAATGAAGTAAAATAGTGTATAAAAATTGTTAATTAAAAAATCTATTAACATTTCTTTCCATTATGATGCGCCGAAAAAATTCAAATAACACTTCACACAAAAAAAAGTAAAGACATTAAAACCTCATATGAATAATATACCTATACCTATATATATATATATATATATATAATATATACCGATGAACATACATACCGGTGTAAAAATTACCCCCTTGCTAGTCTGGCAATAAAGGAGCGAAATGATAAATTTACTCGTACTTTTCGAGGGCAAAGTAAACACCGTCGGAGATAAACTGATAGACGTGTGTTATTTTATCTAATTAATTATCACGTTTGTCTAAACATATTTGAACAGTTAAATTGAGATTACCTTTGAAGTACCTGGAGGACACAATCTCTTTATTCTGCAAATTATCTTTACATCTACCTGAAATATTTCATTTTAAATAAAGAGAGAGATTCCCAAACTTTCTCCCCCCCCCCGTAGAATTCCCTACCTCTTACACCCTTTTTTACTTGTTTTGTTGAACCCCTTGCTGCTACATGTCTTTATTAACTCGTGAACCTCCAACTTTACTTCCCGCTATCACACACTCCCGCTGGGTCTTCGGAGGACCACAGGGAAGTTTGGACCACTTTGGGAATCACTGGTCTAAATCAAAATTCTTTGTTAGCTAAAATTTACTACAATTGTCCTTATTGTTTATTAGTTAAATTTCTTTATATCAATTTATTTTAATTAAACTTGGTCTTTTAAATTGTAGCTAATATTACCATGTCGTGGTTTGAACCACTTATGTATTTGATCGGAATGCAAAACGCGCTTTGAGTAACAGCGGTTCTGTTCCCCTGAAGTGGGTCCTTGAGTAGATAATTCTATGAAGGATTAAGTCCTTTTAAGAGGTCTCACACCGACCAATCCGGTAATGTAAGAGATAAAGTATCGGCTTACGAGAAAGCATACCAGCTTAATTGCTATAAAGAAGGCTTAATTGATTGGTATCAATGTCAAGTCTGTTATAAAATATTGATACCATCTAGATTCTATAAAGAAAATACGGTGTATCTCCACGTAACGTCCCTCGATTTAACGACAAACTCCCTAAAGCGTCGAAATCAATTGGCTTTGGTTGGTTTAGCTTGTCTTCCATACAATAATACACTCCACATAGCATTACATCCACTCTTCATAACGACCACAATTGAGTAATAAAAAGTATTATACCTTTTAAGTTTAAATTTAGTAAAAATTGCGCAGCTGTGTACGTTCTTTTGTCCTTTATCGTCAAGATGGCTCAATATTGCAAGATAAGAATAAAATAAGTAAAAAAGTACAAAATAATTACTGGTGCAGCAAAAGACGTCAGACAAAAATAACAGACTATACGCAATAGCGAACAAAAATAATTATTTTTTATATACGTAACTACTAGATAACTACTACCACTATTTTGAAATAAACTTTTCTTTTTCTATATCTGATTTTTCTTATCTCCATTTAACGACAACTTTCTATAACGCCATAAAATGGACAGTCCCTTCAGTGTCGTTATACAGAGTTTACATTGTAATTGCTATTTCGTTTATAAAGATAGTAAAGTAAATAGCAATTTCTCTCTCCCGCATAAAATTACAACGGAAAATATGTAACGCCTATTTGTGTAGCCGATAAGCAAGTATAAAACAGCGTAACAAGAATTTCTATTAAATTTACGCGATCGTAAAACAAAACTCGAGTTTACAGTTTACCGAGTTCGAGTTTGCTAGGTGATAAAACAATTGCGTACCGGTACAATATCTCTTGAGGGGATCATTAATTGTTTCTTATACTTTTGTTTGAAGTAAATTTGTTGTATGAAAAATATATTGTTATCAATATTGAAATTCCCTCAGATGGCACTGGGGAGGAATAATATTTAACAAAAATAAAAGTTTCGTGTGATTGTGTAAAAGATGAATTTATATAAAACTAGCTGTTGCTCGCGACTTCGCCCGCGTGAAATTAAAAAATATAGCCTATGTTACTCACAGATAAATTACCTTTCTAATGGTGAAAGAATGTTTAAAATCGCCGCAGTAGTTTTTGAGTTATTTCAATACATACAAAAATACAAATCTTTCCTCTTTATAATATTAGTATAGATATAGATTTATTACAATAAGGTTGAAGAATAATGAATTAACATATTAAGTTGTTTAGCTTTCTATAACAAACACTCAACAATAATTTTATAAACGCAAACATATCGCACATAAAGTATTATAAAAATAAAATACCTCAAGCGTTTTATAAAATATCCGAAGCAATAGTTGTACGAAAGTGCTTAAAGTTTAACCAACAACGTAATGAGCTTCTGTAAAAGCACTGCTATGATGTTGTGCGTTTTCCTGCATAAGTTCTGAAAACTTCGACGCGACTGCAAAATAATTTGTGCTGTTTGTGTGCACATGTGCGGAAGGAATGGAAAGGATCGATGTCTGCACAAGTTACTTGTGCAACAAACTGTACAACGAACTTAGTAACCACGACATGACAGTATGAAAGTAAAGCACAACTTCCATTTGAATAACATTAATAACCAGTTTACTGGAAAATAATACAAATATTTTATTTGGTAAGCGAATTACAAGTCATAATGTTAAAAATAAAAAACTTTACAGATATTCTGAATGAAAATTGTGTACATAAAACAATCATGGTAGGAAAAATTCCTCGACAATATAGAAGGCTTTTTGTATTAGCCATGACTTAAGTTTATTTTTAAATGACGCGAGGCTGGTAGCCACTGTGACGTGGTCCGGCAGGCGGTTGTAGACGGCGGGCCCCATGACGTGCGTAGATTGATGTTTATTAGTTGCAGTACTATTTGCATTGCTACAAATAGCTTTATGGTTACTAATATTTTGTTATTATTTGTTTATTGATTAAACGATCTATCAAATACAAATTTAACTAAGATAGTGTGTACCATGTTTCCGTCACTTCACTACTTAATCAGGAGGGATCGTAGTCAAGGTCTGGTTTATTCGTTGTAAAAAGTATTTTTTTTATCATTGAAGTGAATAGTAAGTACCAGCAAGGTCCAGATAGATTAACTTATTTCTGAAGTAATGTTTTACATGTTGCATTTTAAACGACCCATATTAATACTGTGCTGTATTGATCTACAAGTAGTGTGTTGACTACATGTAGGGTAATGACTACGAGTAGTCTATTGACTACGAGTAGTTGTCTCTGTCTGGTTTACGTCGCTGGCGCGGGGGGGCAGTCGTATTCCTACAGTGGAGTAGAGCGGTCGTGTACCGCGATCACGGGCCTATCGTATTACCAAACTAAATGCATTATTCTATTTCACCGGTTACAGGTGAAATACCACAAACACTCCATGTTGTTATGTGAGAGAATTTTGTGCTGGCTCTATATGAATGAAATATATTCGTATGTCTATTCTGATATTAAGTTAACACGAGTTTGAGGCGGAGCTGAGAGTTCGTGTGCCAAATTGCGACAGCGTTTCACTCGCCACTTTAACTTTCAAACTTTAGTTGAATCTGTTTCATGCATTGACACGTAACACGTCGAATCTCAAATTTTTTATGCAATTATGTTGTACAGCATACTATAGTGTGAAGATTTTGTATGGAACCTAGCACGAAAATTTGCGAGAAAGTATTCGTAATTTCGCAGACAAATTTGTGTGAGATTTGTTGCTGTACCTAACGCCCGATGGTAATACAAAAATTAAATACAAATTATATTGATGACGTTACGAATACTCAATAGCAAATTTTAGTGCGAGGCCCCGCATATGATCTATTCTGTTATATGATATACAAATCCCGACTGATATTAAAAGAATATTCATTACTTTGTTGAAACTTAATACGTAATATAAGGTATATTTTGCACCAAGTTAAATAAAGTTGAAAAAAGGCTCGTGTATTGCGAGCGTAACTTGTACATAGTATTATCAAGGGACATATTTGACGAACAAACTGTATATTAAAATAAGTTCTTTGTCTGTACTTTCACCCAACTCATCTTCAAAGTCTACTAATTTACTCCATAATAAAACAAGTTCAGGTTAATTTTGAAGTTTGCTTTCGAAATTTTATTTATCATCGTACCACCGATTATGAAATGTCTTTAAATTCATTTTTGAATAATTAACAAGAAAACAAAAGTCTAGTTTTTAATTAATATTAAATTCACGTCTTAAGTTATTTATACATTTTGTTTCTTTGAAAATGAGTACAGATAATTAGTACTACTCCAAAAACTCAGTCAACCATCAGAACTACAAAGATATCTAATAATGAAGAGTTCATTAAGAATTTTGCTAATGAAAATTTCTGTTTAATATAAAATAATTGGTAGTAGATAATTTGTTAGTTTCATCATCATCTCATTATAAGATTAAACTCTCGTTCCGTAGCCTAGCCTAAGTTAGAGGTGACTAGGTCATAGCCAATCACAATGGCCCACATTTGTTAGTTTGCGTTAATTTAAAATGAAATTATGAAAACTTTATTTTATTGTTTACATTTGTCAAAATCTTAATTACAAATGTCAAAATTACCGTTACCATAACGACCTTGCTTCCTTAACGTTGACAGCTTGTAGTTTAAGATCACTTTCCCACATGAAGGTTTTTTTCCAATTTATTTAGCCCCTAAGTTTAATAGCCTGAAAATATATAGTCTAAAGAGTGTCGTAAGTGTAGGGCAATTTATTTAAGAAAGAATTATTCAAAAACATGCTGTGATTGCTGACATCCTACGCCACAAAGTAGTGTGTGTGTACGCTTTATTATATTAGCATAGATTAATACCATACTTTAATGAGTAATCGGATATCAATCGGTTGACGATTAATCTCGCATTTTATTGCATTATAATAGCTGAACAGATGCGTCCTCGCCCACGGCATTAATCTGTTTTCAATGTGTTACACTCATTAAAATATCATCAATTTAACCAAAGTAACTGTTGTCCTGATAAGTGACAATACTAATTAATAATCCATTAAAGTATTAAGTTCAAGTAGCTATGGCCTGCGACTTTGCACTCGCGCAATTAAAAAAAAAACTTAGTAAGCAGCCTATATGTTGCCATATGAAACATCAGAAGTTCTGAGAAACATTTTTCTAACTAAAATCAACAGCACACGGACTCTTTGAGAGCTATCGGTAAACATTTTGCGAGCTCGGCAGATCTCTCTTAAAAACTTGAAATCTAGGATATTTTTAATAAAACTTGTTTGATATACATTTTACTACCTACGGGAAATGTTATAGAATGTATTAAATACAGTTAGTTTTACTGGCACGCCAGTTACTGGCATGTGTATTTCCGCCCTAATGCTCACATATTAAAAACAACGCGGAAAAAGTATATTAATATATTTTGGTGTTCATATCGAGGTAAAAAGTAATTTATTAAGGATGTTGTTTAATTTTGAGCGTGTCGTTTCGTTTTACAACCTCACGATCTGTGGCCTGTGGATGCAAAGCCTGTAACGAAGCCAATTAAGAATTTTTAGCGAAAATTTTGTTTTGTGACCTCGTAAATTTAAAGGAAATTACTTCAACTTTTTATTAATTCAAGGGAAGGTTTTATAAGTGACACTTTTGTTGCTTAAAGGTTTTCAATGTGATTTTACGGAAGACATGTTAGTCGTTATTATCATACTTCATACTAATATTATAAATGCGAAAGTTTAGATGGATGGATGGATGGATGTTTGTTAGAGTTTGTAGCCTAAACGGCTGAACGGATTGCGATGAAATTTGGCATAGATGTAGAGGATAGTCTGGAAGAACACATAGGCTACTTCCATTTGTTTTTTTTAATTCCGCGCGGACGGAGTCGCAAGCGAAAGCTAGTAAGTCATAAATATGTCGGAGTGACGAGCGGTTTGCAGAATTAATTCCGAAGGCAGATCATATACACGGTAACTATCCTTCCTTGTGGGCGAGCACAATAATGATGAGAGATAATCGGAGATAATGAAACACCGTCCTTCAATCTTTAGAGAAAACTGGACAACACTATCTAACTGAATTGCAAAGTTTTACAGAGATTCACCAATTGACTTTATACGTGCGCACAACAGAAGCGCATCGCTCGACCGTCTAATGACAACTGACTTCTGTCTTTGATTGCCGCCATGACATTTATTCGGGGTTGCCCGCTCAAAAACTCAAATTACAATACCAATTCGAAACAATTTCCAATGTTGCCAACACTCAAAATTATTATTTGATAGTAACTTTAACCGTTCAAAAATTAACAAATATTTCGCGCTGTTAAATATATGTTATTAACGATGCTAGACTCCACTTTAAAAATGTTTCAATTTTTTTTATTTTATTTTAGTTATAATGTAATTTTTAATGCAAAATTGTAGATGCTTTTTACATTTAAAATGAATTTACTTTTGATAAGCCTTTGTAATATGAAAAAGAGCGTAGTAAGGGATTATTAAGGTCAATAGCAGGGAACAGGGAGGACGAAGAGTATACATCTATAAACCCTCTCGGAAGGGACATATTGGTTCGGCAGTTTACAGACCTGAAAATATTCACTACGATATATGTTAATTAAATTCAGTAAAGAGAAAAATCTACCTAGAAATGCTCCATGTAACTTATTTAAAAAAATAAACAAAATAATAAATCTACGTATATTGAATAACTAATATTTATGTAATACGTATTGTAAAAAAATGCGATTTGTTAATTAACACAGCTAAAGACCGACATACACGAGACATGAAACGAGATGATTATGATATTTTTTTCAAAGCCGTATTCATGCAGAGCTGTTTCTAAACCACAGTTTTTACCCAAATGACCCGGATTAAGGGTAATAATATCCCGACCCAAAACGAATGTGTACCCGTTGACATGATAAGTAGTTGACTTGGCGAATCAGCCTAGTCAATCTGGTGTATAAGATTTGAACATTAATTATTTCCTATCTTTATTTTTATTTATTCCTATCTTCAACAGTTAATATTTATATACTAGGTTTCCGCTACTCTGAACGAGCGGAATTAAAAAGAAACTTAGTAAGTAGCCTATATTTTTTTCAGACTATGTTCTTCATCATCACCAGCTCACTATACATCCCCACTGAGGGGCTCGGAGCCTACCCTAATAAGGGGTGGCTAGGCCATAGTCAACTTCGCTGGCCAACTGCGGGTTGGTTGACTTTAAACATATCTTTGAATTTCTTCCCTGATATGTGCAAGAATCACAATGTTTTCCTTCACCGTAAGAACCGGGTAAATTATGTACATATGTAAATACGAAAAATCGAAAATCACATTGGTACATTTCAGGATTCGAATTCAAGACCTGTAGATTACAAGTCAAGTGCTTAAACCACTGAGCCACCGACACACATCTATGTTTAAGACTATGTTATTCATTCGTGCAAAATTTCATCAAAATCCGTTAATCAATCCAAACTTTGGCATTTATAATATTAGTATGTACTCGTAGTATGATTGTTTATGAATATTCTATGTTTATTAACAGTACGTGATTCTTGTTTTGGGTATAATACTGTGAATTAACGCTGACTTTGGTAACTGTCTGCTCAACGTTAGAGAGCCTTTGGTTATCGTTAACATTAATTTATTGTTTATCTTAATAGCGGCCTGTACCCTTTTCATTATCGCATGGTGCGGGTGACGTTTCAATAAAATGTGACGCATCGCTATGTCCCAGTTTGGTGAATCATGAGTACATTTTAATCCATTTTTAATGATTAAATTTTGATTAATTTACAATGTCAACATTAATCAAGACTTAATGAATTGTCTGATTAAATAAAATTGTTAATGATAAGTCGACATTCTTATTTTCTAATAAAAATTATCATATTTTAATAAAATAAATATGTAATTAGCTTGTAATTAACTTAAACATCAGTGTCATTGCATTTTAATGACGCAATTACTGTTAGCATAGTCGTTGCTAATTTCAGTCGACGTCTGGACGGGGCCATCAGCACGGAAATTGCTTACATTTAATTAATATTAGGGGTTAATGTAAAATTGCTGTCATACTAAGAAAAGTAAAACATGCAACTAAATGAAATATTTCTAATAGAAGTTTAAATCTAAACTTATTGTAGACCCTGTCAGTACAACAGCACCGGCCTAGGATGGAGCTAGTTGGGCGACCGCCCAGGGCGCCACAGGTGTATTAAGGTCAAGACCGCCTGTATTCGTATGGGTTTGTATTGCAGTTAAGGGGTCACCGTAGAAATCTCGCCCATGGCGCCGGCAATGCTAAATCCGGCCTTGACCATAAATGGGCAGAGGTAATTAAGTTGTAAAATTCGCAAAATATCTCATGACATCTTAACGTTTGTGTAATTATCTATTACATCGTTTTTCTTCTCTTGATGTCTCTGGTACCATGACATTCTTAATCTAATAGCCTTGAAACTATGACAGGTGTGTTAAGAAAAATGCTTAATAAATTATTTTTATTTGTCCTTTTTACTCTAATAATTTTAAATAATAATTCTACTTATTTTGAATATAAATGAGCAAAAGGTTCCTAAAGTTTCAAAGTGTGTTCGTGAAAGTTAAAGTATCATATGGGAATTCAAAAAGCCTCTAAAAGCATCGTACGGCTTTAGTGTCTAATGTGAGTGGCCGTTCCGTTAAAGTATTTTCGGCTCCGGTCTTATTTTATGTGTGAAAGGGCAGGGATCTATTTAATTTATTGTATAAGAAGGGTCCGATAAAGAAAACGGGACATAGAACCGACTGTTTCATTTTTCGATTTCTGTTAACTGTTTTAATGTTGAAATAGAAAGAAAATAACTCGGTTATTTTATTCCTCGTCTTTTTAATTTCTTTTATATATTTTGTCATGAATATCATCTTCATCATCATCTTTCTTCTTATCCTACCCGTAGGGTCGGCGCAACAGGTTTTTGTCCTCCACATATCATATGTCATCTCAGTCATCACTCCCTTTTTGATCATGTCACCTTTTACGCAATCCATCCATCTTTTTCTAGATCTACCTCTAACGATGTACCCATCCACACTCATAACTATATTCTCATGAATATCAGGACAGTGAATTTTAATGAAGAAGAAGCATTCTTATAAAGATATACTCAACATTTCAAGAAGCTTTATGCTTTACAGCACTTTGTGCTTGTTCACCATCTGTCAATTCTAAGAGCAATTAGTTATTAATGTTTTTCATGAAATTTCTAAAGGTTTCACTGATAAAATATACATTTGATTTTTTTGTATAGAATTTCAGTTCGTCGTAGTATGACTAAATTATTATTTTATATACTGCACCATGCACACGGCTTGCGTTGGTAAACTTCGATAAAATGATTGCGGTCACGGTGTAACCAGAAGATAAAAATTTCAATAAAAACAAGTGAAAATAATCTTGTTAGTTATAACAGAAATATTTTTTTAATATCACATTGTTATATTAAAAAATATTGTTATATCTGTGGAAGGTATTGGTGAAGGCCTATGCCCAGCAGTGGGCACACAAAGGCTGATGATGATGATGATGATGATGACATTGTTATATTGAATACATATTGGATAAAAGGTACAATAAATTTTTGTTTTAATGACTTTAATTTTTAAATACAGTTTTTATTTTAAATACAGTTGTTAATTTTTACGCATCATCATCATCAACTCATCATCAACTTGCCCTTAACCCTACGGAGGGTTGGTACAGTACGTGCTGCTCTTCCATACATTTCTATCAGCCGTCATATCCTAATCCACTCCCTTCTAAAGCATACCCTCTTTTCACACAATCCATACTTTCTTCAGTCTCATGAAGCCATCCACATTCAATCTTAACAATTTCTGGTTTATGTCCCCCATTCTCTCGTCGATGGACATGTCCAAACCACGCTAACCGTTTGATTCACAATTTCTCGACCACTGGCGCTAAAAAACTAAACTAAATATGAAATAGTAAAAGGATAAAAAAAGGCTGATGTATTATAAAAAGATTGCTTGAACGTAACCTCATGAAACTGTATATTGTATAAAGGATGCAGTTGTGCGTTAGAAAATTTATAACAGCGTTAAGTCGGCTGTAAATTAACTAGTAGAGCAAGGCTGGAAGATTTTATATAAAGTATCAGAAAAAAAAATGCTTAACATACTTTTAAAATTATAGTGAGGAACGTTAGTGTGTAGAACTTACATTGTTTTTAATATGACCATGAGCTTTAATATGACGATATTTTTGCACGAAGACATCCTATCACTTTAAATTTACGTTAATATTAAATAGACAGCAGGGTTCATGTTTCTTGGTTTATGTTACGGGTTATCGCCCGCAAACTTCGTTAGCGCGGATTTAAAAAAAAGTCATCTATCACATTCCCGCGTGCATCTACCTTCTACCAGCTATCTTTCAGTCAAATTCCCGTCCAAATCGGTCCACCCGTTCCAGAGATAGCGGTCGGATCGCCATTTTAACAGCGCGGAATTAAAAAAATGTAGCCTATAATATGCCTGTCTACGGTAGCTACCCTTCAGTGAAAGTCCGGTCGAAATCGGCCCAGCCGTTTCAGAGATTACCCGGAACAAACGTGTCTTGCGGACAGACAGACAGACAAACATTTTTTAAATGCGATTTTCGTTATCAGCAACGCAAATACATTATCTTCCCGAAATCTGGAATTTTTCTTTTGATATTACAAACAGACACTCCAATTTTATTATATGTATAGGTACAGATGAAGAAGGTAAAGATTAGAAAGGTACTCAAACTTATGCTAGATAAATGAAATCTAACTAACAACAGCGATTTCCACGAAGCGTATGTCACATTAGAATAAGTTCTTTACCCTTGTGCGACCGGCGTGAAGCTAAATGATGACTCCTTCAAGTCCAACCGGACCGGGCATTCAATTTAAACGACCTGTTAAATGTAGAGAATCAATTACATTAAATCTTTGTAATACACTATTACTAAAAAAGTTGAGTTTTCACTGTTGAAACGCATTTATAAACGGATACAAAGATAACCTATACTCATAAAATTACAGCTGTGTAAATAAATCGCATTCTAAAATGGAATTTCTGCTTGGCAACGTCGAGTGGATAGTTTCCAAATTTATTGGACCACTTGATAATTTCGGACATAAACTTTACGACTCGAGTGCGGCGTTAATCACTGCTGATATTTCCGAATGAAATACCTCCAACAATAGTTCAAGAACTATTGTTAACAAGATTTAATTAAGAGCAAAAAAACTTTAGTCCTATTACCTTTTGGATTATAATAAAGAATGAGAATCGATAGTACCGGCTATTACGCTACAAGCGCCCTGGACGAGAATTCTACAGCCCATTTTGCCATGTTTTTGGGGGAATTATCAGGGTATATCATTGATGGCTTCCAGTGTAAATCGATGATTTTGACGCCCCTTCCTGTCTAGCGCCCAGGGCGGTCGTCCAACTACGTCTTACCCTAACGCCGGCACTGTGAATACATAAATATTTCTCTCCAGTCAGTCGAGTAATAATGTATCCTTTTTTAGTTTGAATCGGTTATTAGATTCCTATATAAATAAACATACTGTTACTCGCGACTTCGACGAAATTAAAATATAATACAAAATATAGCCTATGTTATTCACAGATAAATTACCTTTGTAATGGTGAATGAATTTTTAAAATCGGCCCAGTAGTTTTTGCGTGAATCAAATACATACAAAAATACAAATCTTTCCTATTTATAAAATTGGTATAGATATAGAAAATAGATAGTAATAGAAATAAAATTAAACCTATCTCGGGAATAAACTTGTAACAAGTTGGTAACGTATAAAGGTTCCATAATAATAGGAAATCCATTAAACGCGGTTTTATATTACTTATGCGAGAAAAATATTTTGGTACTTTCGTCGGGAGCGTTCGGTGGCAGTATTTTGAAACGATTATCATACTAATATTATAACCGCGAAAGTTTAGATGGATGGATGGATGTTTGTTATAATACTGGATTTTTAGTTCTGCAACTACAAAGTTGAATGGGCTGCGAAACAATCGACAATCGCACAACAGTTGTACGCTAGTTTAGTCAAAGGTGTGCGCCTGCTTTTAATCTAAACAGTAGATGTGAAAAATAAATTTGTATACGAGTCAGTGAAATATTAACGGCAAATATCAAACTTCTAAATGTATCTGCAAGAAATTTGCCAAATGATTTATGCGCATATTAAAACTTTTCAATGTTTGGTTACGCTTATTTCGGAAACGATCGCTGATATTTGAATTAATGACTTTCTGAATAATTTATTATGCCATATTTTATCGAAGTGTAAGTTCTGAAGAAATAGATATGTTTTTTTTTAGCGACGAAATTAAAATGTCTGTCAAGCGATGTATAAGTACATTGTAAAAACTTAAGTTTATTTAACACCAGCTTTCGTCCGCGTGGTATCAAAAAAAAAAAAAACAAAAGTGCGTAGATCCTCCCAGACTATCCTCTACGTCTATGCCAAATTGCATCGAGATCCGTTCAGCAATTTAGGCTACAAACTCTAACAAACATCCATCCATCCATCTAAATTTTCGCATTTATAATATTAGTAAGATTAAGTTAAGTAACTTGGGAACCTACTAATGTTTGTAGGTAGGTCGTACTAAGATTGAATTGTATTTTTTATAAGTAAAGGGAGCAAACGAGCGGCGGGAACACCGTGGTACTTATCGACGCCCATGGACATATGCAACACTGAGGAACTGCAGATGCGTTACCTAACTTTGAGAAAGATATATGCTCGCTTCTTGTAGGACCCTAAGTCGTGTTGGTTTGGAAAAACCGCCGAGGACAGACCGTGGTAATAGTAAAATAAACTCTATTTCTTTATTTTTACGCCCAACATTAACAAATACGAATTACACAATTGCATTATTTTAAGTATTTTAAAACGGAATGCACTATTTAAACCCGATTTAAACACTTTTTAATAATCTATGCTATTATAATTAAGCGTAAACACACACTTCTTTGTTGCCTAAGATGTCAGCAATTACAGCATATTTTTGAATAATTATTTTTTTAATAAAAAGCCCTACACTTACGTGATGCTTTAGGCTATATATTTCCACGCCATTAAACTTAGGGGGTTAATGTTTTAGATAAAAACCCTAATGTGGGAAAGAGACCATAAGTTGCTGCCAACATCAAGAAAGAAAGATTGCTAAGGTTTGTCATGTCATGTCATGTCATCACATTTGCTATTGATAATTTGACAAATGTAAACAATAAAATAAAGTTTTTATAATTTCACGCGGATGAATCCGCACGCGAACAGCTAGTACATTGTAATATAAGAAGCTTTTTGTATTTTAAATGTCTATAGCACGCTTATGAAAAGGTTGTTCATTTTTCATGAATAAATTCTTCGAATTAGAAACGCTTTAAGCATCATTAGTAGGCATTTGCCTTTTAGAATGTCAGTTTGACGTTTATAAGATTCTGCGCAATTTGGCGTGATAAATGAGAGCTGTGTCACGCTATTAACTAGACGTTGTATATTTTTTTTTTTTTAATTGTATTCGATTACTATTGTTGTAAACATAATCGTACGATTAGCATATTAAACGAAAGGAGGCGGAGACGAAAACATTGGCCCCTTGCCAATTTAACTTCATTTGTGAATGGAGGGTGAAATAAATTAGTTCATAGTAATGACAGATATTAAATGAAATTAATTCAAGAATATTCAAACTAATTTAAGATAATAAGAATGTATTCTGTTCCTAGTATGACGTGTCAGATTTGATAATCCTTGGTTAGGATGTTCTCAGGAAGTTAGAGGTTTGTGAAATAAAATGAAAAAAAAAAAAAAAAAAGCTTTTCGTTTTTAAAACTTTGACAAGGTCAAAAAAAATCCCATGTAAATATTTTTTGTTCGTCTACATTTAATACTTGTTGTTACCCGCGACTCCGTCCGCGTGGAATTAAAAAAAACAAAAGTGAGTAGCCTATATGTTCTTCCAGACTATCGTCTACATCTATACCTAATTTCATCGTAATCCGTTAACCGTTTAGGCTACAAACTCTAACAAACATCCATCCATCTAAACTTTCGCATTTATAATATTAGTATGATACAAGTATATTGTTGTATGTTAACTGGAGACATAATATTATAGCTAAATTGTTGATAGTTTTCGCTTAGGGTGGTTGAAAATTTTGAGGATGTGATTGAAGACTGGACGAATAATCTATTTATTAAAATTAGGCAAATACGGATTTCTGTGGGCTATGGTCGCATCGCTATTTTGGTGAATTATGAAATCCGCTTGCTCGTTTGTCAACTTGGACTATAACAAAATGTTTTCAATATTAATTTGAACATTGTTCGTGAATAGTTAACTCCAGGTAAAATTTTCTTTATTATTTCTATACTAATTTAATGATTTCTTAATTTGTATTCGATTACTATTGTTGTAAACATAATCGTACGATTAGCATATTAAACGAAAGGAGGCGGAAACGAAAACATTGGCCCTTTGCCAATTTAACTTCATTTGTGAATGGAGGGTGAAATAAATTAGTTCATAGTAATGACAGATATTAAATGAAATTAATTCAAGAATATTCAAACTAATTTAAGATAATAAGAATGTATTCTGTTCCTAGTATGACTTGTCAGATTTTGATAATCCTTGGTTAGGATGTTCTCAGGAAGTTAGAGGTTTGTGACATAAAATGAAAAAAAAAAGCTTTTCGTTTTTAAAACTTTGACAAGGTCAAAAAAAAATCCCATGTAAATATTTTTTGTTCGTCTACATTTAATACTTGTTGTTACCCGCGACTCCGTATGTGTGGAATTTTAAAAAAAGTAAGCAGCCTATGTGTTCTTCCAGACTATCCTCTACATTTATGTCAAAAATCATAGAGATTAGTCCAGCAGTTTAGGCTACAAACTCTAACAAACATCCAAGCATCTAAACTTTCGCATTTAAAATATTAGTATAATAAGATAAGATAAGGTTAATAATTCAGGACAAAACTGTATAAGTCTGTATCTTGGTGTAGTCTACGAAATTACAATGCAAATGTAGTCTACTGTTAAGTTACTCACAAGTTATAATACTATAACAACGTTTAAAAGTTTCTGCAGCCCTACGGCTTCAACTGTAAATTTGTTTTAGAATTTCGTGAAATTATTCATAGAGAAAGATTTTATTAACTTCATATTTATTCAACTTTGTTTAAAACAACATGATTATAATTTTACGTAATACTTTATACTAAAATAATAATTATTAATAATTAGCTGTTCCCGTGCGACTTCATCCGCATGAAATTATGAAAATTTTATTTTATTGTTTACATCTGTCAAATTATCAATTACAAATGTCAAAATGACATGACATGATGACAACCTTGCTTCCTTGATGTTGGCAGCAACTTATGGTCTCTTTCCCACATTAAGGTTTTTATCCAAAATATTTACCCCCTAAGTTTAATGGCGTTAAAATATATAGCCTAAAGCGTGACGCAAGTGTAGGGCTTTTTATTAAAAAAAGAATTATTCAAAAATATGCTGTAATTGCTAACATCTTAGGCAACAAAGAAGTGTGTGTTTACGCAATTTTATAATAGTAAAGATAGATATAAATTAGATCGATGTGAACCTTTTTTCTTTGTTTATGACTTTTTGATCTCTTGTAGCCTAATCTGTTTATTCGATTTTTCAAACGGAGCTAAAGGTAATTCAGACTGTAAATTGTTTTTGTTGTTGTTTTGTCCATAATTATTGTTACCCTCTGTATTTTTTTGTAATTCCCCTTTTCGTGATAATTGGAATTAAAAGAATATATTGACAACCCTAATTGTTTTGTATTCTGGACAACGGTTTTAATTCTCTTTCTATTTTAATTTTTTTAATGAAATACGCCGCCGAACCCTCGAAGTTGTTTTGTTTGGAGAATTTAAATACGGAAACAACTCTTAAAAATCTTTTTAAAATGATATGATCATCACACAAAACAATATATTGAGGATCTTTATTAGCTTGTCAGCTTGATCACGGTTATATAAAAAATCTATGGTAAAAGTGATAATTGTGAAAAGAAATGAATAAAATAAATATTCTATCAGCTACATTCGGTTCGGAGATTATCGGGAATTAATGCGTATTTGCGGTCAGATAGAGCAATGATTCATGTAATATGATTTTTATATTACATACGGTCACTACAACTTTAATTGTATAGATGTATGAAAAATACCGATTCTCACTAAATAATATTAAATATCTGGAATAGACTTGTATTTTCCGATGTCTGCTTGGAAGGCTCCGAGGAATTTTATTTTCTTATCCATGATAAGCCCGTATATCCTACGATATTCGAATTTACTTTTTTATTATTTTCTCAACTCTATATTCGTATCTATACTAATATTGCGAAGGAAGGATTTATATTTTTTTATTTTTGTATATTTTGAAATAACTCAAAAACTACTGGACCGATTTCAAAAATTCTTTCACCATTAAAAAGCTACGTTATCAGTGAGTAACTAAGGCTATATTTTTTATTGTTTTTTAATTACACATCTAGTAGTTACTATTTTAATATACATCCTCCTCTCTAGTGTAACAAAGAGATCGCTTTTACGATCTACGTGGTCTAACTGTGCAATTCAACTTACGTTACACTTGTTAAACATTCTGGTTTTTTTTCTATTTTTTTAAAATGGAATGACAGGGCTGACAATTTTATTTGTTACAAGTACACTTGTTTACATTTGGACAAACGTTACGACGTTTTATTTTTATTTTCAACTTTTTCAATTGTTTTTTGTAATTCATAAAATTTTACACGTACAAAAGGGTCAGGATTTGAAACCCTTTGATGTTTCTTTGTTCAAGTTCCAGTTTTAACCTTTATCATGACGAGTTTTGATAAAGTTATGACAGTGGCGTTAAACTTTGAAGAAAGAACATTACAAGCTAAGAGTATCGTATAAAACAGATCTGGTTTATGTGTTAGGAAACGAGTCCTGAATATTTAACAGTCTTGGATAATGTGTATGATGTATCTGTAGTGAACAAACTTATATTTATACACTAGCTTTTGCCGGCGACTCCTTCCGTGCGGAATTAAAAAACAACTCAGGAAGAAGCCTACATGTTCTTCCAGATTAAGTTCTACATCTGTGCAAAATTTCGTCGAGATCCAGTAAGTTGAATGAAGACTTGCAACAAACATCCATCTATCTATTCGCATTTATAATATTAGTATGAAGTATGATAATATTTAAAAGTATCCAATAATTATATATTACGTGCAGCTAAATTTATCATTTCCCAATATAACTAGGTAAGCAACTTGCTTGTTAATAGCGGACTGGTAATAACATTTTCGACAATAGGCAATATGCACATGACGCCAAATTTGACGAATATTTTGTATATTTTATTACATATCTTACTTCTTGCTTCTTACTAATATTATAAATACCAAAGTTTAGATAGATGGATGGATGGATGGATGTTTGTTAGAGTTTATAGCCTAAACGGCTGAATGGATCTCGATGAAATTTGGCATAGACGTAGAGGATACTCTGGAAGAACACATAGGCTACTCACTTTTGTTTTTTTTTATTCTACGCGGACGGAGTCGCGGGCGAAAGCTAGTTTATAATATTTTTTAAAAATATATGACCTAGTAGCGAAATTTAATCATTAAAAAGTATCTTTTTTAAAATTCCCTCGCCGAGTTCTAAAACGCAATCCGAAGTCGAAGCAAATCATAGGTGGATTTACGCACTTTTTGACTATTTATAACTCTGAGAACCAATCAAATACGAGTACTTTGTTGTTGTTTGACGACGTCACAACACTCCGGCACACTTCGGCCGCGTTTTAGTCTGACGAAAATGATTGTGATTTTAGTTTTTTTTTTTTATCATCATGTTATCATATAACAAATAGTAACGTTTAAAAAAAGAAAAGAAATTCATGCATATTCCTCGTCCTTAGAAACAATTGTAATTGTTGTTATTGACAATATTTTTTGTTGCTAAATAAAATTTAACTCCTAATATCGACACTATTCTCATGACACATGACACAGGCACCTCACTTATGACATATTGCCTTTTATTTGACAACTACAAGCTTAACACTATTAAAAAATCTAACCTCTTCTTTCTCGTAACACTCTTCCTTTTAAAAGATATAACAAAATAATGTCCACTTAAGTTAACAGATAATAGACCATTAAGACTTCCATTATCTTAAATGGTTACAATTTAGATCTCTGTAATGAGGGTACTCTGCAGAATAAAGGAGCAACTCAGTTGAATGTAGCTCTAACTGATGGTAACTTTTAACGAACTTTATCTGATACATTTCTAGAGAATCTTTAAGGTAAATCATACTTTATATCATACTAATATTCATCATCACTTGCCCTTATCCCTTATGGAGGGTAGGCACAGTATGTGCTGCTCTTCCATACATTTCTAGCCGTCATATCTGAATCCACTCCCTTCTAAAGCTCCTCCTCTTTCACACAATCCATCCATACTTTCTTCGATCTTTCTCTTGCTTTGTAGCCTCCACTTCATTCTTAACACTTTCTGGTTTATGTCCCTATCGTCTCGTCGCATAACATGTCCATACCATGCTAACCTTTTGCTTCTCAATTTCTCCACCACTGGCGCTACTTTCAAACTTCCTCTAATATACACATTCATAACTTTATCCATTCTTGTCATACCACACGTCCATCTTAACATACGCATCATATCATACTAATATTATAAATGCGAAAGTTTGGATGGATGTTTGTGAGAGTTTGTAGCCTAAACGGCTGAACGGATTTCGATGAAATTTGATATAGATTTATAGGATAGTCTAGAAGAGCCCATGGGCCACTCACTTTTGTTTTTTTTAATTCCACGCTGACGTATTCGCAGGCGAATGCTAGTATTTATATAAAAGTAATACAAAAACATCTTAACGTCATATGTAAAATCAATAATAAGGAACTCCTTAATCTTTATAACCTTTGGTAAAGCAAACAGAAGATTATAGTCCACATTTTATGTTATGCAAGGAAGCGTCAAGAACGAAGAAAGGCGCCCGAGGTAAGCACAAGGTTACACAAATCCGCGATTTTAGTCTCTAAGCGACTTAGCAATACAATTTCATAGAGACTCGTACACATGTAAACGAACATATACAGACATATGACATTGTATTACGTATGCCACTTAGAGAGTAAAATCGCAGATTTGTGTAGCCTTGTGTATGAAGGGGCAAAGGAGAATTTGCGATTTTTTTTCAGAATTTTTGACTAAAATCAACCGAAATTGTTACAAAAAATCAACAAAACATCTAACGAATATTTTTTACGACAGCTCTCATCGGGTATTTTAAATCCTCAGTTACTATAATATTATTCTGTGGAACATTTTGCGTGGTTTAGCGTGGCAATGTCCATTCCACTTACTAACATTTCTGATTCAGTAATACCCTTTTCAACGTAACTGGCAAACCATAGTCTCAAAGTTTTAATAACTAATTGTTATCGGAATTACGCTGGGTTTCTGAAGTTTCCATTTATTTTATCGTTACCTATTGATTCATTAGTGTTAGGTTTAACTAAGTTTCAATAGAGTAAAACTCAAGTTACGCAGTTCGGACACGCATTTCATGAAGTTATCGAACCAAAAATACTAAAGAATGGTTAAATATAGCTGGGAAACCGGCCATTAATAATGATAAATAGGTAAAGACTACATATATTTTTAAGTTTGTTTATGTTTAATCAAGTAGAGTAGCCGCATTCGCGTTTCTAGGATTGTTTGATTTAATTTCCATTCATGGGACATTAAGGAACGCGGCCTTCACCCTTTTACTGTGGACCGCTTGCGACCTCGCAATCGCTTTGTATCGTCTTTCATTATTCGGACACATGGGATCAGAATAAATTGCCAGTCGCAATTTTATTTAACCATGCGCAGAACGGACTAATAATAAAAAATATGTACATTCTGCCCAAACAAAGAGATGAATAATTGTAAAATATGTTTATTATAAAGCTTTTTTTAATTGATTCATGTACAATCCTGATATAATTTAAATATCTTATACAATGTTTGTTAAAACTAAATAACGAACAAACAGAAAACCTCTTAGTAATACCAAAATGAAACTTGTTTATATGCCTGCATAAAAACTCTTTCACTACATGTCTTAACGCCCAATCATATATACCAACCACACACACACACACACACACAGCAAAACACATGTACATTTATGATCACATATATAATTATGTACCTAGAATAAGAGAAGGCCCAGCCTCAATAAGAAGATAATCGTGGTCAAGCACTGTCTTTAAAAATCTTAAAAAAAAAGCCTCCCGTAATACAGGTCCCCACCTAGCTTAGGATACAGAGTTCTAATGATTATTGTGCAACTGGTTTGATTAATAAAGTGTTTTTTATTTTATGTAAATAACTTTGAGTCACAAGAATTACTAATCTATCTACTTAAAGCCATCTGGAATATCTCTGAAACGAGGAATATCTTCAAATGTACTCGTAATTAATTTAGCATATGTGTTTTATTATAATTGAAGTATAGTTGTCTACAAGAATGATGATGATGATGATGATGATGATGATGATGATGATGATGATGATGATGATGATGATGATGATGATGATGATGATGATGATGATGATGATGATGATGATGATGATGATGATGATGATGATGATGATGATGATGATGATGATGATGATGATGATGATGATGATGATGATGATGATGATGATGATGATGATGATGATGATGATGATGATGATGATGATGATGATGATGATGATGATGATGATGATGATGATGATGATGATGATGATGATGATGATGATGATGATGATGATGATGATGATGATGATGATGATGATGATGATGATGATGATGATGATGATGATGATGATGATGATGATGATGATGATGATGATGATGATGATGATGATGATGATGATGATGATGATGATGATGATGATGATGATGATGATGATGATGATGATGATGATGATGATGATGATGATGATGATGATGATGATGATGATGATGATGATGATGATGATGATGATGATGATGATGATGATGATGATGATGATGATGATGATGATGATGATGATGATGATGATGATGATGATGATGATGATGATGATGATGATGATGATGATGATGATGATGATGATGATGATGATGATGATGATGATGATGATGATGATGATGATGATGATGATGATGATGATGATGATGATGATGATGATGATGATGATGATGATGATGATGATGATGATGATGATGATGATGATGATGATGATGATGATGATGATGATGATGATGATGATGATGATGATGATGATGATGATGATGATGATGATGATGATGATGATGATGATGATGATGATGATGATGATGATGATGATGATGATGATGATGATGATGATGATGATGATGATGATGATGATGATGATGATGATGATGATGATGATGATGATGATGATGATGATGATGATGATGATGATGATGATGATGATGATGATGATGATGATGATGATGATGATGATGATGATGATGATGATGATGATGATGATGATGATGATGATGATGATGATGATGATGATGATGATGATGATGATGATGATGATGATGATGATGATGATGATGATGATGATGATGATGATGATGATGATGATGATGATGATGATGATGATGATGATGATGATGATGATGATGATGATGATGATGATGATGATGATGATGATGATGATGATGATGATGATGATGATGATGATGATGATGATGATGATGATGATGATGATGATGATGATGATGATGATGATGATGATGATGATGATGATGATGATGATGATGATGATGATGATGATGATGATGATGATGATGATGATGATGATGATGATGATGATGATGATGATGATGATGATGATGATGATGATGATGATGATGATGATGATGATGATGATGATGATGATGATGATGATGATGATGATGATGATGATGATGATGATGATGATGATGATGATGATGATGATGATGATGATGATGATGATGATGATGATGATGATGATGATGATGATGATGATGATGATGATGATGATGATGATGATGATGATGATGATGATGATGATGATGATGATGATGATGATGATGATGATGATGATGATGATGATGATGATGATGATGATGATGATGATGATGATGATGATGATGATGATGATGATGATGATGATGATGATGATGATGATGATGATGATGATGATGATGATGATGATGATGATGATGATGATGATGATGATGATGATGATGATGATGATGATGATGATGATGATGATGATGATGATGATGATGATGATGATGATGATGATGATGATGATGATGATGATGATGATGATGATGATGATGATGATGATGATGATGATGATGATGATGATGATGATGATGATGATGATGATGATGATGATGATGATGATGATGATGATGATGATGATGATGATGATGATGATGATGATGATGATGATGATGATGATGATGATGATGATGATGATGATGATGATGATGATGATGATGATGATGATGATGATGATGATGATGATGATGATGATGATGATGATGATGATGATGATGATGATGATGATGATGATGATGATGATGATGATGATGATGATGATGATGATGATGATGATGATGATGATGATGATGATGATGATGATGATGATGATGATGATGATGATGATGATGATGATGATGATGATGATGATGATGATGATGATGATGATGATGATGATGATGATGATGATGATGATGATGATGATGATGATGATGATGATGATGATGATGATGATGATGATGATGATGATGATGATGATGATGATGATGATGATGATGATGATGATGATGATGATGATGATGATGATGATGATGATGATGATGATGATGATGATGATGATGATGATGATGATGATGATGATGATGATGATGATGATGATGATGATGATGATGATGATGATGATGATGATGATGATGATGATGATGATGATGATGATGATGATGATGATGATGATGATGATGATGATGATGATGATGATGATGATGATGATGATGATGATGATGATGATGATGATGATGATGATGATGATGATGATGATGATGATGATGATGATGATGATGATGATGATGATGATGATGATGATGATGATGATGATGATGATGATGATGATGATGATGATGATGATGATGATGATGATGATGATGATGATGATGATGATGATGATGATGATGATGATGATGATGATGATGATGATGATGATGATGATGATGATGATGATGATGATGATGATGATGATGATGATGATGATGATGATGATGATGATGATGATGATGATGATGATGATGATGATGATGATGATGATGATGATGATGATGATGATGATGATGATGATGATGATGATGATGATGATGATGATGATGATGATGATGATGATGATGATGATGATGATGATGATGATGATGATGATGATGATGATGATGATGATGATGATGATGATGATGATGATGATGATGATGATGATGATGATGATGATGATGATGATGATGATGATGATGATGGTGACTTTTTTAAAGAAATCGGCGCTAACGAAGTTTGCGGGCGACAGCTCGTGGTTGGGTAAAATTAAAAGATGCTTGAAGGTGCGGATTGATTGATTTACGCGGAGTAATATAATATGTTATTCGGCAAGCTTTGAAATAAATAATTTCAAAAAAAACTTTTTACCCCGTTTTTTTCTCGGTCTATCAAAATAATGTTTTTTATAAAATATGTTTTTTTTTGTATAAAATTCACTAACACGCTTATTGTATTAATTTAAATGTAAATTAATATTTTAATTCACTTAAATTACGACTTCCACGACCAAGTTATCGCTTTGCTACGCGGAAACGGATCACTTACACAAGTATTTAGAAACGATGGAAAACCTCAAGTTTCATCCGAAAATAGTAATAATTTAACTGTTAACTCCTCTGTAGCCAATGTGTCTTATACATATCAATACTAATCTATACTAATATTATAAAGAGGAAAGATTTGTATTTTTACCTTTACTAAGCTATACTTTAGATAATAGGTTGAAAAAAGGGGCGAACGTAAGTTTTGAACTTTTAAATTTCACGCGGACCAAGTCGCGGGCAACAGCTAGTTAATTATAATTTAAGGTTATTTTAAGTATCTATCTTGATAAGCGTCGAAATTACAAAACTCAAATCTCCATGGAGATTAACGCCTCGTTTCGTGGAAAACAAATTGCGGATAGATCCCAAGAGGTTAAACAATTTTTTAAGTGATCCTTAAATAAATGAAAAAAATATTGTGTAAAATTATTTAATTGAAAATGTTAAATACTTATAAAGTTAAGAATGTGTATATTAGAGGAAGTTTGAAAGTAGCGCCAGTGGTGGAGAAATTGAGAAGCAAAAGGTTAGCGTGGTATGGAAATGTTATGCGACGAGACGATGGGGACATAAACCAGAAAGTGTTAAGAATGAATGTGGATGGCTACAAAGGTCTTCCTTTGTAGCCATCCACATTCCTTCAAGCCTTCCTCTTGGAAGACCGAAAAAAGTATGGATGGATTGTGTGAAAGAGGATATGCTTAAGAAAGGAGTGGATTCAGATATGACGGCTGATAGAGATGTATGGAAGAGCAGCACATACTGTGCCGATCCTCCATAAGGGATAAGGGCAAGTTGATGATGATGATGATGATGACTTATAAAATCTAAACAGGTAAATACAAAAAAGTTGCAAACACCGTGCGATTCCACTGTCAAAATACATGTACAAAAACATAACAGAATAAGATGATTGTCAGGATGTTTTGCAACATGTTTCTAAAAAGGAAACCAACGCAAACATACATTTGATTTGTTTTACAAAGTTAGGCATATAAGTAGATGACTGTTTATTAACTAAACTCAATATACGAGTAATGTAATAACATTACAACATAATAACATATTATATAATAGTACGCTCGCTTAAACACTATTGATCGACCGTGACTTCGTCAGCGCAGAAGTAAAAAAGGAGCCTAAATGTTCCCCGTGCAACAGTTACTTTCCCGTCCAAGTCCCGTCATAATAGGTCAAGCAGTTCCGGAGATAATCAGAAACAAACTTACAGACAGACAGACAAAAATTAGTTTTTCGTTATCAGCAACGCATGTTCAAGTTCACGAAAAATGACCTTTTTCAATATTACATAAAGACACTCCACTTTTATTTATATGTATAGAAGATTTGGATTCCATGATGTAAGAAATGTGTGAAAAGTATTTAAACGAATTTGGCTCCGTTCCAATTATGAAGATTCCAGATTGAATCGTACATGCATGATTATTATAAGTTGGCTCAAACACTAAGTAGGCAAGTGCACTTGCTGATGTCCAAAGAAATGGTTACGAAATGTGGCGTTTGTTAAACGATCCTAACCGATGCTTTCTAAGCTGGCTTGGCGCTTCGCCAACAACCTGGCCATCGTGCCAGTAGCTTTTCAAAACAAAATTTAGGTGTTTACTATCATACTTCATACTAATCATACTAATCATACTTTTACTTACTAATATTATAAATGGGAAAGTTTAGATGGATGGATGGATGTTTGTTAGAGTTTGTAGTCTAAACGGCTGAACGGATTTCGAAAATTTGGTATAGATGTAGAGGATGGTCTGGAAGAACACATAGGCTACTCACTTTCGTTTTTTTTAATTTCACGCGGACGGAGTCGCGGGCGAAAGCTAGTTATAAATAAATCGATGGCATAACAAACTTTATGCTCTACGGAGATTATGGCCTCAACGGTATGGATTTGAAGATTTTCAATCAATAATGCACAATTATGCCAGCTTTACATTATTCTCATTCAGCAATCGAATCCAACGCATGCGTGTATGTTCATGTTATGTGTATGTTATTATCCAATGTAAGATTACATTTTTCCAGTTGTAACCAACCCTGGATTCGATGGCGGGATTGGATTATTGTAAACTAGGCTTAAAGTTAAAAATAAAAAGGGTCAGTTAAAAACATGAGGCGGTATCTTTTTACTAAATACGCATAATAAGAAAGTACGTGGTTCGTACTTTAATGATGATAATGAAGAAATATTCCAAATACATTACTGGCTTTGCAGTTACCTAGTAAAAACTATTTCCAATGTCGCAAACACCGAATTGGTAGCATTGGTTAGGGCAGAATGTACACATAGACCGAACCGAAATCTTTGAAAAAATAAACGTTCGAGCATCACGGGATTACCAATTCACATTGAGAATTGAGAGATCAAAAGAAACATGGTGATATGATTATTTTCAAAGTATTAGTAACATAAAAAAAATATTATCTTTCTATTCTAATAACATAGATCGTAGAGCGAAACATGTTATACCGAAAAAAATAAAAATGTTTTAAAAAAAAACCATTTGTTGAGGTTCATCTTTCTCTTTTGAAAAAATAAAATGTACACGTCTTATAATATTGAAACGTTATAGAACGATTTTTATCACGGGATTACCAATTCACATTGAGAATTGAGAGATCAAAAGAAACATGGTGATATGATTATTTTCAAAGTATTAGTAACATAAAAAAAATATTATCTTTCTATTCTAATAACATAGATCGTAGAGCGAAACATGTTATACCGAAAAAAATAAAAATGTTTAAAAAAAACACCATTTGTTGAGGTTCATCTTTCTCTTTTGAAAAAATAAAATGTACACGTCTTATAATATTGAAACGTTATAGAACGATTTTTATAAATTGCTAAAGAGAAAAAAATATACTCTTACTATTGATCTCTATTCATTTGACTAATTAGGAAAGAAACAATAATTGATATTGTAAATTAAACACTAAGCTAACTAGATTAATTTCACCTCAAATGTCTCTTGGGTATATTGTAGTCTATTTCAATTTTCTTATTTAAATTTACTTAACAATCTCGTGAATTATTATATAACATACTTTGAGAAAGCACTTTATTTCAGACAGCATTTGCAATGCTCTCGAAACGCAAAACGATTTCTTGTATTTCTCTTCGTTCGTTTCGCTTCATTTATCTCTTGCAATATTCTTCAGTAAAATAAACTGTTTAACATTATTACTTACATATGATTACAAAAATACCGATTACCCTTTGCTCTACATTCCTAGAGACTTTATGGGACGAGGGTTCTATTTGATGTTTTATAGTAAAAAGTGATAAACGTGCAAGCTCCTCAATGTGGGAAGGCCTATTTTTTTATAATAAAAGGGGGCAAACGAGCGGCGAGAACACCGAGGTGGTCAACGACGCCCATGGACATCCGCAACACCAGAGGAACTACAGCGTTGCCGGCCTTTGAATTTTAGTCCCTTTTCCTTTCCACCTTTTCTTAAGAGGAAAGGATGGGAAGGAAAAGTGGATTTGACGGTGGAGGAGACGCATAGGAAGGGAAAATATCCTCTTTATGTGCGTCTTCTCCTCTATCAATTAAGGTTAGGCAACGCATCTGCAATTGCGGATGTTTATGGGCAGCGGTCGCTTTCCATTTCGGTGGATTCAGGTGGCCGCTTGCTCGTTTGCCACTTTATATTATATAAAAAAAGCGAACTCTGCACGGCCTATAGATATCTCCAACAAGTTGTATCTCCAATCTCACTCGAATCACTCGAATCTTTCGATTTGTCTGAATTAAATTAACAATAAATAAATCTAATAAAAAAAATATTGATATCAATAGATTACGGTTAATCCAGATTAATAACGTGTTAAATCGCTGGAATGATTGTTACGTCACATTACATTCCGCTGAAATTGCATTTAATATCAATATGACGTAATTGATGTGGAGTTAAACCACTTTAAAGCATATTAATTAATGTATAATTACAATTACTGTTGTCTAAATTGTACTACGTATATTAATAGATAATGTTACATATATATGATCTGAAGTAACTCTTAAAAAAAATATAAAAAAAACATACAGACGAATTGAGTACCTCCTTCTTTTGGGAAGTCGGTCAAAAAATAACAAGTTTCGAATTTACAAATTAAGTTGGCACAGCTCTTTATTAACATAATATATTCTCAAATGTGACTAAATAAAGAGCACCATCTTTTTCCGCTGAATTATTTCAAGTACATTCTTTCTATTCCGTACAGGACTCAGGATTAGAGAAAATAAATAATAATATAATATTAATAACATTTATTATTTTATTTTATTTATTTATAAAAGCCAGCCAGACAAAATAACATAATAATAACATTTAAAAGTACTACAATGTTAATCAAGCAAATTCTTTAAATTGTTTTGATAAACGATCTTAAAATCGTTAGCAATCATTTGTCATTTCTCACTTTCACTTGGCGTTTATCACATCTGTGATAAATGAAGGCTATGTCATAATGTGCTCTTAAAAATATTTCAATACTAGCTTTAGCCCGCGACTCCGTCCGCGCGGTATTAAAAAAAAAAAACAAATGCAAGTAGCCTATGTGTTTTTCCAGACTATGATCTACATCTATGCCAAATTTCATCGAAATCCGTTCAACTGTTTGGACTACAAACTCTAACAAACATCCATCCATCCATCTAAACTTTCGCATTTATAATATTAGTATGAAGTATGATTACGTTAGCATACAAATACATAATCTGCTTCTTAGATACAATTGTTTTAATATTGCTTTAATGATGTCACCGTCTTTAACGTGCTGGTTAACGTTCCTGGCAGTTATTAATTCTATCTCTATTAATAGTTCGAATCCTCACTACTACTAACAACCGCAACCATCAGCGCCAAAATGACGATAATCAAATAGGTACAAATTACCGTAATTTATAGCCGATCCATTTATAGAGGTCACTGTTACGGCAGAAGATTCACCGAGAAATCGAAAATAGAATCTCTCAGATACCAATTGATACATCGAAAGGCTTACACTAAAAGATAAAAAGTTAACTTACGATTTCAAAGTCGTAGTCACTAATCCAAAGAAACCCAAAGAAGCCTTTTAAGCTGAAGATTTCTCAACTGTTAGAGAAATAAATCGCTTAACCTTTTTAAATCCTTTCGAAGCTTGCCTCATTCGTTTGGATCTGCTAGAAATGATGATGTTGCACCATGCCAAAATATGGCGAGTTTTATTACTGCAGTAAAAATATAATGACCTTTATAACTCTAATTAATATCAGAAAAGACACCTAGGTCACAGCGGGTCACATAAATCATATCAGTTTTAAACAAAATTAATACGGGCTAATTCTATATTGAAACAATTTAACTTCTAAATAATTTAAAATACCTGTATGAAAGTGAACAAAATATTCAGAACAGTTCAAAAATGGACAAAAATGTAAAAAAAAAAGAAAGGTTAGGTAGAAAGGTTCTAAGAGAGGTTAGTATTTCGATTATATAACTGGATTAACACATAACAGAATACAAATTGGAATTTTACTAGACGTGTTTTATAGAATTGGTGAGAAAATTTTCAAGTAACGCTATTTCTGCCAAGCGTTGCGAGAGCTTTGTCACAACATAAAAATGTTTCAACTAAAATGTTATTTGCTGTGGACTCCTGAGATATTGTGCAGTAGCTGCACCAAAGACATATACTAAATTAAACTTAGTTTTTACTCGGAGTTTTTTCTTCCTAGCTGTCGCAAGCTATTTCATTTGCGTGGAATTAAAAAACTGAGTTCTACAATAAAAATGAATTAAAGACTGGCGAGTCTCTAATTACTTTTTATTTCGAGAAACTAATCCGTGCCATAACATGACGATTACACGTGAGTTAACCCGTCTTTTGTTTTTGTTTAATATAATTACATTTTCAATTGCGTATAGGCTACTCAGTGCAGTCAGCTTTATATGTCCAGAAGAGGGCAGATAAAGGTTGATGATGATGATAGGCTACTCAGTTTTTTAATCCAATACTGTTTTAGATTTATCTGGTAAGATACATTAAAAGCGCCAATAGCCTAATGGTTTGGGGTACGGACTACCGATCGTGAGGTCGAGGGTTCGAATCCCGCCATTCGACTATTGTCGTAAACCATATCCTAGCACAAGCCTAGAGCTCAATTGGAATGGTTAAAGGAAATATTAGTAAATTAACAAAAATCTACTAATATTTTTAATAAAAAAAAAATATTACGACATTGAAAAGCCTGCTATAGACGCTGACTTCTAACTGAACCTTTAGTGTAGGCTATTAAATAGCGGGCGTACGAACGTAACAGAAATTGTTTGGAATTTCTAAAATAATGTTTTATATAAAGACAATTTCCAAGCACGTCGCAACAACTAGCTTATTCGCGTATAAAAATATGTAAAATCGAGAGCTTGATATTGCGTAATTTTGTAGCCTGGTGCCTCGTATGCATCGTCTGTGGCGCTACAGGTAATTGATTGCTTGTATGTAATAAGTTTCTGTCGGTTGGTAGCGTTTTTATGAAAACTGTTTAACAAAATATTATACACTAGCTGTTGCGTGCGGATTCATAAGCGTGAAATTATAAAAACTTTATTTTATTGTTTACATTTGTCAAATTATCAATAGCAAATGTCAAAATGACATGACATGACATGACAAACTTTAGCAATCTTTCTTTCTTGATGTTGGCAGCAACTTATGGTTTCTTTCCCACATTAGGGTTTTTATCCAAAATATTTACCCCCTAAGTTTAATGGCGTGAAAATATATAGCCTAAAGCAAGACGTAAATGTAGGGCTTTTTATTAAAACAAGAATTATTCAAAAATATGCTGTAATTGCTGACATCTTAGGCAACAAAGAAGTGTGTGTTTACACTTTATTATAATAGTATAGATAGTATAGATAGATGTAAATATTTTCTGATGTATCGTCTACTTTGTATAGAATATTTCATTTTATAAAGGATATTTGATACAAGAAAGTTAATTCGGGATTTCCTTTACAGGTTTAGCTCGTACAGTACGTGTACAATAACATGAGACGCGTTCGGATTGCGTTCAAAGCTGTAGTTTGTGCTTAAAAGTTTTGTGAAACAGAAGCATAATTTTTACTCTCTTTTTTAATCTGATATCAACACGCCTAGTTTTGTGGCCATCGGAGAGGCCTTTATCAAGGTGAGAGGGGCTGGTGTTTTATTTACTTTATAATAATAATGTTTTAAGAAAGTTTAAACAACTCAATAGTCACTCGAAACTAGTGAAGTGTCATCGATTCGATTTCTTCCAAGGACTGTCATTGCAGATCATAATCAGATGGGCCTATTGACATTTTACTCAACTAGTTTTAATGCAACAAATGTATCTAGGGTAACCTCAAAAGATGACGTCATGACATCTGTGACGTCACAGGACAGATTTTTATCTAACTCGACTCAATATTCTTGATGCTTTCGTAACGATGTGATGTGGAGTAATTATTCGCTGTTGTATAACAATTTACTGAATCTAATCTCTTTCGCAGTTATGTTTCCAATTTATGTTATTTATTTAAATGTCGTTTAGATATTCGGCCGTTAGAACTATAAAAAGTGTTTTTAAATCGTCTCACATTGATGAATACTTTGCTACCATCATGTCAGCAACATTTTTTTATGAATTTGAAAGATTCCTTTTACCTGTTTTTAATTATTCCGTTTTAAAAAAATCAAATCATTGCTCTAATTTAAAAATGTATTATCAAAAACATACAGCGCTTTTCGAAACCATAAATGATAAAGAAAATCGATAATGTAAGGTCTTTTCCCATTTACGAAGCTTTTCACGTATATTGAATACCATATGTATGAATAGAAATGAAATATGTCAAGTATGTAGGGACTTGACACTTCTATATGATTGAAACGATAAAGGCGTGTGATTACTTTTATTATGGCTACAGATATTGTGTGGTTGAAAGGAGTTTACTACCGTTATACGAGACTAAATTTAAAAGCTATCTGTTGTTCTATCTATATCTATACTAATATTACAAAATGGAAAGATTTGTATTTTTTGTATGTATTGAAATAACTCAAAAACTACTGGGCCGATTTTAAAAATTCTTTCACCGTTCGAAAGGAACTTATCTTTGAGTAACATAGGCTATATTTTTTAATTTGGGCGAAGTAACGAGCCACAGCTACTTTTTTTATATAAAATAAACGTTTTATATGAATCTAAATAAATTATGAAACGTGTTATATATTTGTCTTTTGTACATATTTTAATGTTTTAAATGAAAAAATAAATGTTCACATTAATTATTAATGTTTCAGCCGTTTCCAAAATATTAATGGTAGATGAACGCGAAATTTGAAAAATTCTTATGCGACTAGCTGTTGCTCGCGCCTTCGCCCGCGAAAAACTTACCCTATGTTACTCACAGATAAATTACCTTTCTAACGGTGAAAGAATTTTTAAAATCGTCACAGTAGTTTTTGAGTTATTTCAATATATACAAAAATACAAATCTTTCCTTTTTATAATATTAGTATAGATTAAAATACTGTAGGAATTCAAGCATTTCATTCGTCAACTTCTTAGTTGAATACAGTTTTTAATTATCCGTTTTAAAAAGAATCAAATCCTTGCATTAATTTAAAAATGTATTATCAAAAACATACAGCGCTTTTCGAAACCATAAATGATAAAGAAAATCGATAATGTAAGGTCTTTTCCCATTTACGAAGCTTTTTACGTATATTGAATACCATATGTATGAATAGAAATGAAATATGTCAAGTATGTAGGGACTTGACACTTCTATATGATTGAAACGATAAAGGCGTGTGATTACTTTTATTATGGCTACAGATATTGTGTGGTTGAAAGGAGTTTACTACCGTTATACGAGACTAAATTTAAAAGCTATCTGTTGTTCTATACTAATATTATAAAATGGAAAGATTTGTATTTTTGTATGTATTGAAATAACTCAAAAACTACTGGGCCGATTTTAAAAATTCTTTCACCGTTCGAAAGGTAACTTATCCGTGAATAACATAAGCTATTTTTTAATTCAGGCAGGCGAAGTCGCGAGCAACAGCTAGTTTTTTTATATAAAATAAACGTTTTATATGAATCTAAATCAATTATGAAACGTGTTATATATTTGTATTTTGTACATATTTTAATGTTTTAAATGAAAAAATAAATGTTCATATTTACATATATGGTATTTTTTACTTAACCTGATGGAAAGTAATGTTCTAAGGTTACTGGGGTAAAAATAAAACTATAAAAAGTGTTTTTAAATCGTCTCACATTGATGAATACTTTGCTACCATCATGTCAGCAACATTTTTTATGAATTTGAAAGATTCCTTTTACCTGTTTTTAATTATTCCGTTTTAAAAAGAATCAAATCCTTGCATTAATTTAAAAAAAAAAACAAAAGCAAGTAGCCTATGTGTTCTTCCAGACTATGCTCCACATCTATACCAAATTTTATTACGATCCGTTCAGCAGTTTAGGCTACAAACTCTAACAAACATCCATCCATCCATCCATCCATCTAAACGTTCGCATTTATAATATACTAGCTTTCGCCCGCGACTCCTTCCGCGTGAAAGTAAAAAAAAACAAAAGCAAGTAGCCTATGTGTTCTTTCAGATTATGCTCCACATCTATACCAAATTTCAGTACGATTCCGTTCAGCAGTTTAGGCTACAAACTCTAACAAACATGCATCCATCCATCTAAACGTTCGCATTTATAATATACTAGCTTTCACCCGCGACTCCGTCCGCGTGGAATTTAAAAAAAAAAACAAAAGCAAGTAGCCTATGTGTTCTTCCAGACTATGCTCCACATCTATACCAAATTTTATTACGATCCGTTCAGCAGTTTAGGCTACAAACTCTAACAAACATCCATCCATCCATCCATCTAAACGTTCGCATTTATAATATACTAGCTTTCACCCGCGACTCCGTCCGCGTGAAATTAAAAAAAAAAACAAAAGCAAGTAGCCTATGTGTTCTTCCAGACTATGCTCCACATCTATACCAAATTTTATTACGATCCGTTCAGCAGTTTAGGCTACAAACTCTAACAAACATGCATCCATCCATCTAAACGTTCGCATTTATAATATACTAGCTTTCACCCGCGACTCCGTCCGCGTGGAATTTAAAAAAAAAAAACAAAAGCAAGTAGCCTATGTGTTCTTCCAGATTATCCTCTATGTCTATGCCAAATTTCATCGAGATCTGTTCAGCCGTTTAGGCTACAAACTCTAACAAACATCCATCCATCCATCCATCATCCATCCATCCATCCATCCATCCATCCATCTAAACGTTCGCATTTATAATATACTAGCTTTCACCCGCGACTCCGTCCGCGTGGAATTTAAAAAAAAAAACAAAAGCAAGTAGCCTATGTGTTCTTCCAGACTATGCTCCACATCTATACCAAATTTTATTACGATCCGTTCAGCAGTTTAGGCTACAAACTCTAACAAACATGCATCCATCCATCTAAACGTTCGCATTTATAATATACTAGCTTTCACCCGCGACTCCGTCCGCGTGAAATTAAAAAAAAAAACAAAAGCAAGTAGCCTATGTGTTCTTCCAGACTATGCTCCACATCTATACCAAATTTTATTACGATCCGTTCAGCAGTTTAGGCTACAAACTCTAACAAACATGCATCCATCCATCTAAACGTTCGCATTTATAATATACTAGCTTTCACCCGCGACTCCGTCCGCGTGGAATTTAAAAAAAAAAACAAAAGCAAGTAGCCTATGTGTTCTTCCAGACTATCCTCTACGTCTATGCCAAATTTCATCGAGATCTGTTCAGCCGTTTAGGCTACAAACTCTAACAAACATCCATCCATCAATCCATCCATCCATCCATCCATCCATCCATCCATCTAAACGTTCGCATTTATAATATACTAGCTTTCACCCGCGACTCCGTCCGCGTGGAATTTAAAAAAAAAAAAAAAAAAAAAAAAAAACAAAAGCAAGTAGCCTATGTGTTCTTCCAGACTATGCTCCACATCTATACCAAATTTTATTACGATCCGTTCAGCAGTTTAGGCTACAAACTCTAACAAACATCCATCCATCCATCTAAACGTTCGCATTTATAATATACTAGCTTTCACCCGCGACTCCGTCCGCGTGGAATTTAAAAAAAAAAACAAAAGCAAGTAGCCTATGTGTTCTTCCAGACTATGCTCCACATCTATACCAAATTTTATTACGATCCGTTCAGCAGTTTAGGCTACAAACTCTAACAAACATCCATCCATCCATCCATCCATCTAAACGTTCGCATTTATAATATACTAGCTTTCACCCGCGACTCCGTCCGCGTGAAATTAAAAAAAAAAAAAAAAAAAAAAAAAAAAAAAAAAAAAAAAAAAAAAACAAAAGCAAGTAGCCTATGTGTTCTTCCAGACTATGCTCCACATCTATACCAAATTTTATTACGATCCGTTCAGCAGTTTAGGCTACAAACTCTAACAAACATGCATCCATCCATCTAAACGTTCGCATTTATAATATACTAGCTTTCACCCGCGACTCCGTCCGCGTGAAATTAAAAAAAAAAACAAAAGCAAGTAGCCTATGTGTTCTTCCAGACTATGCTCCACATCTATACCAAATTTTATTACGATCCGTTCAGCAGTTTAGGCTACAAACTCTAACAAACATCCATCCATCCATCCATCCATCCATCCATCCATCCATCATCCATCCATCCATCCATCCATCTAAACGTTCGCATTTATAATATACTAGCTTTCACCCGCGACTCCGTCCGCGTGGAATTTAAAAAAAAAAACAAAAGCAAGTAGCCTATGTGTTCTTCCAGACTATGCTCCACATCTATACCAAATTTTATTACGATCCGTTCAGCAGTTTAGGCTACAAACTCTAACAAACATCCATCCATCCATCATCCATCCATCCATCTAAACGTTCGCATTTATAATATACTAGCTTTCACCCGCGACTCCGTCCGCGTGGAATTTAAAAAAAAAAACAAAAGCAAGTAGCCTATGTGTTCTTCCAGACTATGCTCCACATCTATACCAAATTTTATTACGATCCGTTCAGCAGTTTAGGCTACAAACTCTAACAAACATCCATCCATCCATCCATCCATCCATCCATCCATCCATCTAAACGTTCGCATTTATAATATACTAGCTTTCACCCGCGACTCCGTCCGCGTGAAATTAAAAAAAAAAACAAAAGCAAGTAGCCTATGTGTTCTTCCAGACTATGCTCCACATCTATACCAAATTTTATTACGATCCGTTCAGCAGTTTAGGCTACAAACTCTAACAAACATGCATCCATCCATCTAAACGTTCGCATTTATAATATACTAGCTTTCACCCGCGACTCCGTCCGCGTGAAATTAAAAAAAAAAAAAAAAACAAAAGCAAGTAGCCTATGTGTTCTTCCAGACTATGCTCCACATCTATACCAAATTTTATTACGATCCGTTCAGCAGTTTAGGCTACAAACTCTAACAAACATCCATCCATCCATCCATCCATCCATCCATCTAAACGTTCGCATTTATAATATACTAGCTTTCACCCGCGACTCCGTCCGCGTGAAATTTTAAAAACTTTATTTTATTGTTTACATTTGTCAAATTATCAATAGCAAATGTCAAAATGACATGATATGACATGTAAAACCTTAGCAATCTTTCTTTCTTGATGTTGGCAGCAACTTATGGTCTCTTTCCCATATTAGGGTATTTATCCAAAATATTTACCACCTAAGTTTAATGGCGTGAAAATATATAGCCTAAAGCGTGACGTAAGTGTACGGCTTTTTATTAAAAAAAGAAGTCAAGGAACTGACAAAGATTATTACATATGTATGTAGCACAGGTATGTATGTATTTCTCTTGCGAAGCTTTGCCGATGGCCTCGTGACGTCACCGGTTACTAACGGTACTGAGCCGACGAGCGCAGGACGCGGTCGGTGTTAGTGGCGAGTCATCGGCAAACTTACGCAGTACTAACACGCGGAAATATTACTTTCCTATCAGAAAAATATATTGGAAATAAACCAGTATATGTTTTGAATAGCGCCCGAATCAATTGTTTGTCTTTGTTTCAAACGTTGCAAATACAAAAAAAACAAAAGTATTGATCAACGTTCAAATAATATGAAGAACACATATTTGGTAACTAGCTGTTCGCGTGCGGATTCATCCGCGTGAAATTTTAAAAACTTTATTTTATTGTTTACATTTGTCAAATTCTCAAATGCAAATGTCAAAATCACCGTTACCATAATAGCCTTGCTTTCTTAATGTTGGCAGCTTGTAGTTTATGGTCCCATTCCAACATGAAGGTTTTTTTCAATATATTCACTCCCTAAGTTTAATAGCATGAAAATATATAGCCTAAAGCGTGACGTAAGTGTACGGCTTTTTATTAAAAAAAGAATTATTCAAAAATATGCTGTGATTGCTGACATCCTACGCCACAAAGTAGTGTGTGTTTACGCTTTATTATATTACTAGCTGTTCGCGTGCGGATTCATCCGCGTGAAATTATAAAAACTTTATTTTATTGTTTACATTTGTCAAATTATCAATAGCAAATGTCAAAATGACATGATATGACATGTAAAACCTTAGCAATCTTTCTTTTTTGATGTTGGCAGCAACTTATGGTCTCTTTCCCATATTAGGGTATTTATCCAAAATATTTACCACCTAAGTTTAATGGCGTAAAAATATATAGCCTAAAGCGTGACGTAAGTGTACGGCTTTTTATTAAAAAAAGAATTATTCAAAAATATGCTCTAATTGCTGACATCTTAGGCAACAAAGAAGTGTGTGTTTACGCTTTATTATAAAAGTAAAGAAGTATAGATATAGTATAGATATTTGGGCGGTTAAATTACTTTCATGAGATTGTCGACATGGTCTTAACATAAATGTTATAAATGCAAATAAATTCAGTTGTTATTTAGGTAGTGCGAAGTTGCAAACAAGATTTGAACGTTAAGGACTTTCAGGCGACGACATCTTGTTGCTAAACTTATTGAGAGTTTTAGCATAATAAACCGTCACAATAAAATGTTCTGTAAATTTTAATCTTGCGTCTTAACGCTGGAGTGTAAGTTGGAAAACATTTATAACCATAAATTAATTATAAAGTTTTTAATAATCCAAATAAAACTATCGACTCACAAAAGTTTTTCTTTATTTACTGGTAAGGGTAGCATTTATTTATAGATTGTATTTCAATCTTTAATACGAAAACCTCGCATTTGAAAATTGCATTAGTTTAAATTTCTCTTACCCGCACTGGATTTTTCTTTTCATTTCAAATGTAACATCTTGGTTGAGAAATGTTACATGTTGCATTTCGTGTTGCGAATTTACGTGTTATACTTATATATAATACTAGCTGTTCGCGTGCGGATTCATCCGCGTGAATTTATAAAAACTATATTTTATTGTTTACATTTGTCAAATTATCAATAGCAAATGTCAAAATGACATGACATGACAAACCTTAGCAATCTTTCTTTTTTGATGTTGGCAGCAACTTATGGTCTCTTTCCCACATTAGGGTTTTTATCCAAAACATTTACCACCTAAGTTTAATGGCGTGAAAATATATAGCCTAAAGCGTGACGTAAGTGTAGGGCTTTTTATTAAAAAAAGAATTATTATAAAATATGCTGTAATTGCTGAGATCTTAGGCAACAAAGAAGTGTGTGTATACGCTTTATTATAATAGTTTAGATAGATAAGTATAAGTAAGTATAAATAGATAAAGCTTTGAATTAGAGGTGGAAAGAACCAGTAAAGTGAAACTAATAAGCTACGGCATCAGTTTTAGAACTTCCGGCAAAGAAAACTCTAGAAGATGGAAATTTAATTACATTTAAATGAACGTTTTAATATCCGTAAGATAAACTATAAAGTCAGTTTAAGAATTAAACTCGTATTATTAATGTCTTGGGTAATTTTCAAGTAATTTAATTAATGCCATATTTTTCTCTTTCCTATTTCGGAGATTATTAAAATAGACGTCAAATATATGAAAGCGATATTCTTCGATCACGAAATGACAAACGAAGTACTTTTGTTTTTCCTTTTAAAGAAATGAGCTTTAATTATCTATATGTCGCAATCAGAAGAAGAAATCAATTTGAATTTAAGTCATAATTAGAACACGAGCGCCGCCGGGCGACTTTCGAGAGAACTTAGATCATTCTGAAAATAGGGATCGTTGCGAGAACATTGTTTGAACGATAGGAGCTTGGTAGATCGATGATATCCTGACTGTAGTATTGTGAATGTATTCCTTGAATCCGACTTTACCCATGGCCGCCCACATGTGATCTCGAGTAGTAGTAATTCTGATATCGTGCTAGCTCAAGCCGATATATATTATATTTTTTTTTGCAAAATTATTTTCTCTGCCTATCAGTAGTTCTTGTTATGCAAGTAAATTATAAATTAATAATAAATTATTTTTTTATTGTATCTCTAAAGCACGTAAATTTTTAAACCATGTTTCTTAGAACTAGCTTTAGCCCGCGACCTCGTCCGCGGGGAATTAAAGAAAAAAATTGTAAGTATAAGTCTAACTCTAATCTTAAATAAAAAGTGTGAAAATATATAGTCTGTGTACTGTCGTTAGTGTATGGCTTTTTATTAAGTAATTGTAAGGTTTTTTATAAAAATATGCTGTGATTGCTGATATCCTACATAACTAAGAAGAGTTTTACATTTATATTAGTACTAGCTTTCGCCCGCGACTCCGTCCGCGTGGAATTAAAAAAAAAATTGTAAGTATAAGTCTAACTCTAATCTTAAATAAAAAGTGTGAAAATATATAGTCTGTGTACTGTCGTTAGTGTATGGCTTTTTATTAAGTAATTGTAAGGTATTTTATAAAAATATGCTGTGATTGCTGATATCCTACGTAACTAAGAAGAGTTTTACATTTATATTAGTACTAGCTTTCGCCCGCGACTCCGTCCGCGTGGAATTAAAAAAAAACAAAAGTAAGTACGCTATGTGTTCTTCCAGAATATCCTCTACATCTATACCAAATTTCATAGAAATCCGTTAAGCCGTTTAAGCTACAAACTCTAACAAACATCCATCTAAACTTTCGCATTTATAATATTAGTATGATAGATATAATATTTTGTTACAAGCATTCCATGTGTTTTAGTGTACCAAATGATTTGTGGGCAACTTCGCCGTCCGCGGGTTAATTATTTATAATTCACGCGGCTAAGTTGGTCAGGTCTGTGGAAAATGAAAATTTCGCAGCAAGGGAGGCCAATTTATTAATAAACAGTGATTCGGTTTAAAATCAATTATAGCGTCATAGTTGCCAGAGTTAAATGAATACTGACAGTTACGGAGTGTAATCTAATATGGATATCGATGAAATTTGTCATGGAATAGAGGATAGTCTGGAGTAACACATAGGCTACTTACTTCTTTTTAATACCACGCGGAAAGCTAGAAGTAACATATTTATTTTGCGAATTTCCTGACAATTCACAGGAATTCTTTCTTTTAAAATTTATATTCCTAAACCCCTTTTTCAGAACCACAAAGTTTAAATAAAAACAAATACAACGCGTTCATCGCTCGAGACCGACAAAAACTTTTTAACCTGAGCTTATGCAAACTTAAAAAAACGTTTTCACTGTTTCTCTATTATGGCCATTTCGTATGAAAATTTACCTGAACTATGTTATTCTGTTGCATGTTTTAATAAGAAATATTTTATAACAAAATCTTAAGAGAATGTAATCATTGTAAATCAATCAAGAAGTTAATTAGCTTCATTGAGGTTATTGGCAAAAAATGTTACCATAAGTTACCTTAATATCTGTTGTCTCTTGAATCACAGTTATTAGTCCAGGAGACAGTATCCCACCCATTTTGTACAAATTGTTTTGGCCCAATAAAGATTTTTTTCATTTATGATTTGGCAGTTATCTAAAAAAAATCTCTGTTCTATCGTCAGAATTACAGTCGTTAAAGGTTCCATGTTAATGTTGAGTTTGTGGTTTTATATTTGTCGGAATAATGGCACTTTTATCGCGCCTAAGCGTATTCAGTTTACTCACGCTCAGTGCCTTCTTAGCAAACACGTAACCCTCTCCTTTTTGGATAATCGATTTCTTAAAAGCCGATTTGTTTTTATATAACTTTTATACGACGAGATATACGGGATGTTTATTTATGAAAAATAAATCTCTACTGAATATGATGTTGGGGCTTCGTGTCCACAATTCGACTATACATGCTTAATTTACTAACACAAGTCTTTAGCAAACTTGGGTTGCAGATTCGCATCGATAGACTGCCTGTATAATGTTTAAAAAATCGTATCTTTGATCGATTATAGTAAAAAGGTGTATGATAGAAAAATAAAAATTGTTCCCAAAGTGCAGAGCTTTGCAAACCGCGTTCAGTTGCATGAAGAGGCTTACAAATCGCGCCGTTGCATATTCACGAGAGATCAATAAAAGAGACACATGTTTTGTTCTCAATAAATACTCTTTTTATTAATTGCAACTATTATAATGAATAGGTTAAATATTTGGCTGAATAAAAACATCTCTTCTTATAAGATACACATTGAAAAGATGTATAAAATGTTTTTGCATACGGAATCTATACTAATATTATGAAGAGGAAAGATTTGTATTTTTGTTTGTAACGAATATACCCAAAAACTGGACTGATTACAAAAAATCTTTTGCCATGAGAAAGCTACATTTTCACTGACAAATATATATATTTTTTATAAGAGATGGGGCAAACGAGCGGCGGGAACACAGAGGTGGTCAACGACGCCCATGGACATCCGCAACACCAGAGGAATTTCAGATGCGTTGCCGGCCTTTTAGGAAATTGTAGGCTAGCTTCTTGATATATAAAATATGTTTTAATTTCCGCGCGAAAAAGCAAAAAAAGCAAATAATAAGTAATAAGGTTACAAATAAAGAATAATCATGTCACTCTCATCAATCGCATTAAACACTTTTCTTTAGACGCATAAGTGGATTGAAAGAAACAGTCACAGTCGCACTCACAGTTGTTAAGTGGTCTCTTAAGAGTATCTGAATGTAGATTTATATCGAAATCTACGATTTTAATCAAGCAAGGGTTAAGTACGAGTTGACTGGGTGCGACTGTTATATCTTTGTTATCGCAGCATAGTTAGCTTACAGTTTGTGTACTAATATATTAATTAGACGCCAGTAACTTCAAGCTGTAACTTAATTACGAAACAACTGTCGACATTGCTCACTCGTTGAAGTAACGTACTTCAAGTTAGCGACAAAGTTGTAAAATAATTAAGTCATACCTTCTTGTTCTTTTCAAAAATGACCAACTGATAAATTGGACAGCTAAAAATAATTAATTATTTTTCTTTAGTATATAGTGGAGGAGACGCATAGGAAGGGAACATCCTCTTTATGTACGTCTCCTCCTTCATCGATTAAGGGTAGGCAACGCATCCGCTATTGCGAGTCTATGGGCAACGGTCGCTTCGCCAGTTTGGCGGATTCGGGTGGCCGCTTGCTCGTTTGCCACCTTATGATATAAAAAAAGTTAAAGGAAGAGCACAGAGGTCGGAGCTTGCTCCGTACCCCACCTCGATGTACTATCGTAAGAGATGAATCTATTTTGATATATCTAGAACATATTACTGTCATATTTATATGCACTATTTCATTTTACTGGAATTGATTTTATGCATTGCATTTGTTTTATAGATGTTAGGCAAAAAGACAGAGGTAGTTTACTTATATATGTACGAGTATTCAGGTTTACCGCATTCGTTACGTCTAACCGTTGTCTTCATTTCGGCTCAGACTAATACATCAAGCTAGTTGGTCATCCATTTATCAAGTCGAGACAGTAAGGATACTGGAACTGTCACTCAATGTTTTCGTGTGGTTATTCACACAACTAACCTGAATAAATGTAATCATAGAGTAAAACAATAAAACGATGTTAGTAATTGAGTGAAATATTTGCTAGAAAATGTTTAAAAAAGTTATGACACTACTAAAGAGATTAATAATTTATAGAGGAAGCATATTTGACACATTACTTGAGACATTTCTCACATGATCTCACTAAGGCTATCTATTAATAGAATTAATTGTATTCAAATGAATTTTCAATAGGTGGTTAGATGGATAGATGGATAGATGGATGTTTGTTAGAGTTTGTAGCCTAAACGGCTGAACCGATTTCGGTGAAATTTGGTATAGAAGTACAGGATAGTCTGGAAGAACACGTAGACTACTCACTTTTGTTTTTTTTTAATTCCACGCGGACGGAGTCGCGGGCGAAAGATAGTATGTTTATATTTTATTCTGACACTGTTTAGTTTATTTTATAACAAAAAAATTGACATTTGCAATTGAATATTTGACAACTGTAAACAATAAAATAAAGTTTTTATAATTTCATGCGGATGAAGTCGCACGGGAACAGCTAGTTAAGTTATATCTGACTAAAGCAATTGCACCTCACGTAAACTCAATTTATTCTGTCGTTTCCAGCATCGGGAAATTGTAAACGATTTTTAAAGCTGCGGCACGGATCTTAATCACTCGCTCGTCATGCGGTCCGTATTGTTTGTAACGTTTGTACACGCAAATTAAATCTATACAAATTGTTTGCGGGGAACAAATTAACATCCACAACATTCCATCGCTTGTTTTTATTTATTTTATTTTCGAAAGTGGATGTGGAAGAAAGGAAAAGAAGAAAATAGACTGTAAGAATGAACGAAACGAACGAAAATGAATCAGTTTTTTAATACAAGGTGACAAACAAGCTTCTTCTAATGAACTTCGCGGAACTGGCCAAAACAACGAAGCAGTAGCGTTGCCAGAATCAACAGAGGATATGCATAAAAGGAGCATATTTCCCTTACCTATACGTTCCATCCTTTCCTTGTAAGAAAATGGTGGAAAGGGAAATTAGGCCTCCGGGACGCTAAATCATCAGACAAACTCGGAATTATTTTCACTTCACGTCTTTATTCTGTGTGGTCGTGGTATTGCACTGGTCAAGCCGGCCCATTCGTGAGATGTTAAAATAGGATCTATCAGTGTTAAATGAGGGGTATAAAGCTACGTATATAAAGTTTAGGTAAATGGGTGGCTGTATAACTGCTGAGAAAATAGAAAGGCGATAGTTAGAAGACAATAATTACCGGATGCAATGGGTAAATGATACTCGTTAGTTTTGTAACTAAAATTCCTTTTTTTTCCTGCACACAAGAATAAAATTGATAGCAGCGGAAAATATGATATTCCGCACGCGCGCCAAATAAAATCACATAAACACCCGTACAATGGGCTCTCCATTATTACGAGAGCCATATTGATTTTCAATTCTTAACACGTTTATTTCAAAGAAGAAAATTTAATAAACACGTTTCCCACTATTTAATTTATTATTAACTAATGTAATACATTTATAGTTATCTATATCTATACTAATATTATAAAGAGGAGAGATTTGTATTTTTGTATGTATTGAAATAACTCAAAAACTACTGGGCCGATTTTAAAAATTCTTTCATCGTTAGAAAGGTAATTTATTTGTGAGTAGCATAGGCTATATTTTTTTAATTACACGCGGGCGAAGTCGCGAGCAACAGCTAGTTACAAATAAATCACGACAATAAAAGGAACTTTTTTTAAACTAACCATAAAATTAAACAGTTTTCAATAATTATTTCACAATAAAGTTTTTCTTCCAGCGATAACTCACAATAAACAGTCTTTTTCTTTAATCACTTTATTTCTCACCCTTAACCCTATTTTTATAATACAAGATATAATTTTGTACTTAATTTTTTTTTTACCTTAGAAAACGTTACGGCTATCTCTTCGCTTCTCCGTCTATTTCTACATTCATTCCAGTCAGTCAAATCAATCATTGACTCTAGTCATCGTTGAGAAACAACTTTCTTACGTCTTCGTTCGGAAACACGCACTCACACATCCCACATTGAAAGCTTTTTAAGTATTCATTTATTGCTTTGCTTAGCTTTATTATTCTAATTGTGAACAAGTACATCCCTAGGCGAGTTCGTAGAAACGTTCCAATATCCCCATAGACAAGACAAAGTGCTGACAATTTCCCCAGGGAAATCCACAACACGAACATAATCTAAAATTTACAATATACTTTGATATTTCTAACTAGTTTTTGATAACTGGTGCATATTCATTATGATTTGTTTTATCCAAAATTATTTTGAACGATAACTTAAAAACCGTTTCCTCATAACTATTTTTTTAAAAGTTTGGATTGATGTTTTTGACTACATAACTCAAAAAGGTCTTAACGGATCTCGATGAAATTTAGCATATATTTATGTAGAATATCGTCTGAAAGAGCATATTTACAAAATAAAAAATCCGCACAAACGAAGTCGCAGGCAAAAGCTTAGTAGATAAAATGTGTAATATGTTGTAGGTATCGTATAAATTCGATTATAACTACATGAAAGGAAACAATAAACCTACGAAGGTTGAAATAATAGTAGATATTACAAGTATCGACAGACAGGCACTTTAGTAAATTAGTTATGTTACAATCCAGATCTAATTATCACAGAACGTTGCCGGAATGTTATACCAATTTGTTATATTAAGAGCTGAGTGGTTGCGTGTGAAGTAAGACTTCAATGATATCATCTATCTATACAATAAAATTGGAGTGTCTGTAGTATCGAAATCTGTATGCGTTGCGTTTACATGCTACGGAAGTGTAACTGTGCTAAATAATCAAAACAGCCAATCCATTCATAAACGTCTATGACTGATTTTATAAATTCTCTAGCTGTTCCCGTGCGGCTTCATCCACAAGAAATTATATTTTTTTTATTTTATTGTTTACTTTTGTGAAATGTCAAAATTCATATGCATACGAGTAAATGACAACTGTGCTTCCTTGATGTTGGCAGCTTGTAGTTTATGGTGCTTTTCTCACATGAAGTTTTTTTTCCGATTTTTTTACCCCCTAAGTTTAATGGCGTGAAAACATATAGCTTAAAGCGTGACGTACGTGTAGGGCTTTTTATTAAAGAACGAATTATTCAAAAATATGTTGTGATTGCTGACATCCTACGCCACAAAGTAGTGTGTGTTTACGCTTTATTATATTAGTATAGAAGTATAGATTACCTAGTGATTCATTAGTGTTAGGTTGGCCCAAGATTCAATGGAGTAAAACTGGAGTTACGTAGTTCGGAAACGTATTTCATGAAATTATCGAACCAAAAACACTAACGAATGGATAAATGTACCTGGGAAACTGGCCAACAGTAAAAATTCTCTTGGTTTGCTATTTTATTACCTGTAAACGAATGATAGACGTAATGTAGATTGAAAATGTATCCTACCATAAGCTTCGGTCTTATTTGGAATCGTTATAAGAAATAACTAATAGGGAAAATTAGTAACAATTTAGTAGTTGAATAGAAAAGTATTTTAATTCCAACCAGGATATATGCTAATCACGTAGTCACAAAAGGCGCGCGTTTAATGAGATTGCGGGTGACATAACATCGCACGAATTCAGGCATTTTGTGTTAATGGAAGTTTGTTTATTCGATCTGTTTGTTACGTAACAAAATTAAAAGAAGCTTTTTCCGGCTACTCCGTCCAAGTTGAATTTAAAAAAGTAAGTAACCTATGTATTCTTTCAGACTATCCTTTACATCTATGCCAAATTTCATTAGTGAAAGTCCAGTCGAAATCGGTCCAGCCGTTTCGGAGATTACCCGGAACGAACGCGGCTTGCGACAGACAGACAGACAATTTTTTTTGCTTTCTTCCCGAAATCTTTTGATATTACAGACACTCCAATTTTATTATATATATAGATAAATAACAAAAGTAATATATGAAAGTAAGAAAGTTTAATTAAGCAAACGAGGCCATGGATCTTAAAAAGGCCGGGTCAAATGCACTGTACATTGAGCGTAATTACTGACAAGCACCAAGGACGCGCTGATCTAAAAGTCAACAGAAACATTTCCTCAACTAACAACTTTTTATAGCACTCTTTAACCTATTTTAATTATTTTTATACATATAATTAAATGTTAGAGTACACATATAAGTAAATGTTTTATTTTTCCTCTACATTTTTATTAACTTGCCGTAGCATTACGTATAAAGTATATTTTTTTTATTTATTTATTTATTATTTATTTATTTATTTATTTATTATTTATTTATTTATTATTTATTTATTTATTTATTTATTTATAAAGTACATGAACAGATAAGTTATAGAACAATCACATAAGAAATAAATTATAAGACACAATAATGATAACAAATCCAGTTATAGGTATACAACATTGGTAGAAAAAAAAAACATTACGGTTAGGTTACAGAAAATGTGGAACAAACAAGATAAGAAAGAAAGAAAAAAAAATTTAGCTTAAACCAAGTCCTAAGTCTGCGCCTCTGAATGTGAAGATATTTGTTTTTTAAAATTATGTATGGAGGTGAAAAATATATCTGTGTTGTGCTTTTCGCTCTGCAATTCATTGTACGTACGACATATCCGGGGGATGGGTGAGTTCAGGCCTAAGTTGGATTTATATAATTGTATAAAAAATAATTTGGATATTGGGTGCCTGGGAGGTCTCGGTGGTACACCATACGATATACGATTAACTAATTCACAGCAGCTGATGTGACCCCTAACAATCTTAAACAAGAACATCAGATCGTTTGTGCGGCGTCTGTTACGTAGCGATTCCATTATAACTATAATATTCCATATTAACCTAATAATAGAAATAAATAAATACACCACAAACTGAACTAATAAAATAAACTTATATTTTAAGGGTTATTAAAATTGCTATTAGTTAATTTAAAATAATTAATGTTTTTTGCGACTTCAAAGTAGTTCAACGGCCGGCAACGCATCTGTAGATCCTCTGGTGTTGCAGATGTCCATGGGTGTCGTTGACCACCTCGGCGTTCTCGCCGCTCGTTTGCCCCCTTCTATTATAAAAAAAAATAGTAAGAATAAAGCTTTTGACCGTGACTCCGTCCGTGCGAAACTAAAAGAAATTTGTGTGCCTATGTTATGTTATGTATTCTATATCTGTGCCAAATTTCATCAAGGTCCGTTGACCAGTTCTGGAGGTACTAAATAACCATTCATCATCTAAACTATCGCATTTATAATTTGTTAGTAACCCTAAATTAGAGACTAGACTAGTCAAACACGCTGGCCCTGTGCGGGTTGGTTGACTTCAAACATCTTTGAATTTCTTCGCCGATATGTGCAAGCATCACGATAATTTCATTCACTGTAAGTACGTCGGGTAAATTATGTAGATATGAAATTCGAAAATCACATTGGTACATAGCGGGATTTGAACTCAGGACCTGTAGATTACAAATTAAGTGCTGAAACTCCTGAGCCACCGACACTCCTTATAAAGGCGTACCGTAAAATCTTATCAATCTCCAATGAAACATTGTGTTCAAATGGCACGATAACGCCAGCTACAAGGGTTAAATGAGATTTAGAGATTCCTTTGTCTGTTTGTCTTACGATTAATTTTCAGTCCCATCAATTAAATGGTCTAAAATTGCTATATTTGCTGAAAATCTCGTTGGTTTACTATATACGTTAAGTTTTTATTTGTTTTATCAATACTAGTGTATTTGTGAATCAGCGTGGTTGCTTGGTTTTCCGATGAATAAAATAAACAAAGCGAATAAAAATACGTTTGAATTCGTCCATTGAAAACAAAAATAGATGTAGACAGTTTATATTGTACAGTGTTACAAACTACCATTACACTATAAGTGCTTTTTTAAGAGATGTAGCTGAATTTTCAAGCGAAATTCGATTGAATCGTTCTTTGTTAGTAAATGTAGTGCTCGAGCTACACTGCATTTCAATATTTCAATTGGAATAAAATAACGTATTTTATAACTTAGTAATATTACAACGTTACACATATTCAGCTATAGAAGTCAGCCATATTATGCTTTAATAAAATATAGTATTCTTTAGCTCTTATGTTTTCTTACAATTTGTACAGAATAACCTTACCAATATGGACGTCGTCTAGCCGAGTTGATACAACACTTTTATTTTTGCTATGAAATTACTGTCCGATTATTAACGTAACAAGTAAAATTCTTACATTTTAAAATTATGTAATAAATATTTAAATAAATGTTGGACCATAATTACAAAGTTTATAATGTTATCTATACTAATATTATAAAGAGGAAAGATTTGTATTTTTGTATTTATTAAAATAACTCAAAAACTATTGTGCCGATTTTAAAAATTCTTTCACCATTAGAATGGAAATTTATCTGTGAGTAACATAGGCTATATTTTGTATTATTTTTTTAATTATACGCGGGCGAAGTCGGGAGCAACAGCTAGTTTTAAATATAAAAAAATGGAATTGTTTTATAGCACAGACTAAATAACTTTTAAGAATACAGAATATGTCAAAATAGTTGACAACGTTACATATATATTAAATTCAATGGAAATTTTATAGGTATAAGATTTACACATCTTTCAGTGTTTAAATTGGTTATACAGGTTCATTGTCCGCGATTTCGTCCGCGTGGAGTTTGAAAGTTCTAAACTAACATTATCTCCTTATTTAAAGCCTAAACTACCTGGTTATTGTTGAGAATTGAAAATCAAAAATTAATCATTTCAATTACCTTTAATCGTGCTTCTAACCTCACAACAATACATAACCATAACCATAGCAACCATTCTATATGACGATCAAAGAGTATCAAAATTATAAAATCTGTCATAAATTAAAAAGTTTAGAATCAAAGAATATTACACGTAACATTATTTATTTTTATTACTAAAATAAATTAAAACAAAAAAACAAAAGTGAGTAGCATATGTGTTCTTCCAGACCATCCTCTACATCTATACCAAATTTCATCGAAATCCGTTCAGCCGTTTAGGCTACAAACTCTAACAAACATCCATCCATCTAAACTTTTGCATTTATAATATTAGTATGATAAATGCGAAAGTTTGGATGGATGGATTGATGTTTGTTGAAATTTTACATAGATGTAGACAATAGTCTGAAGACCACATAGACTACTTAACTTTGTTTTTTTTTAAATCCCACACGGACAATTTCGCAGGCGAAAGATAGTGTAAAAATATAGTTAAATGTTAGAAGAACTTAAAACAAATGCAGGATAACGAAGAATTCTTTAGAGAAACAAATGTATACAGCTCTTATCTACACTAGCTTTTCGCCTCGACTGTATAAAACTTTATTACATTTTCAGTCTCTCCATAAACTCGAGAAATAACTCCATTATCTATGCTTACTTTATCAAATTCTATGAAATGTGTTGTTTTATATTTAATCATTTACATATTATTTTTTAATTTTTTTTTGTAACTTTATGGTGATCCATTACACAGGGCACCACCCTAGCTTGGACACCAGTCCCCTGCCCAAGGGGAAAGTTAATAAACTATTTTTTTTTTTTTTTTTTATGTTGTCTATATTTTTAATTAGTATTATTATTCGGAATGGACATGAACATGGGCACATTTCCAATACTTTGAACTTAAACTCTTATCTACTTAGTAAAGAAAATGAAATGAATCGTTTGAATTTAATGATAATATAATTGCATTCAAATGCGATTTCCGTTAATATTTTTTTGTTATCATTTTACACATCATAGTATAAATATCTGCAAATAATAAATAGTATACTATCTGTATATCTTTTATACTATTCATACATCTATACTTCTATACTATTATAATAAAGCGTAAACACACACATCTTTGTTGCCTAAGATGTCAGGAATTACAGCATATTTTTGAATAATTCTTTTTTTAATAAAAAGCCCTACACTTACGTTACGTTATATTTTCTCGCCGTTAAACTTAGGGGGTAGATATTTTGGATAAAAACCCTAATGTGGGAAAGAGACCATAAATTGCTGCCAACATCAAGAAAGATTGCTAAGGTTTGTCATGTCATGTCATTTTGACATTTGCTATTGATAATTTGACAAATGTAAACAATAAAATAAAATTTTCATAAATTCATGCGGATGAAGCCGCATGGGAACAGCTAGTTAAACATAAATCAGATATAGTACAATGCCACGTGTCTTACTATATTGTTTCTAAGTTTACATCAAAGCCAGCTAACGTCGTCGGTTATAGCCATATCAAGTTTAGACGTGTATGAATTATGTTTAAATGTAATATTAAACCAAATATTATACAGGGTGTCCGGGAAAGACGTGTACAATGAACTACCACCTATTTTAATTGGATTTACACATCATCTATGCTAAAGTTATATATAAATACGTGCAGCAGTTTCTAAATTATCTGTCAGACACAAGCGGCCAGGGAAATTATAGTTAGATGAAAAAGAGTACTCTATGATGTGCTTTTTACAATGTTAAAATAAAACTGTGAAAATATGTCATAAAAAAGCAGTTAAACTCATGTAAACTGTAATTTCTGACTTTTTTGGACTTATTAAAAGTTAAGTCAGACTTAGTTTATTTTTGCTGTTTGAGTTTTCTGACTTTTATATCACGTTTTTCAAATAATAACATGTTGAAAAAAATACTCCTGTTTCTTATGTTATGTAATATCAATCTTTTATCTTTTATATACAGTATGTTCACTGCTTCTATAAGGGAAACGTTTTTTTAATAACTCCATGCTATTGTTTTAGGTGTATTAAAATAACAGGTGTCTCTTAAGATGTTATTTATTTAAATTATAAAACAACTTCGCCTTAAATCGATATGACAAGTCACATCTGTTATAAGGCTAGGTTGGCATTATTTTTACGTCGATCTACAGTATAAAAATAATGTATAGTACACACTCTACGAAAATTACGATCACATAAATTTTTTTACAAACGTTCGATATTTTTTGATTAAATATTAATAAAATTTCTAAAACCTAACTTATGTTTACAATATATCTAGCGATCTCTGAATCTAATTGGATGAAAATTTTAATTTGAAGATTCCAAAAATAACTTAAGGCTAATAAAAACTTGTGCAGTGATCCTACGTAAGTTCATAAAGTTCATTCTAATTGTGTTAGGCTATAGATATATATCTGTGGACGCTTATTTATTAAGCTAAATTATATAAATATCAATAAACTTAAATTACTCTATCGCTTGATAACTTTTAGCGTTAGTAAAAATATCACAATGGTTTATAAATCAATTATTTCTGTAATCGCTAACAAATGGCATGAAACGGCACGCGGGGAATGTCTGCGGTGGCATGTCGAGACTTTGGGTTGCGTTAGATCAGCGATGTAACAATAAATCAATCGATGATATTTAACCAAATTGAAATCGTAAACGCTGTGTTCGATTTTTAATTAAAATTGATTTATTTCTTTCGTCAACTAGAATTTTATTAACAGAGAACACGCCAAATACTTTTTCGATAGTGGTGGGTTCGAATTTCATTTTACTATTGTAATAAACCGTGTTTTAAACACAAGCTTCGAGCTTATTTGAAATTTCTTTTTTAACCGACTTCAAAGGACAAGACAGTTCAACTTTATAGTTCAACCGACAGTTAAAACTTTTCCATACACACATCGTTTTAACAATTCGATTGTTCAGTTAAAACTGTCAGAACTGAAGTAGCCTGCTTTATCATTTAAACCTTTCGGTCATAAGGAGTGGACAGTGGAAAAAAAATTGATAATGTTAAGGGTTATTAAAAAAATAGTTTCTTATTTATAATATTACAAATATATTATGGTAATAGTCAAAAATAAAAATTATGGTGGTGAAAATATCGCCTCTAACTAATTAAGGGACGCTGTTACATTTAAAAATTTCGTTTCAGTATTTATCCATCTATACTTCTATACTATTATAATAAAGCGTAAACACACACTACTTCGTGCCATTGGATGTCAGCAATCACAATATATTTTTTAATAATCCTTTCTTTAATAAAAAGCCCTACACTTACGTCACGCTTTAGGCTATATATTTTCACGCCATTAAACTTAGGGGGTAAATATTTTGGATAAAAACCCTAATGTGGGAAGAGACCATAAGTTGCTGCCAACATCAAGGAATCAAGGTTGCCATGGTTTGACATCATGTCATGTCATTTTGACATTTGCAATTGGTAATTTGACAAATGTAAACAATAAAATGATTTTTTTATAATTTTATGCGGATGAAGTCGCATGAGAATAGCTAGTGTGAAACCTGCAAACATGAAAATGTATAAATCTCCTACTGTATTTAATTTAAATCGTTCTTTAACTGTTAAATAAATCTTTAAGTATGTCTGTTTAGAGGACTGTATTTCCTTTCACTCCGATTCAATTATTATCGGATACAAGAACATCCGTCTTTGTTCTGTGCTTGCTTCATAGAATTGTTCCATTGTAAAATCTGTTGATATCTCTCACGAAGTACACAATACAAACTTAAAGTGGCAAATACAACGATAGTTAGAATCAATTTTCTAACTAAGTGAGTTCTATTTTAGAATGTGCATTCTATTACTGAACTTCGCTTAATGAAAATTTATGAAATTATATTTATGTAGTAAAGAGCTTTCGGACCAAGCCAAGGCATACAAAGAGCTGTAGAAGAAGAGAGAGCTTTCGCCCGAGATGTCGTCCTCGCGGAATTAATATAAAACTTCTTAGGTCTGTGTTCTTCTAGATGTTTTACATCTTTGCCAAAATTCATTAAAATCCGTTAAGCTGTCAGTGACAATCCATCCATCCATTTAAACGTAAGATGTAAGATAGAAACACTTTTATCTTAACAATCTACTATAATAAAGCTGAGCTCAAATACCTAAGAACGTGGATTCAAAGTGATATAAAGAGTTGTCATACTAATTTCCCAGAGTGCTCTAATGTTCTCATTTCTTTGAGTAAAAGTTTCATAGGTAGCCGATGTAAGCGGTAAAAGTAAGTTAAAGAATACATTCCCTTTTTTTAAATTAAATATCTTTCAAATTATGCATACTTAACTAAAATATAATAATATATATCTTAGTTAAAGTACATTGATTTCAATTTAAAGAAAATGTATGGTCATTTATTTTTGCTATTCAATTTTAAAAGTGGTCAAAGAAGACATAAATGCAAGCTGTTCCTCCATCAGTTAAATCTATACTAATATGATACAGCGTAAATACTTCGTGGCGTAGGATGTCAGCAATCACAATACATTTGTTAATAATCCTTTCTTTAATAAAAAGCCCTACACTTACGACACGCTTTAGGCTATATATTTTCACGCTTTTAAACTTAGGGGGTAAATAAATTGGAAAAAACATTCATGTGGGAAAGGGATCATAAACTACAAGCTGCCAACGTTAAGGAAGCACGGTTATTATGGTAATGGTAATTTTGACATGTGCAATTGAGAATTTGACCAATTTAAAGTTATCATAATTCCATGCGGTTGAACTCGCACGGGAACAGCTAGTCTTTTATAAAGAGCAGGATGCAAATTGCATTTATCGATTTCCATGATCAAGTTATCTCGGCCAAGCTGATTGCCTGTCCAAGAGTGACGTAACCTGTAATTACACAAATTATAGCGTTTTCTCGAAATATTTTGGTATTAAGTACACTTGTACACACTTAGCACGCTTATTAAATTCGTTCAGAAACATAATATTTATTTATTACTAGCTTTCGCCCGCGACTCCGTCCGCGTGGAATTAAAAAAAGCAAATGCAAGTAGCCTATATGTTCTTCTAGACTATCCCCTATATCTATGCAAAATTTCATCGAAATCCGTTCAGCCGTTTAGGCTACAAACTCTAACAAACATCCGTCCATCCATCTAAACTTTCGCATTTATAATATTAATACGATTGATAAGATTGTTTCAAGCATGCACGGAATACAGCCACGAATGGCATTTGTTTTTATACGAAAAATATTAAACAAAAAACGTCTTTTGAACAAAGACGCAATATCACAAGTAACCGTCCGGTTAAATTATGTAAATATAATTCTCTACTTAAGATATAACAGATTAAAAACAGGCCAAGTTAAATTAAACTATTTGAAATGTTCCCAACTAAAGTTTTGACACAAAACTCCAAGTCGTTTTTACTTAATCTTAACTTAATTCGAACTTGACGAAGCAAGTGTAGGAAAAAGCGTTTGTGATTTACAATATCACATTAAATATATTGAATGAGAGTGATAAGAAATAATAGTCAAAGCTATGGTCAATAAGGTTCGATTAAGCTTAGTTAAAAGCGAGTTTATTCCGTTTTATTACCGTAAATATTTTTTACAGTAATAAAATCTTTGAGTCTCGTTGAAATTGAGGCCATAGTAGTAAAAACGATAATATTGTCTTCTTTTTTTCATACAAATGACCTTATTCTATACTTTTCTTGAACTTACTATTAAATCTTGTTAACGTTCCATTCTTGCCAAACAAATTTTCATGCGATTTCAGAAAGTTTTAAGGGCTTTTTACACTTAATCTTACCATAAATTACTTTTCTTTTAGAACATAAATACATTTCCGTTTCTAAATATTACGAAAGAAACAATAAATCAAATTTACATAACATATACATAAGTCCATACAAATAATATAATGTCATCACCAGCTCACTATACGTCCCCACCGAGGGGCTCGGAGCATACCCTAAGGGTGACTGGGCCATAGTCAACCACGCTGGCCAAGTGCGGGTTCGTTGACTTCACACATATCTTCGAATTTCTTCGCCGATATGTGCAGGTTGCATCATGATGTTTTCCTTCACCGTAAGAACGTCGGGTAAATTATGTACTTTGAAAATTCGAAAAATCGAAAATCACATTGGTACATGGCGGGATTCGAACCCAAGACCTGTAGATTACAAGTCAAGTGCTTAAACCACTGAGCCACCGACGCTCCGCTCCTAATATAATGTATTTGACACGATTCTCTATGTCTTTGTCGGCAAATGGAGCAGAAACGTTCAATTACTACATACGCATGTAATTAATTTTAATTTACAGGTGGTACGAAATACTATTATTCGTGTGCAGAAGCTTTGCCGATGCCCGCATGACGTTACGCATTAACTGACAGTACGTAGCGCGATGCGAAACGCGGTCGGTGTTTGTGGGATGGGGCGTCGGCAAACTTTCTACCCTCGGCTAATACATTAAATTTTCTATTAACTGTATTGAGAAATTTCAATTATCTACTTAAATACTATATCGGTCTCTTACTAAAAATAGGATTTGTATTTTTATAGAGAATTTTTGTAACAGTAGTAGAGCCCGCTTTAACATCTTCGCACGAATGGACCGGCTCGCCCGGTGTAATACCACGACCACACAGAAAACAGGCGTGAAGTGGAAGCAATTCCACGTTTCGTCTGATGAGTGTGGTGCCGGAGGCCTAATTTTAATCCCTTTCCCTTTCCATTTTCTTAGGAGGAAAAGATGGAACGGAAAAGTGGATTTGACGGTTGAGGAGACGCACGGGAAGGGGAAATGTCCTCTTTATGTGCGTCTCCTCCTTCGTCAATTAAGGGTAGGCAACGCATCTGCAATTGCGGATGTTTATGGGCAGCGGTCGCTTTCCATTTCGGTGGATTCAGGTGGCCGCTTGCTCGTTTGCCACCTTATATTATAAAAAAAAATTAAGAAGCAGGAAAAATACGATTTCTAAGAATTAATTTTCGAATAAATTGTAGGTATATCAGAATTTATTCAGATTCGTGAAAAGAAAAATATACCGAGAGGAAACTAGATTGAAAAAATATACCAATTTCGTGTTCACAATATTAAATTAAGACTCTACAAATACCGAAACCATTGAAGTTTATTTATGATTGAAGTAATAAGGCCAATATGGGGAAATTAAAAGTATTATTAAGTTCAAATTATCGTGAAACAAAAAAAATAGATTTGTCAGAAGAAGAGATGTATAGGAAAAGAAAATATGCTTTCTTTGTTCATCCTCTCCTATGTCCGTTAATGATAGACAAGGCATTGCAGCTTTCTTATTTACTGTAGAAATCTATTGGCAAATATCACTTCGCTATGTGCCTATGTACTCGTATTCTTCCTCTTCCAGGCTTTGTTCTTCATCTTTGTTAAATATCAGCGAGATCCGTTTAGCTATTCTGCAGATACAAAATAGCAACATCCAATCATACTTGTACTTTTAGTATAGATTAATTCCTAAAATAACAACGCAACTGTGAGCGTTTGATCGCTACAAATCATTCTAACACAAAACAAGCCGCCAATCCCCGTTTTATTGTTTCAATTAGTTTTTTTTTTAATCAAATACGAATAAACCCCTTCAACCGAAATGAAACAAATTACATTTTATATGAATAGAACTCCGTGATATAAAAAATGTTTAAGCCCATAATTGAAAAAACACTATCACAAACATTTACTAGCTGTTGCTCGCGACTTCGCCTGCGTTAAATTAAAAAATATAGCCTATGTTACTCACAGATAAATTACCTTTCTAATGGTGAAAGAATTTTTGAAATCGGCCCAGTAGTTTTTACATGAATCGAACACATACAAAAATCCAAAAATACATATCTTTCCTCTTTACAATATTAGTATAGATATATTGATGAGAAAAAGAAAAATAATAATGCTTCAATTTATGTTTTTATTTATTTTTTAAAGCCTCTACACAAAGTTTTTATTGCATGTACACTTAAATTATTTAAACTTTCGTGAGACATTTTATAACTAATTATTTTACGGCTCTTACTCACGTATACTTTTTTCGGTGACGGCACCGACAGTTTCAGACCCTGCGGGGGTCCTTCTTCAGGGCGAGGGTTAATGGTGTTATGTCGCGGTCGCGTCGCGTCTCGCATGCATGTACACTGTTGAATGAAATAAAAACAACGGAAAACATTTCAAATACAAGTTTTGCTTTTGCAGTAATCCGGTCAAAGTTGCTACTATAGCAAAGTGTTTAATTAGTCATGTGTTCTGTTGACATTGATTAATTGCTCCCCAAACAGAGCCGTGCTGTTTGTTAACACTCAACTTATTAATAAGTTTAATCAGAGAAACTGAGTCAATTATTTGTAAGATGCTATTAATATAAGAGTATGTATATAATAATCTAAAACGGTCACATTTTCATTGTCAATTCTGTCATTAAAATGACCTTGACAAATATTTTGCTGTCGACAACTGCTTTGACCAATTATTAAAAGAACTCTACACAATTTAGTTATGCAAATAGTACAAGTTCATTATTTAAATAAAAAGAAACTCAAGATAAGAAAATTTGAGGAAAGCAGTTTTCAGAGTTTCACGAGGTGAATTAAGAAAACCTTAATAAAAGCGTAGTTCTACTGATAAGAAACAATAGCGCAGCAGAACATTTACTTTGTGAAATTATCGTACATAAAAAACGAAGATTAAAGAATTTTTACAAGTACAAAATTGCATCGCAACGGCTTAGGTCCAATTGTGAGGTAACAGACCTTTTTAATTTTTACTCTATTGATAAATAAATGAAGCAAAATTAAAATTAAAAAGGACACTTTAGTTTGGCTTCTTATAATGACATTAATTAACCCCATTGACTTGACTAGACTTGATGTCTTTTACCTGGGAAGTTTAAGTGCCGAAGGTTCCGGTGTGTTCCTCAGAGATCCCGGAACTTTCGTCTATGTCACTTGAGGATGGCCACCGCTGAGGTTTTAGCTGGACAAATCCCACATAATCCAGCCTTTCCCCAAGAGGGCAGGGTAACTTTGGAAGATTCCCCCGACACCAAAAAAAGATTTGATGTCCTATGTCCCCGTAGTGGGGCAGAAGGCAGAAGGCAGAGGTTCGGAGTGACGACTGAGATGACGGAAGATAGACAGATCTGGAAGACGAAAACCTGGTGCGCCGACCATACGGGAGTAGGATAAGGACAGGGAGATGATGATGACTATTCATACCGAGAAAAAACTTAATTTTTTTTAACTGTGTTAACAATAAACAGGATGATTTATGTGGTTGAAATCTAAATAAGTTCGAATGGTTGACAAACTTTCCAGTTTTTTGAAACTGGAACATATCCAATTAAATCGCATGCGGTTTTAAAGTAGGGCGTAGTACGTGACCATATAAATCGTACGTACTCGTACATACGAATTCTAAGCCGCGAACACTGTCGCGAAACTTTAGATCAATTCAAGAAATTTCAATTACGTTAAAAGTTTAAACCTAATTAGGAACCTAGTATATTTAAATCAAAAATTTTCGCCAACGGTTGCATGCATGCATGCAGGTACTAGCATGTGTCAGCGAGCGGTAAGGTGAAGTGGATTTTGGCGGGAAGGAGAACATACAGGGAAGAAAAATATCCACATTCTATACGTTTTTCTCTGCTTTTGCTCCCTTTTTATTGTTTCAAAGATGTGTATGGACTGGTCACTTCGCTGTTTTAGCGAAATTAGGGTATTTTACTCCCTTGTTACGTATTACCATTAAAAAAAAAAAAAAAAAAAAAAAAAAAAAAAAAAAAAAAAAAAAAAAAAAAAAAAAAAAAAAAAAAAAAAAAAAAAAAAAAAAAAAAAAAAAAAAAAAAAAAAAAAAAAAAAAAAAAAAAAAAAAAAAAAAAAAAAAAAAAAAAAAAAAAAAAAAAAAAAAAAAAAAAAAAAAAAAAAAAAAAAAAAAAAAAAAAAAAAAAAAAAAAAAAAAAAAAAAAAAAAAAAAAAAAAAAAAAAAAAAAAAAAAAAAAAAAAAAAAAAAAAAAAAAAAAAAAAAAAAAAAAAAAAAAAAAAAAAAAAAAAAAAAAAAAAAAAAAAAAAAAAAAAAAAAAAAAAAAAAAAAAAAAAAAAAAAAAAAAAAAAAAAAAAAAAAAAAAAAAAAAAAAAAAAAAAAAAAAAAAAAAAAAAAAAAAAAAAAAAAAAAAAAAAAAAAAAAAAAAAAAAAAAAAAAAAAAAAAAAAAAAAAAAAAAAAAAAAAAAAAAAAAAAAAAAAAAAAAAAAAAAAAAAAAAAAAAAAAAAAAAAAAAAAAAAAAAAAAAAAAAAAAAAAAAACATGACTCTTTCTCCCGCACACCTCTCCGCAGGTCCGCACCCGACCGTACTGGAGACGGATTCAAAACTACCCACTAGTGCGGGAGAATAAAAATGCGCCCGATTACCCGCAATAACCCGGGCCGCGAAATTTTAACTTAATGTTCGCCACCGAATGTGGCGAACCCGTTTGATCTGTACCGAACAGAAACACCGCCTTAGATTTGATTTAGTTTCTTATTTATATTGTAGTAGTTTTAGACCGCGTCTTGATCCGCGCGGAATTAAAAGAACTTAGTAAACAGCCTATTTGATCACGAGGTCGAGGATTCGAATCCCGCCATTCGACTATTGTCGTAAACCATATCCCAGCACAAGCCTACAGCTTAGTTGGAATGGTAAAAGTAATATTAGTAAATTAACAAAAATGTTTATAACATTATAAAAAAAAAGACTACGTTCTATACCTATGTCAAATTTCATCGAGATCCGTTAAGCCGATTTGGAGATATGTAGTAACAAGCATCGATCCATTTGCAAAATTGTAATTTCGTAGTTTTGAAGAGGTATACGTCAATTAAATGTAGAGCAGAGTCAGGAAGAACACATAGGCTATTTACTTTTGTTTTTTTTTTAATTCCACGCGGACTTAGTCGCGGGTGAAAGCTAGTATCAAAATAAAGACGTTCTGCTAATTTATAATGAAAACATAAGTAATTAGGAAATCAAAGTTTGGTTCAAACATGTGGGTAAACAGCAAACGATCTCACACAAGTTCCAACTGAATGCAAATACAACTAAATATGGTTCCATCATATCAGTGATGTCTGTTTTAATAGCGCAAAATTAAATCGGTTTAAATGTTGAACGTTCGTTTTATTATTACGAATTAATTTATTTCTGCAACATTCCGTAGAATTTGAGTAAGAGCCAGTAATAGCGTCATTATAGTTAGGTGCAAAATCCCGTCATACATTTCATTGAGGATAGAAAATGGTACTAATTGGAGTTTCCCGTTGGGTCGAATTTAAGAATCAATCGAGCCAATGGGAAACAATCCCATCAATCGATCGGTCAACGGCCAACAGGACACTCGTATTATTATTATGACAAACATTATTTTGTTTTAAATCTGCATCATAATGTTGTTATACTTTCCCTTTGACAGGTTGAGCGCACAAAGAATTTAAAAAAAAACATTTATATTGGCATTTTGCGGCATCGTATAACGAGTTTTAAACTAAAAATCTTTATTGAAAAGTCTTAGCAGAGAAGAAATCCGGACTTAGTGAATTCTGAGAAGTTAATAAACTTATAACATAATATTCTTGGAAATTGAACGTATTAGTACAGGATGTATATATATAAGACTATTTATTTATGAGAATTTTAAGATTTCATTATTAAGACGAGCTGTCGCCCGCAAACTACCACAAAAAAGTAGCCTAGAACATGCCCGTCAATGTCAGCTGCCCTTCAGAGAAAGTTCGGTGGAAATCGGTCTAGCAGTTTCGGAGATTACCCGGAACAAACGCGGCTTGCGGACTGACAGAGAGACAAAAAAAATTTAAATGCGATTTTCGTTATCACCAACGCAAATATCTTCCCGAAATCTGTAATTTTTCTTTTGATAATACAAACAGACAGTCTAATTTTATTATATGTATAGAATATATAGATATAAATAGATTTAAAAAATGTAAACATTGAATACAATTGCAAAAATGATCCTTTTATCCGTGAAACGGGTAAGCTGCATTATTATTAAAATATCTATTCTCTGCGTTATAATTCAAGTCTTTCTTGAAAAGCGCGACCTACACAATGCAGTGTTGGCTTGCTAAAAGGGACAGAAGTCAACTTGCAGGCTGTACAAAGATTGAAAGAAAAATAATTACACCGAAATGTAGTTTTTGCAAAATGTTTTGTAAAAGCCCTTTACTAAATTTAAAATGTCAACCATTACATTTTTTGACGTCGTTTATTTTAGTTTTATATTAAAAATCATAAAGTATTTTTTTAAGGAAAATAATATTGTCTATACTAATATTATAATGAGCAAAGATTAGATCGTTAGTTTGCATTGAATAGTTTCCGAAAATACTGAACCGATTTTAAAAATTCCTTCGCCATTGGAAAGTTACATCGTCACGAAGTATCATAGGCTACATTTTTTTTTATCCCCTATGATAAATTTTCCTTAAAATTAGTATTCGCCACCCGGGCGAAGTCGGGGTAACCTGATTATTAACTGATTAAAGCGTGATATAAAATGACGACATAAATACGGTATTGTCTCATGACTACGTAGATTTTAAGCAAACAATAGAAATAAACGCAACCCCGCAAGCGCTGTTGCAAATGTTTACATAGACAAAAGGTCAAATTTGTACAGTGGAGCAATCCATTATTTTTTCATTACTATATTCAACTCGATGCTATCTTGTTAACCATCTGAGGCTCGTAAACTGATATTGATCAAACTAAGGTTCATTTTAAATTATATGCTTTACTAGCTTTCGCCCGCGAATCCGTCTGCGTGGAATTATAATACAATAAAAACAAAAGTTAATAGCCTATGTGTTCTTCCAGACTTTTTTTTTATATAAGAGAAGGGGGCAAACGAGCGGCGGGAACACAGAGGTGGTCAACGACGCCCATGGACATCCGCAACACCAGAGGAACTACAGATGCGTTGCCGGCCTTTGAGGAAATTGTAGGCTCGCTTCTTGAAGGACCCTAAGTCGTATTGGTTTGGAAACTATACTATCCTCTACATCTATGCCAAATTGTCTCCAAATTTACTTACTGCCTCCTATGTTTATTAATTTCCAATTGAGAAAAAATCAAATAATATTTTGTGAAAAACTCACTGCGAGGTATTATAAAATGAGAATGAAATATCAGAACAATATTTCCTTTGAGGGCCGGTGCCAATATTTTTAAACGAAGGAAGCTTATGATATTCAAATACTCCGTTCTATTAATGGTCAATCAAATTCTTTCTCTCTTTGAAAACACTTCAATCTTTTAATTTTATTACAAAAAATATTAGTAACTACCACTAATATTTAAAATAAATACGTATTGTATGTCGGAATTATTACGATTAGTTTTTTTTTTATAATATATATAGGAAAAGCGGGCAAACAAATAGATCCGACGCCCACGAACATCCGCAAAGGGAACTACAGAAATAAACGGAATATAGATTTCGTCGAACATTGCCATAAATAATTAATATTCATTAATTGGCATTCGCCAGTGATACTCTTCTCCCCTGCCTATGTATTTAGGTAGAAATAAAAAGTACATAAAGTTATTATTAAAATAGTGGAATGACAATTAAAATATTTTTCATTAACTACAAGGAGCAACTCAGAAGGTTGAAACCTTAAACCTGCCAAATGAAAGGCTTATTTCGTCAATAAAGAGACGAAAACAAAACCAGAAAGGGACTCATTGAGCGATGAAGTGGCGGCTTTCAACGTTCGTGGCAATATTCTTACGACAATCACTTTTGAAGTTGGTTAAATTTTTTTTTTACAAATGCCCACAAAACCTCCTATGTCAGTTGTAGCTCGCAGAATTGCTTACATTATCAGATTTTCGGAAGTAAAAGTTTCCTGTTCCTTCTTTGCTAAATGATAAAAATATATAATCGGCTCAGTAGCATATTAGCGTTTTATAGAAGTATTAAATGGTTTTCATTTAAAAAAATAAGCTAAGTTTTGGTTGCAGATGAAATTCTTCATTGTAACATTTATTAAGGAGCACTTAAAACTTTGGGGAGCCTCTTGAGGATCTGTCGGTAAATTTGTAGGGTGGGAAACGAGGCGTTAATCTCCACAGAGATTTTAGGGCGCGATAATTTTCAACGCTGTCAGAAATAAGGTATATAAATAGCTGTTTGAGTGTAAGGTCAATTATATTAACGGGTCGTGGTCGAGATGTAAGTGTACCTTTTTTTTGGTATCGGGGTGGAAATCTTCCAAAAGATACCCTTCCTTCTGGGGGAAGACAGGGTTATGTGAGTTGTGTACCCACTGAAACCCCCTCGGTGGCCAGCCTCTAGTGCAATAGAAGAAGGTTCCGGGATCTCCGTGGAACGCACCGGAACCTTCGGCACTTTAGACACAATACAGCACATTGCCTGATGTTCCGCAGCTTCATGGCAATATAGGACCACGCTATGGCCTATCCTCCCGGACCATTTTGATGGAATATGTCAGTGTACCTAAAGCCGAAAAAATTAGTGTTCTAAAAATATTTATTTAAGATTATCCCGTATCTTTGATGGTAACTTTTTCGCGCTGTTTTTATTGAAAGGGAGGAAATAACCGAAAATGGAACTTTTTATTAAAACATTGTTTACTTAACTAGTCGGTGAAAACGTAATGTAGAGTTTGGAGTGCTTTTATTCCAGCAAATTGCTCAGTGAGTTTATCATGAAATTATTTTCTCTCGTAGCTCATTAAGCGAAATTTTCATACTATTTATTTATAAATTATGCACGAAATAAGCATATTTTAATTTTTACTTGTTGTCTTTTTAATTTTGTTATTAAAATTCTTTCTGAAATTGTCGAAATACGATAAACTCAATATTATCGAAAGCACTTTTATAATGTTTTTAAATGCAAATAGGATTTGTTCACGTTTGTTGGAAATACTTCAGACTAATTTACAATAAGAGGATATTGACCGAAGTTACATGGTGTAATGTCTAGTTCACACTTGACTAGTACAGTTAGACAGTAAGGTTCTTAACTGGACTGGCAAACAATGGCTTAATGTTATCACTAATAAGTCCATACAATCCATATCTGCTCTGTACTACTGGACAAGTGTGAACCAGGCATAATGTTATTACGTGTAACATTCGCATAGAGTGGTTCGTTGCACGCTGGCTTCTTCGTAACACTACGTATTGACTGCATGAATAAATAAATAAAAATAGTTTATTAATTTTCCCCTTGGGCAGGGGACTGGTATCCAAGCTAGGGTGGTGCCCTGTGTAATGGATCATCAGGCCCCTGCATCACAGACCACAGTGAATCTTACAATAGCAAACTTAAAAATAAACAGATATGTATAATAGTACTTAGTAAAAATGAAGAAGAAATTAGAGCTATATATACTCGTATGTTAGGTGTTGGTGTGTAATGTGTAATGTGTAATGTGTAGTGTGTAGTGAGCAGTGGAAATGTCTTTTTTTATTAAGTAATGCTCGCCATGTAACATGTTTGAAATTTGTGTTAAAATTCCTTGTTAAACATCGAAAGGCTTTTGATGACATTCTTTATTTTAATTTACGATAAGTCTAATTAAAACTTTTTCGCAGTTATAAAGCCAGACTGCAAATTAAAATCACTGTAGCTGGATTGGGTCTACTTAGTAGAGCCCCTATGCCTTTGAGAATATTTATATTAATTAGCAGTTCAGAAAAAGTCATGCTTTATTGTGATAATTGAATTTCTGAAACATTGTTCTTTTCAGAAAACAAAAAATGCAATTTATAAATTAAAAGACGCTTTGTAGGTTTTCTACAACCGAAAAAAAGTTTGGTATGTTTTGGAACAAATTTTACTTATTACAAAATTCGCAATTTGTAATTATTAATGTTAAAAAGAAAATATGTACACTGTCGTGGTTGTTCTGATATTGAAGCGTTTATTAAAACACCGTTCAAATGTCTTATTGATTATGTATCTCGTTGGGTAAGATTTTAATTAAGACATTCATATTTATTTGATAAAGCCTCGGAAAATTTTCCACCAAGTTAAACAAAGTGGAAGGAAATTAAGCGGAGAATATGTCTTACTTTAACTTAGCGTATTGTCAAAGGAACTGTTTAAGTTCCACATATTCACATTTCTTTAACTTGTAAGACTTTATTTGTGTAACAATTAATAAAGCGTGTACTTGAAAATATTTAACTACATAGATCTTTATGTTAGTTTTATGTATTTTTTAATTCATCATGCCAATTTTGCCTCGGCCGATATTTTGGACTCAAATAGAGTTTGGTACCAGCTTATCATACTAATATTATAAATGCAAAAGTTTAGATGGATGGAGAACTGCTTAACGGATATCCATGAAATTTAGCATAGATCTAGAGGATAGTCTGGAAGAGCACATTAGAATTACTTTTGGTTTTTTTGTTATTCCACGCGGATGGAGTCGCGGGCGAAAGCTAGTTTTATAATATAAGGTTAATGATTAATAATAAATTGACAAACAAAATAATGAGATTAATAGTTCAAGTGATAATAATATAAGATTCGACACATTTATAGAACACTAGCTTTCGCCCGCGACTCCGTTCGCGTGGAATTAATAAAAAACGAAGTATCCTATGTGTTCTTCCAGACCATAATCTAGATCTATGCCAAATTTCATCGAGATCCGTTCAGCCGTTTAGGCTACAAAGTCTAACAAACATCCATCCATCCATCTAAACTTTCGCATTTATAATATTAGTAAGAAGTAAGATTAGTAAGATTCTATTCTGTGACCGTCTATAAATAATGATAACAAAGCGTAAATTAATATAAGTAATTTCCTCTAAATTTATGAGATCGTAAAAGAAAATTCCGAAATTCCAAGCATAATTACAACGGATAATCACTCTACCTCCGGCACGGTTCGTGTGGTTATAAAATGAAACAAGCTCAAAATTAAACAATAACTGCCTCAGGGTCCCGACAACAAATTACTATTTTACCTTACTTCATATTAGAGGTAATAGTAATTTGAATGTGAATAGTTCCTTCAGTTTAAGACCCAAAATGATATTGCGAAAAACACACTCTAAACATAACTTTAAACCGTGTATAAGAAACTTTTCTTTAAAAACGACCCATTTTACTATTATACAATACTATATTTATATTTAAAAACTTCAAGTTTGCTGTTACAATTTCAAGAGTTTGCAGGTGTAGAAATAAAAAGACTTTAGGCAAAGTTAAGACTGGGATAAGTTTAAAATTTTTGAGGTCAAGTAACTTTTACGTTCAGAAATTACCCTTCTAGTGCCTACTTCAGCTGAATATAATATTTACGTATTACAATTCCAGAAGCGAGCCCTAAGAACGAGTAGTTCTTTACTTTTTAATTACCTAGGTCTTGCGCTTGACCTTTGTCGAAATTTAATACCAAAGTCTTTCTCAACTCTAAGGCTCTTCGTACACAATGCGATGTAAATTTTCAAATGCCGATTTAAGTCACTAAGCGACTTATAATACAATGTGATAAAGGTTCGTACACAGGCACGCGTCGTCTACATTACTATCGTCGCCAAAGCTAGCAATCTGTGAGTCAATATTGTCGTGAGAGAAGTCGCTGCGAATTTGAAGATGGCGTAGCAAATCTATACAGTTGAAATTTTGACATACATCAGCCGTGTACTGTTTATGCCTGTATGGACGAAATAGACAATTCGTCGATGATTAATCATTGTGTTTACGGGACGCTTACTACGCGATACGTTGCCTTGTGTACGAAGGGCCTAAATGCGGTTCATTTGATATAAATAGTTTAACGATTTAATAAAGGTTTAGAGAACTAAAATTTCTGAGAAGATGAGCTACATTTGCAATACACATTATATAATTTGGCTGCACAAAACATCGCATATAGCTGGCCTTACAAAAAAAGGTTTTACAAACATCGAATGTTACTTCACTAATATAAATCTATTAAATACCCTTGTGTGTTTGTCTAGCTTCTCCTGTCCCACTGGGTTGCCTGGAAGAAATCGCTCTTAGCGATAAGGCCGCCTTTGCGCAAATCTAATGTTAGTTACTTAATTTAAGCTTTGTTGTAAGATATGTGCAAAAGTATTAAATAAATAAAAATAAATACTTACCGTCCGTACTTACTCATTTACAATGAATTTCTTATTATACTCGTAACTACAAGAATGTATCCTTCCGGCTGTAACGTTCAAGTCAGCTGCAGTTCGTAGAAATTTCATTCTCAATTGTTATTATCGGTTCCACGAAGTAAGCATCAAGAGGAAGTTGCTTCCTTGTCAACATACAATGTGTGATTTATCGTAGTATTTACTTATAGCAGCCATTATAGTACGACCGAGTGACTATTCTCTGATGTTAACTATTAAAATATAGAAAACGTATTTATTAGAGGAAGTCTGAATGTAGAAACAGTGGTATGACACATGTTATGAAGCGAGAAGAATCGACTGTGACGCGGAGAATTTTAAATAAAAATGTGAACAGGTACTCCGTAAAATGTAGGCCTGGTAAGAGATGGATGGTTTGCGTCAAAGGTATTACAATTAAGACGGGCGTGACGGGTGATGTGATGGAAAATGGATCGATCTGGAGGACGTGAACCTGGAGCAGCGATAAGAAAAATTGGGATAAAGACAGGAAGTTTATGATGATGATAAGGAGTCACTCAGTATCTTGGGATTCCATTCGTTACATCTAGCATATTTAACTCTTAATCTAACTTCTTTAATTTAGAAGCTAAAGCGAAAATCACAACTGAAAGTTCGATCTCTATTTCGCCGTCAAAGTGGTATTAAAATCGGGGCCTTCAGAATTTGCATTGTAAATCTTGACTCACTGTCATTTCACAAGCTTTTGAACGTTTATTCGACTCACATTTAGACCTGCGCTGGATTTTAAATTAGTGTTTTTTAAACAAATAGCTTTGTTCAAACGCATCATTTTGTTTCCTTTAACTTGGCTATTTATAAATGAAATGAATGTTCTTAAAAATGTACACACCTTCATAATACGAGCACACAAGCGAGTGAGTTTAGAACTGTTTGTCTTTTATTTCACAGAGGTGAATGCGCTTTTAACAGGTCCTGATTCTTAGAAGTTAAAGTGCTAAACAGGATGTGATATCTAAGTTGCACGTTGTATATCCTTATTTTCTTTACCTTTTATACAATACGAACTTATAAAAGGCAGATGTTAATAGACTTACATTAATATTTCCACAGATTCGCACAATCTTTAAGTCGCAGGCTATTAAGAAGGAAATCTCATTACGAGCTTGGCTTTTAAAAATAAGTGATGAGCATCTTCAAGCGTTTTGTGTCTTGGAATTGAAAGAGATTTGATAAAAAAATGTTTCCCTTTTTTACACAATAGATATTCTAAGTTATTTTCTTTTGTTTTGAGTTATAAGTTTATTTTTTAAATAAAATATGGAACGTTTGCTATTTAATCACATAATTATTTAGTTCGAAGCAGGAATAAAAATTATTTTTATTTTAGTTCAAACTTTGTTGTAGCACAAAAATACCGAATATCTTGTTTAAGAAGTATTAAAAGAGTTACATAATATTATGGAGTTTTAAAGCCGAGAATCCAGTTCTATGGACAAGAGCATAATAAAACCCCCGAGAATATTATTTGTCACTTCTTCCGGATTGTAGAGATTACGTAGACTTATCTATGCTGAAATGGGCTCGAAATTTTCGACCTTCTTAAATTTAAACAAAACTAGAATAAGTAAGATCACAGATATGTTAATAATTTCTTTATTATTTACAAATTATTATAGATACTAATTTTCGCCCGCGGATCCGTCAAGTGGAATTAAAAAACAAAAGTGAGTAGCCTATGTCTTCTTCCAGACTATGTTCTACATCTATGCCAAATTTTATCGAGATCCGTTCAGCCGTTTAGGCTACAAACTCTAACAAACATCCATCCACCCATCCTTTTAAACTTTCGCATTTATAATGTTAGTAAGATATGGAGTCTTTCGACTAACATCGGGTATTTATTGACTCGATTAAGATATTGAATTGACGTCCACCGAGCACGTGACCGTGTGCGCACCCTATCGTGACTCAAATCGAACTGACAGTTTCACAAGATGGCCGCCCTACTGCTCGGTGTGCGTCATGAGCAAATAGTATACCTACAAATATTTTGACACTAGATTTCGCCCGCGACTCCGTGCGCGTGGAATTAAAAAATACAAAAGTGAGTAGCCTATGTGTTCTTCCAGATTATCCTCTACGTCTATACTAAATTTCATCGAGATCTGTTCAGACGTTTAGGCTACAAACTCTAACATCCATCCATCCATTGATATAAACTTTCGCATTTATAATATTAGTAAGATTGATTTTACATGATAAATAATAACGTTTTATAGTAAACGTTACTTTAATTAACTTAAATATTCCCTCCATTTTATCGTTGTTTCATGTCTTTTATTTCTTTGTAGATATAAACGTAAAAAAGATGCAATGCGGACAAAGAATTTATTTTTCTTAATACTTTAAAAAGGGATTTTGAAGGCTTCTTAATATAATGCTGTCTGCTTTTTATCTACGAAAATAAAACGTCAATTGCGCGTCTACGCCTCAGCAATAGCGTAGAGATTGTCTGTATTCGTTCGTGTGTTGAATAATTTAGTGTAGCTTTTCTTTCATTGGTGCCGTGTTATGTCTTCAAATAAAAGACAACATACGTGACTGAGGTGCTTCTGTTGCTTTACATTTATAAAATGAACTGCACAAATTACTTTGTAAAATTGTATGCTAATATTACAAGAATCACTGATCTACATTATAGAAGGTAAACACGTAAACAAACTAATAACTCGATAGATAGATGGATTCATAACTTGTATATCACTAGCTGTCGCTTCCGACACCGTCTGCAATTATTTTTTTTTAATTAACCTACGCGCTTCCAGGCTGTAATATCTATCCCGCTTTCAAATCCAGATCCGCTTAACCGTTCTAGTGTTATGTGATAACATCTATCCAAACTTTAGTATTATAATATTAGTAAGAAGTAAGATTTCGATTCATTGTCCGATCCTCCAATTCGTGATTTATCTATTTTCGGATTTAATTATAATCATTAGTTATATAAAAGAAAAGTTCCTCTTTCTAAATATAGATCAAAAGTAAATAGCGAGTTTCTACGTTGAAAAACCTGAGTTTACAATTTTTTAATCCTTTATTTAACTAAATATAACATAGCAGATTCCGAGTCGATGGTCTGTATTCGTAAAAAGTATTATTATTACGCTGCGAGTTGAGGATTGAGGTTACACCAGTGTTTCTCAAAGTGTGCGATAACGCCCCCTTGGGGATATTTGAAACCTAGAGGGGGGCGTTATAGGGCCCCAGAAAAAATGGGGGAGTTGATGTGAGTTAGGGGGGCGATGCATAATGTAATTTAAATTATTTTATATAGTACTAGCTGTTGCTCGCGACTTCGTCCGCGTGAAATTAAAAATAATAAAAAAGATAGCCTATGTTACTCATAGATAGATTTCCTTTCTAATGGTGAAAGAATTTTTAAAATCAGCCCAGTAGTTTTTGAGTTACATACAAAAATACAAATCTTTCCTCTTTATTATATTAGTATAGATTTAAAATTTAACTAAAATTGTATAAAAATGGGGGGCGCTGAAAAATCATTGATTTTCAAAGGGGGGCGTAAATGAAATTTGAAATAAAAAGTTTGGTATACTCTGGGTTACACGATATTGATTCATCTTAACATTTTATAGTAAAGCTTAGGCTAGTTTTGGAGTCACGCTGACCTTTAATGCAACAAATGACTTTAATAATGCAACTTTTAGGTCAAAAACCCAATTTGTCTCACTCCTTGACAGCACTTCGTTTTTCGTAGAACTTTCTATATTTGTTATTGATATTTTCAATTAAAACGAGAAATCTCGTTATGCAAATCAATGTATTTCCACTCAACTTTATTAATTTATGCCGACGTTTTAAATAAAAGTAATAAAATATATTTAACCCTCAATTTTCTTCTACAGATTTTAATTTACGATGTCTGGTACGAGACCTTGGATCGATAGTAAGGGTAATTGAAAAATTTAAATCCTTTATTCTCTACTAAATGTCAATCGTGAGTACGTTCTGTATTTTAATTAGTACTTATCTATTAATAATATTCCCTTTCATCTGTTTAAATACAATATTTTTCCAAACAATAGCTATTTTAATAGAGTATAATATTATATGCGTGTTTGTTTTGGCTTTTTTCCTCAAGGGTTAGGTTTATCTCAAAGGTCATATGATCACTCTTTATATCAAAGGGCCCTTTCTCATGATAATCTTTTAGCACGGACGGTTGTAAAAGATTTTATGATTTATTGACGATATATAGAAAATGTTGTATGAAGATATGAAGAGCTGTGTTTATGTGATTACGTACTAGCTGTTAGGGCCTCGCTTAGCTGAAAATTCAGACTTATAAGTTAAAAACGATGGATAACTTAAAAGAAAACTCGTTTTTTTTTAATCATAAGGTAGAAAACAAGCAAGCGGCCACCTGAATTCGCCAAAATGGCGAAGTGACCGCTGCCCATAGACATGCGCCATAGCGGATGCGTTGCCTACCCTTAATCGACGGAGGAGGAAACGTACATAAAGAGGATATTTCCCCTTCCTGTGCGTCTCCTCCAGCGACGCCTCCAGCCTCCAGTTAGGCCTCCAGCACCACACTCATCAGACTGCACGCGGAATTGCTCCCACTTTACGCCTGTCTTCTGTGTGGTCGTGGTATTTCACCGGGCGTGCCGGCCCATTCGTGCGAAGATATTAAAGCGGGCTCTACCACTGTCAAAATTTTCCTTTTTTCTTCAACTTAAATAAATTGAACTAGGTCAGAGTTTTTCCGAAATGTTATATCATATAGGTAATCAATGAAAACAATCATGTATATGATTTAATAAATACGCTCATTGGAATGGAAACGTAACGTAAAATGTATTCTTATTTAACTTATCGCATTAACTTTTTGATTTAATTATAAGGCTTTGATAAAGTTAATTAAAAAATAAGCCTTACTGCCTTTATTACTGTATTTAAGATATTTTCATAATAACAAATGTTTGATCATGCATGCGAATATGAAATTCTGTCTGTAGATTTTGGATCGTATCCAACTTACCTTTGGAAGTCGGCCAATATAAACCCATAAATCGATTCAAATGCATATCACACCAAAAGCGATTATGTCGATGAATCAAACGTCTCTGTATTCGTTTTTAAATAATTCGTTGTTCGAAATAATAAAAAATATTAATGTTTCAACTGCGGTGCTGTTCCTTGATTTAGACTAGGGTTGGCCAACCGGTCGATCGCAATCGATCGTGACTATCTTTCTTACTAATATTATAAATGCGAAAGTTTAGATGGATAGATGGATGGATGGATGGATGGAGTTTGTAGCCTAAACGGCTTAACGGATTTCGATGAAATTTGGTGCAGATGTAGACGATGGTCTGGAATAACAAATAGGCTACTCACTTTTGTATTTTTTTAATTCCACGCGGACGGAGTCGCGGGCGAAAGCTAGTTAGCTACTAATTTTAAATCAAATAGATTCATTTATTCGCATCATTAATAAAGCTTACGGTTGTACAGATTATTTAATTTTTGTACCAATTGGACTTAGTTTTTAACTTATAATATTTTTATAACATTCAACAAAGGGTGAAAGATTTAAACTCGATACATACTATGTTCGATGATTTATTTTCATAAAACATATCTTTTATTTTTATATGAAAACACTATTGACTTATTTTCATACGCTCGATAGCGACAGCACTATAATTTTTACAATATCAGAAACACAATATTTTTTTAACAACTGTATCCAACCGTCCTCGTTGAACAATGTACAAATATTAGAACAAAATGAATTACTTAAAACTTAAAGTAATAAGCGTGGCTTAGGACCATGTCTGTTTTTAGAAATTGTGCCAAATAAATACTGGATGCTTGCCGAGTTTACTTCCATTCGATCTCAAGAAATTATAATTTTATGGCAAAATGTTGCAAATAGAAACTTAAAATTTCGGTACTTAAGTTAAAAAAATAATAATTTACGTGTGCCTTTGATAAGTTTGCAATTTAGTAACACAATTTCTCCGAAGAAAAATGTCAAAGGAAAGAAACTCGAAATTCATACTACGGTAATCAAAAAACTTTTACTTGGAAGCTCAAAATCGGTGTTCAATTTAAAAGATAACAAAATCGCTGAGTTCGACTTCAACTTAAGTTTCAATATTAATCACTTCCCAGTTCACGATTCTGTCATCGAATTACTTTTAATTAGCATTTATTCTAAGATAATTGTTATTTCAAGAAGTGTCTGGTGTTAGGATATCTTTTAACTTGCTTTTGCCTGTGACTTCGTCGTCGCGGAATTAAAAAAATAATTAATTCCAATCTAATAAAATAATTGGGGTATTTAATTAAAATGAAATAAAATGCCTTCAATTTAAATTAAATTTTAAGCATAGACCTTCAAAGTTTAGAAATTATTTGACTTAATTTCATTACGAGAAGTGACTACGGAAATTATGGTAATAAATAGCATTTCAAAATCAATTTCCTTTTGACGACGGAAACATTCACTTTATTCGTTACTCCGAGTAAATTAGAAAATTATTTATGTCAAAGCAAAATTTAAATTATAAACATTTATAATATAAGTATGCAGTATTATTGTGATAAGAAGTAAGAGAATCTTATTAATATTATCTATATGAAAGTTTGGGCGTATGAATTGTTATCGACCTCATTTCCGGTGTACTAATGTAAATAAAAATGCATGGGTATTGGCGAAAAACCAATGGATACGGTTGTTGTATTGACTTTTATTATAAAGTCCCTGTTGATAGCAATGCGATATATTTTCAAATCTGATAAGTATAGTGGTAACACCTCTCTTGCTGACGGTTTTGCATATCATTATAATTATTGTCCAGTCCAGTGAGTACAGTACAGTTTAAAGTTAAAGTATTTGCCGTAGTATCAGCGGTAGATTACTGAATGAACAGATTTGAATGGAATTTGGAACAGAGATAGATTGTTTAACTATTTTTTTTTTAATTTCACGCGTATGTGTTCGAAGGCGACAGCCAGTTGTGTAATAAATGATTAAAGAATAATAACCACTGACTAGTATATGTAGGAGGGTAAGTTTGAAAAATAATTAATTCCAATCTAATAAAATAATTGGGGTATTTAATTAAAATGAAATAAAATGCCTTCAATTTAAATTAAATTTTAAGCATAGACCTTCAAAGTTTAGAAATTATTTGACTTAATTTCATTACGAGAAGTGACTACGGAAATTATGGTAATAAATAGCATTTCAAAATCAATTTCCTTTTGACGACGGAAACATTCACTTTATTCGTTACTCCGAGTAAATTAGAAAATTATTTATGTCAAAGCAAAATTTAAATTATAAACATTTATAATTAAAGCGATTTTTGTTAAACAGTCGACAAGAAAACAGGTTTGAAATTTCGGTATGCTCTGTGTTTGAATTATTTAAAGAATGAGTAAATTTTTATCAGCGACTTGTTTGTTTACTTTGAGGATGCTTGAGGTGGAGGACGATGGGGAAGACTCTCATCCGTTAGCGGGTAGCTTCCTCAGTTTTTTTTTATTCCAACTTGGGAATACTATGTTTTCCTATGAAATTGGACTTGGCAGGCCAGTTGGTGACACCAAAATTTATAGGAATTTACAGATAATCTTTGACTTTCTGCCTTTACCACATGATATCAATTATCAGAAATTGTAAGCACTAGTTTCCATTTTGAATACGAAAAACATACAATGGATCTCAAAAACCAACATCAATTCATTTCAATAATTATTTCGCGGTATAAAAAATAACTCTACATAAAACTCTGGTCAAAATACAGGCTTGTTATTCAGTTATCCGGACCGTAATAAAACGTTTTCCATGTCGGTCACAGCATTGTACCATACATCAACGCAGGCCTTTTCGGCTTGTGCGGGCAGCGTGAAGCCTAAATGATGTTTCACCCCATTGCACATGTAACGACCCTTCAAAGGGAATAACTTGTGGTTTTCTTTACTTTTTATAATTTCGTTACTAACATTTGACCTTAATCTTTATAAATTCAGAACTAGCTGTTCCTATCTGGCTTCGTCCACATTATAAAAACTGTCTTTTATTGTATACATTTCGTTAAAACTTTCAATTGCAAATGTTCAAATTTAAAAGTTCGAATGACAATGAAGGCTGTCATTGGCTGGGAATTATTTATGAGTAACCATGTCAGTATTGCTTCTTTGTTGCTATTGATTTGTAGTTTTAGTCCCTTTCTCGCATGACAATTTATTCAACAAAAATAACTGCTGTCATCCTGCATAATAAACAAGTGTATGTATACGCTTTATTATTAATTTTAGATACAGTAGATATTAAAAAAGATGATATTAAAATAAACTAGTATCTACTATCTATCTAGAAAACTTTGATTGAATCCTTTGTAAACTATTTATTTGGACTTTTATTACAAATGAGCTCTCGCCGCAAACTTCGCTTGAAAAAATTGGTCCACCCGTTACCCCATTTTGACAGCGCGGTATTAAAATAATGTAGCCTATAATATGCCCGTCTATGTCAGCTACCCTTCAGTGAAAGTCCGGTCGAAATCGGCCCAGCCGTTTTGGAGATTACCCGGAACAAACGCGGCTTCCGGACAGACAGACAGACAGACAGACATTTTTTTTTAAAAGCGAATTTCGTTATCATCAACGCAAATACATCATCTTCCCGAAATATGGAATTTTTCTTTTGATATGACAAACAGACACTCCAATTTTATTACATGTATAGAAGATAGATATAGATAGATATATTTAACGTTTAACTTTAAAATGACATTTTATTTAAAAAAACATTTGAATCTAAAATGAAATGAAATTGCAATATTTAAAATCAATTTAGTCAAAACCACTGGATGCAATCTATGGGGATTTTATACCTCCGCCTATAAGTCGATATCGTTTCCGATACTACATACAATCAGGCTTAAATCTATGCACACTCATATTAACTCTAAGAGAAACACGACAGGAATCGGTTTATAGTATCGTTTGAAATTCACAACATATCTAAAATTTTCTACTAAAAGATATCTCGCCATCATAGTTTTCAGCAATAATATTAAGAGTCCTACACTCTTAATGTAAGTGTTTTTTTGTTTTTTATTTTCGTATTTATTGTATATTTCAAAAACTACTGGGCCGATTTCAAACAACAAGAACTATGTTATCACTGGGTCACGTAGGCTAAAAGTCGCGAGCAAAAGCTATCTACAATAAAATATTTTAATAATTAATTAATATTTGTATAAATAATAAAAATTGTTTGAGTCTCCACAATAGTTTTGTAACAAAAGAGTCACCTTTATATAACGGGGTGCACATATATTCATTTAGAAGCAGGGATTAAAAAATGGCATGCATTTTATATATCCGCATTCATATGCATGAAGCGGCATAAAGCCCGTTCCTGAAATGCAAATTCAAGAGAACTCAACAAAAGTGGCTTACTGAAATTTCATATACGATATTTGTTTTTGATGGCACCGGTGTTTGGTTGATACGAAAATCTTAAACTAAATTTAAAATGGTTAAATGAAAATTAGGAAAAACATTTTTTAGCACCAAATGAAAATCATTAGAGTCAAGCGTTGTAAATAAAACGTTAATACGTTTATCTTGAAATTTTCCATTTCAATTAGAGAGGAAAACCAGGATTTATTGTTGCTGATTTTTGTTAATACATTACGACAAAACTCATAGGTGTACGTTCGTAGTCGAACTAATTAAGCCCACCTGACTTCTCTCGACCACTCAACAAATCTATCTATACTAATATTATAAAGAGGAAAGATTTGTATTTTCGGATTTTTGTATGTATAGAAATAACTAAAAAACTACTGGACTGATTTAAAAAATCTTGCATCATTAAAAAGCTATAATATGACTGAGTAACATAGGCTATATTTTTACTATTTTTTTAATTTCACGCGGGCGAAGTCGCCAGCAACAGCTAGTCGTTAATAATATAAAGCTTAGTTGACTATATTAATCTCGGAATATGTGTCAGTATTGTAGGGTTTTAGGGAATTATGGTTTATTTGTATATAGGACAGGCTATTTATTTTTAGCTTGAACCCAGTTTCGACGAAAAGTGTTTATAAGTTCTCGTGATTCTGCGTGAGCCTGTCAATTTAGTAGTAATCCATCGAAAATTGGTCGTCAATCCCATTCCCAAAGAACACAAGTAGCCGGCGCTAGCAATCTTAATTCAAAATTATACTTTGATTTAAAGCGCCAATGGTGTAATGGTTAGGGAAACGGGCATCACATTATGAAGTCGAGAATCGAATCCCGCCATTCGAATATTCTCGTAAACCATATTCTATCACAAGCCTAGAAATTCAAGCCAATTGGTAACGTGATCACAATTATTTTCAGTATCTATATAGAATAACATGCTACGGGCGTGTATGAATTGGGTATTTCGATAAAATTTCCTCTTATATATTTACTTATGGAAGAAACAATTGAACGCCGTAGTCGGTATGAATCTGATTAATAAAACTATCCACTTTCAGATTAATATCAATTCATCCAATATTTGTGATATGATATTTTTATATTTTTGTTTGCGTAATGTTTTATATATCACTAGCTTTCGCTCGCGACTCCGTCCGAGTGGAATTAAGAAAAAAACAAAAGTGAGTAGCCTATGTGTTCTTCCAGACTATCCTCTACATCTGTAGCAAATTTCATCGAAATCCGTTCAGTCGTTTAGGCTACAAACTCTAACAAACATCCATCCATCCATCCATCCATCCATCTAAACTTTCGCATTTATAATATTAGTATGAAGTATGATTTAATACCATCCTTGATGTTAAAAATCGTTATGTTAAAACTAATGTTAAATATTAAAAATAACAAATGAATAGCGGATATGACTCGTGTGTTTTTTTTTTATATTCACCCGAAATGCAGTCAACAGCACGTGAGCATAAACCCTTTTGAAGTGCGGCGGTACCGATAGCGTGGAAAGGTGCATATCAAATCGCGATAGAACGAATTGGCTAGATATGTTGTGACAATGCAAATCTTCGTATTATCGAACTAGTGTAGTCGCAGTAAGAGCGTCGGTGGCTCAGTGGTTTAAGCACTTGACTTGTAATCTACAAGTCTTGGGTTCGAATCCCACCGCCATGTACCAATGTGATTTTCGATTTTTCGGATTTTCATATGTACATAATTTACCCGACGTTCTTACGGTGAAGGAAAACATCGTGATGCAACCTGCACATATCAGCGAAGAAATTCAAAGATATGTGTGAAGTCAACCAACCCGCACTTGGCCAGCGTGGTTGACTATGGCCTAGTCACGCTAACTTTAGGGTAGGCTCCGAGCCCCTCGGTGGGGACGTATAGTGAGCTGGTGAAAGTAAGTAGTCGCAGCATTAAATGCTAACCATTTTGTATTGTAACAAGTATTTTGGACATTTAACTCTGATGTTAAATCTGACCAACCGTAACCTTTATTAGGAAACAAATTGTTCTTTCTCTTTTTCTTTTAATATGAACCAAAATAGAAACCGATTTCACTTTCTTTTATATTCCAGACACTGCCAATTTTTATTATCATTCGATTTCAGCAGCAGTATTTATACGTCCTACGGGAAATGTTCCCGCTTACAAGTAACTGCGTTAAAACCTGCACAGAATTTTAATAGGCCTTCGGAAATAACGGTCATTATTTATTGTGAAAAAATATCAAACCCATGCATTAAGGAAACGGGAGACTTTGTATACATAGACACGCTGCTTTCAAATGTATTAATAAACAATGGTAATGATTAACTGCTAATAGCCCACATTTTAAAAAACCTTTGACTTCAAAGTAGCAATAACGTTACAAATGTACAAGTTTGGAACAAGAAAAATGGCACTATCATTTTATGCATATAATGAAATTGGAGTCTTTATGTAATATTGAAAAAAAAAAACGATTTTCGTGAACAATGATGTATTTGCGTTGCTGATAACAAAGACAATATTTTAAAATTTTGTCTGTCCGTCTGTCTACTAGTCCGCGTTTGTTTTGGGTAATCTCCCGGACGGCTGGACCGATTTTAACGGGAAGGCAGCAGATGTACGCGGGAATTTTATTATTTACGGCTATTTTTTAAGTAGTTTCATTGCCGAAATCGTGTTCTCACTCACGAGTGAAAAAAACTTGAGATAGTCTTTTTTTTACGTTCTTAAATTTTCTTATGTTAAAAGATAATTGGAAGACGTTTTCTTTTCAGTCTGCTCCGGTGCATTACAATTCTACTTAATTTAATACATTGTTAAAATAAAAAACGGGACGTTTATATCAACTACTCCACGTTTCAGCTTTGAAATATTCTGATTATAATTTTGACTTGAAATGCGAAGTCAACATACTCTAAGAATGCTATCATTTAAATTTACCTTAATAAATGTTTAACAAGCCGTTTGTATTAAAATAAAATCATTTCGACTTTTGAATCTATTATGAAAAATACTTTTATGTTTAAACCGAATTAAATTATAATTAAATGACAGTGCTTATGCTTATTTTAAATTATCGCTATGAAATTTGTCTTGTGCTTGTTGAAATTTACCCTTAATCTATACTATTATAATAAAGCGTAAACACACACTTCTTTGTTGCCTAAGATTTCAGCAATTACAGCATATTTTTGAACTATTCTTTGTTTAATAAAAAGCCCTACACTTACGTCACGCTTTAGGCTATATATTTTCACGCCATTAAACTTAGGGGTTAAATATTTTGGATAAAAACCCTAATGTGGGAAAGAGACCATAAGTTGCTGCCAACATCAAGAAAAAAAAGATTGCTAAGGTTTGTCATGTCATGTCATTTTGACATTTGCTATTGAAAATTTGACAAATGTAAACAATAAAATATAGCTTTTATAATTACACGCGGATGAATCGCACGTGAACAGCTATAATATTATAAATGAGAATGTTGTATGCATGGAATTATCGATGTTTGTTATTTGTTATTTGATATATGTATAGGCTCAAGCAGTAAACATTTTGACGGGTATTTCGATGAATTTCGTATCGCAATCGATAAATTAGTATGCGATTTTAGCAGCGCCTCTATCATGCGTAAAAGTAACTAATAAATCTGCTAGCACTGTTGCTTTCATGATTAAAAATCGGTGACAAACGTCTTATTGGCCGTTAAACTGCTGCACAAATATCATACAAGTTGATAATACGATGCGAAATTCAGCGAATTACCCCTCAAATTATTTCCTGTTTTAGTCTCTGCAGAGTTAAACTAATCTCGCTGTTTGTAGACGTAGAACATAATCTAGACAGCTAGGGCTCCACTTTTTAAAACAAGTTTTACTTAATGAAATTTTGTTGCGCACTAAACTGACATTTCTTTTATGTAAAACGAGCTGTCGCCCGCAAACTTAGCCGTTACGCCTTTTAGACAGCGCGGAATTAAAAAAAGTAGCCTATAATATGCCTATCCATGTCAGCTACCCTCCAGTGAAAGTCCCGTAGAAATCGGTCCAGCGGTTTCAAAGATTACCTGGAATAAACGCGGCTTGCGGACAGACAGACAATTTTTTTTTAAACGCGATTTTCGTTGTTAGCAACACAATTACATTATCTCCCGAAATCTGTAACTTTTCTTTTAATATTACAAACAGACACTCCAATTTTATTATATGTATAGATAGATAGATTAACCATAGTTTTTTCCTAAGTTTCAGATCAAAAGTTTGATCCTACTGGCAAGTATTGCAGATACAAAATTCCCCGCTAATAAGTCGCCCACCCATTTAGTTACAATCGCATCATTCTGTCTGTCACAGTTACATAGAACACGAGTCAGAAGTTTAACAACACTTTATCGTAATGAATAAATAATCCAAAGTCTTCAATAAGTTCTACAAAGGGCCTCTACAACTCTTAACTCACCAACATTGTTTGTAACTTGTTACTATCTCGACAATGGAATAATTCATTAGCATTTATACATTTATCTTAGCGCCATTACAACTATCTTCTATTGAGAAATGGAAAGGTCCCGGGTTTGCTTCGCATGAATAACTTTTATTATAATACTAGCTGACCCGTGCGAGTATTTCGCATAGTTACATATCATCGATTTCACACTGAATACTGTATTGAACTTGTTTTACTGTTTGGTGAACTGGAAACTGATTCTACTGAGATAATATAAAAATTAATAGTGACAAAGATTTGTTTGGTATCTTACTAATATAATAAATGCGAAAATATAGATGGATGGATGTTTGTTAAAGTTTACCGCCTAAACGGCTGAACAGATCTCGATGGGATTTGGCATAGGTGTAGAGGAAATTCTGGAAGAACACATAGGCTACTTTTGTTTTTTTTTTTATCTCGGCGTGGATTAAAAAGTCAGAGACGAAAGCTAATATGGTAATAACCTCAAAGTACGAACTATATAATACAAAATTAAGTAACTTAATCAAAGTTACTTATCTTATTATTTTAAGTCTACGTTATCCAATAATAACTTTCAAAGTAAAAAATAAACTTTTTAATAAAAAACAAAACCGACTTCCAAACAAAATACACTAAAAACAAAATCTTCTCAAAAAAACAGTACACTAAAAAGTAACGAAATAATTACTTGAAAATAGTAAACTTCCCTTATTGTAGCTGTAATGTCTATATTGTACAATTATTATTACTTTGATGTCGGTGTCAGGCGAGGTATATGCAGTGATATTTCTACGTAAGGTTTTCTACATTTTACCATAACAATTGACAATTGAAAGTATAGTAACGTTTTTAGTAATGACTGACACCGACTTCAAAGTAATAATAATTGTACAATATAGACATTACAGCTACAATAAGGGAAGTTTACTATTTTCAAGTAATTATTTCGTTACTTTTTAGTGTACTGTTTTTTTGAGAAGATTTTGTTTTTAGTGTATTTTGTTTGGAAGTCGGTTTTGTTTTTTATTAAAAAGTTTATTTATTTCTCGATTTTTAGTGAATCTAGACATCGCAGTATGATAATCACTAGCTTTCAAACAAATAATGAGTTATCTAAATCGATTTTCTAAGAAATTAAGTAAAGAACTAATACATCGTTGCGATCATTTACTCATAATTCGGTGCGGCCGCGCGCCGCTGTTGCCCGTGAGTTTTAATATTTTGATAACTTCTAGAATCTTCCACAGAATTACATACTGTAAAAGGCAATTATGATCTACATATAATACTCTATCGTGAAAACATATTTATTTGGATAAGGATTCATACCAAATAAGAATAAAAGCGTTTTAAATAAAGTCGATTGCACTTATTTGACGGTTTTCTCGAAACAAACGGTTATTGTGCGACAACCTTAAGAGATAGATATATGCTATCGCAGACTTTAATTCAGCTAATTGAATGACCTACAATTCTTCATACATAATTTTTGTGTAAGTCTTATAGTTTAGGCTACGTAAGCCAAGAAAGCAAACTTTGTTACAAGTTGGTATTTTTTTCTGCGACTCGTAATTTGCTATTTATGATATCTCCTAAACTATTGATCGGAATTACACAGTTCCAAGGGCATTTATAATCTACATTAAATTCTCTTGATGATGGACACATTTATTTTGATAAGGATCCATACCGAACACGAGTAATAGCGTTGAAAGTGGGGTATAGATTTTGATCGAAATTTTAATAAAAAAAGTGGTTATTGTGCGACAACCTTAATAGATAGATATATGCTATCGCTGACTTTTATTTAGCAAATTTAAAGGGCTACAATTCTTCCATACATAATTTTTGTGTAAGTCTTATAGTTTAGGCTACGGAAGCATAGAGAGCAGAAAAGACACCAAATTTCGTCACGCAATTTTGAGCTAAACTATTTAACTACGCCGTAGTCTTTGACTCCAAAAATCAAACAAAAAAATGGGACCCACCTGCAAGCACTACCTCTCGGATAAAAAAAGAATTTTCAAAATCGGTCTACCAGGGGCGGAGTTATGCCGTAACACACATAAAAAAAAAAAAAAAAAAAAAAAAAAAAAAACCATACGGACGAATTGAGTACCTCCTTCTTTTGGGAAGTCGGTCAAAAATACTTCGGTCAAATAACTACTGAGACGAATCTTAAATACTTTGTTTCATAAGCGCCCCTAATAAATCTGACAGATCCTTGCCAAGGACGCTGATATATATTTAAATGTAGTTTCAGTATTCGACCGTGAAGTTTATTCATTTAATAGGTCGCTCATAGAATATGCGGCCTAGTATTTCTATTATTCTAGCGCCTTATGAAATATAAACCGACCAACTCTTAATTATAATGAGATTTCTTTTATACCTATTAAGCTGTCTTGTTAACTTTTCCAACGAGAAATTAAATTTTCAAGACATCGAGTCGCGCACCTCCGCTGGCCACAACCGTTCCATAAACTAGTTGAAGCAAAAATTACTTATTCAAAACGTTCAACCCCAACGAAATTAATTACTTTCCTGCTAGCGTGGTTAATTATACGATTGCGACGTAACAATTTATGCAATATTTCAAAAGTGGTAGCCAGTAATACCAAAATCTGTTGCACGAATTGTCCGGCTTGCACGATCCAATACCACAGTTCGTTGGACGTTATCAAGAATTTCTAATTTAAAATGTGAAATCTACACTAAAGGATCCACTTGTTGGTCGCTTAATGGCTCCGAGTATGGCAGTTGTATGTGTTTTATCGCTGAAGATTTACGTATAAATGTAAATAAGTATTGTTTAAAAGAAGTTTTGTACTTTCGTTGGACGTTATCAAGAATTTCTAATTTAAAATGTGAAATCTACACTAAAGGATCCACTTGTTGGTCGCTTAATGGCTCCGAGTATGGCAGTTGTATGTGTTTTATCGCTGAAGATTTACGTATAAATGTAAATAAGTATTGTTTAAAAGAAGTTTTGTACTTTCGTTGGACGTTATCAAGAATTTCTAATTTAAAATGTGTAATCTACACTAAAGGATCCACTTGTTGGTCGCTTAATGGCTCCGAGTGCGGCAGTTGTATGTGTTTTATCGCTGAAGATTTACGTATAAATGTAAATAAGTATTGTTTAAAAGAAGTTTTGTACTTTCGTTGGACGTTATCAAGAATTTCTAATTTAAAATATGAAATCTACACTAAAGGATCCACTTGTTGGTCGCTTAATGGCTCCGAGTATGGCAGTTGTATGTGTTTTATCGCTGAAGATTTACGTATAAATGTAAATAAGTATTGTTTAAAAGAAGTTTTGTACTTTCGTTGGACGTTATCAAGAATTTCTAATTTAAAATGTGTAATCTACACTAAAGGATCCACTTGTTGGTCGCTTAATGGCTCCGAGTGCGGCAGTTGTATGTGTTTTATCGCTGAAGATTTACGTATAAATGTAAATATGTATTGTTTAAAAGAAGTTTTGTTCTTACAAATCATAATATCTTTAGTGATTACTTGATTCTAGTTACTCAAATTAGGTGAAAGATCCTTAAGGAGCACTTCAAAGTTTTAAGTGCTCTTTACGCAATCCAACATCCGTAAACTTCCCAGTATTGTAATCTGTGGTATTTAACTTATAAATTGTTTGTATTACATTTTATTTACGTTATAACCGAATTTATTAAAATTTAATATTATACGCACATCTTTTACCACAATCTGGGAAACGCAGAAATCGTTACCTTTTATAAAAGAAGGGGCAAAGGAGAAGGGGAACATCGAGGTGATCATCGACATTCGCAATACCAGAGGAACTGCAGATACGATGCCGGCCTTTAAGAAGGTGACACGGTCGCTTCTTGAATGACCTTAAGTCGTAGTGGTTTAAAAGTACCGCCGGACAGACCATTCCCCAAGCAGCTGTGCGAGACAGAAAGTTTCAAGAAAACCGCACAGTTTAGGATTGCCAGTCATCGAGATGGTGTGTATGGTGGTAGAGCCCGCTTTAACATCTTCGCAAGAATGGGCCGGCTCGCCCGGTGTAATACCACGACCACACAGAAAACAGGCGTGAAGTGGAAGCAATTCCGCGTTTCGTCTGATGAGTGTGGTGCTGGAGGCCTAATTTTAGTCCCTTTACCTTTCCACCCTTTTCGTAAGAGGAAAGGGTGGGAAGGAAAAGTGGATTTGACGGTGGAGGAGACGCATAGGAAGGGGAAATGTCCTCTTTATGTGAGTCTCCTCCTCCGTCAATTAAGGGTCGGCAACGCATCTGCAATTGCGGATGTTTATGGGCAGCGGTCGCTTTCCATTTCGGTGGATTCAGGTGGCCGCTTGCTCGTTTGCCACCTTATATAATAAAAAAAATGGTACCTGGCGGTCTGTCGAGTCGTCCGATGACGGAAATAAGCGACAGGAATTGTCCCAAATAATTATTTAGAGTAGTCGCAAACAAGAGCAAGATAACTCATTCACACAAAATTCTCCGCCACTTAATACTAAAGATAATAACTAAATTATATCATAATATAACAAGCAGATAACCTCCGTAAATAGGTTAATATACTAAACAAATACACGAACACATCTTGTGTTTGTTCTGCACTTGGGTATATGTAAGAATACCATGTCGAGAGTACCCTGCTTAGATAAATATTAAATTGTATCTAGGAAAACATTGAACGGGTAGTAAGTGCAGAGTAATTTAATCTATTCTAACATTCATTTGTTTAGTTCACTAAAGCAATCTGTTTTATATCAAATCAAAACAATTTGTTTCACATTCTAATATAAGGAACTACAAATGTTTGTTGTTGAATTTTGACAACTAAATTATCAATACGTACTCTTAAACAATACTCAATTACGACTTTTAGATCTGAGGTGTTATCATGAATATTCGTGAGAATGTTATCATAACTTCAACGATAAGATTAGATTTGTACAGCGCCCTTACCAGGTGTAGAGTACACCAACAAATCTACTACAGACATTGTCGATGACGGTACGAATACGTTCTCGCAACTGTCACACAAATTTTCGTGATAGACCTTCAGATGATAAACGATACGGTAGATGAAACTTGCGAACTATAGTTTTAATTTAACCAGTATCACGTTCTGACAAAATAACGATGTTTGTTAGAGGTATTTTATCATAAAGCGCTTTATGCCTGTCCATAGATCCGAACGTCTGAAAGAACTATGCATTATTGTAAATAATGTAAAAGCAAAGAAAGCAAAACGAGCAAAATGCATTTTATTTTCAACCTATTTCGTCGGAAACTTGTTTAAAAATACATATTTTTATAATATCGGTGCAAAAGAAATGCCGCTAGATTTATTTCAAAATGTTTCAAGTGCTTTTGAATCAGGTATATCCTGAACTAGCTGTTCCCGTGCGGCTTCATCCGCATGTAATTATAAAAACTTTATTTTATTGTTTACATTTGTCAAATTCTCAATTACAAATTAACGTTACCATAATAACCTTGCATCCTTAACGATGGCAGCTTGCAGTTTATGGTTCCTTTCCCATATGAAGGTTTTTTTTTAAATTTAAACACCCACTAAGTTTAATAACGTGAAAATATATAGTCTAAAGCGTCTCGTAAGTGTAGGGCTTTTTATTAAAGAAATAATTATTCAAAAACATGTTGTAATTGCTGAGATCCTACGCCACGAAGTAGTGTGTGTTTATGCTTTATTATATTAGTATAGAAGTATAGAGAGATATAGATGTATTCAGTTCATAATGATAAGTATTTATATGCATAGCCTCCGAAAACATTAATACGGAAAACCAATATTCATTATCCTGAACGAGGAAAGCTCCCATTGAGTGCTAACTTCCTTCTACAAGTAGCAAAAAGAAATGAAAGTCACGTCCTCTTTCTCTGTTTAAATCGTTTCGGTACAAAAGATTATAATCAAAACATTTTAACTTAATTAACTTGAATAGACCATTATAATGTTAATTACAACCTTTTATAAAATATAACAAAGAAAAAGTTTAATTAGGAAACGAAATTTTAATTGTACAATTACTGATATGAATCCTGTCTAATTTGCTTAGCATTTTGATAACTTTTGTCGTCAATCTTTCTTAATTATTCCTTTCAATTTGTCCAAACCACTGAATTTTCTCAAACTTAACCCTAATAAATGATGATAAGTATTAGGTAATTAAAAATAGACTACTTATAAAACTATTAAACAAAACGCAATAAAAACTGAAATGCGAAAGTTTAGATGGATGGATGTTTGTTAGAGTTTGTAGCCTAAACGGCTAAATGGATCTCGATGAAATTTGGCATAGACGTAGAGGATAGTCTGGAAGAACACATAGGTTAATAACTTTGTTTTTTTGAACTTCACGCGGACGGAGTCGCGGGCGAAAACTAGTGTTAAAATAATCAAAGCCAAACAATACCAATTTTATGGTACTTTAAGTACCTATCGAGTTGTTCATTTGTTTATATCACACAAAACGACAAAAAAAACTTAAAAATAAAAAAAAATGCTAAAATTACGAGTAAAAACTTTTCTTTATTTTTATAATTTAATCATAAAGAAGAGTGATAATAATCAAAAGTTTATTTTATTATTAGTAATTTAGGTCGAATAAAACCGTGTCTCTAGGCACTCGTGTCCTGTTACATTTACAAGTTTATGAAATTTAATTACAACGTACCGAATTTTGTTATTATTTGCCACGAAGTTAAGCTCTTCGGGGAATTCATTGGAAGTCACCGACACTCTCTAAATGCTTCAGTTAATATATTTTGTACTAGCTGTGGCTCACGACTTCGTCCGCGTGAAATTAAAAAATATAGCCTATGTTACTCACAGATAAATTACCTATCTAACGGTGAAAAAAATTTTAAAATCGGCCCGGTAGTTTTTGAGTTATTTCAATACATACAAAAATACAAATGTTTCCTCTTTACAATATTAGCATAAGTATAGATATAGATTGATTTAACACTACGAACTACGAACAAAGTACGATCGTGAAACCACATACACTTGTAGAAAATTAATCTTGACTTTCAGATGTATTGTCAAAATATTTAGAAAGTTATTAGAAAAAGAGAGGGACACAGTACAAGAGGTAGATGATGTGCACGTGATAACTTATATTTCTTTACTTAATAACTAATATAATAAAGTTTGGAAAGCAATAACAAATAAAATAAAGTCTCAAGAACATAATATTAATAACATCAGGGTCTTCTTGAAGTTTTTTGTAACCTTTATTGTGTCCTACGAGAATATTTCTTAACATCTTTCATCTCAATATTTTCTTCGTAAAATTTATACATCATTATATTTTTATGTATTTATATTATTAATATCAAACGAAGTTAAGCGTTGCCCCAGAATCATATAAACATACATAAAAACTTCGGTAATTATAAATGGTCAGTCTGTTGCAGTTAAATTGGAAAACCAAGAGGATGATATGACAGGTTCCTCAACTAAGACGTGGCAAGTTTTTTTTTATTTTATCGAGTAAAAAGCAATAAACACCTACCTCTGTTCTCTTCCCAGTTTAGACGTAAAGTGAAGTGAGTTAATTAAATCGAAAGTTAAATAATTAATTACGAAGCGCATGGTCACGGCAGGCAGCGAGCGGGTTGAAGCAGACAGGGTGTTTCTTTGTAAAGGCACGCGTACTCACGACTGCCGCGCGTGCCTTGTCGTATGACAAACTCAGCGTCGGTAATGTTTCCACTCTTCATTTATATATATAGGAAAACTAGCTTTGGCCCGCGACACCGTCCGCGTGGGGTTAAAAAACAAAAGTAAGTAGCCTATATGCTTCACATCTATGCTACATTTCATCGAGATCCGTTCAGCTGTTTTGTCGGCAAACTATAACAAACATCGATCAATCCATCCATCTATACTTTCGCATTTATAAATATTAAGATAACATTTGGAAAAACAAGAAGTACCTAATTTATTTTACATAATCTTAATAAAACCTTTTGCCGAACAAAATGAGTTCGGGTCCCGCAGCACAACCTACCCATGCACCGAAGCGCATCATGTTGTAAACAAGGGGATCGAGAAGGATATTCGTACTTACCAGTTCGATGTCTGCCTCGCCTCCTGCAGGTGCCTGGTCTCTGTAGGTGTTAATCGAGTCATGTCTAGTTCTGTCAAGTCTATAGGCGCCAGCGATGCTACCTACAGATGCACCCGAGTGCAACGTTATTGTGCAAAACGCGAAACCGAAAATCAATTCACCCCGTTCGCTAACAAAAATAACACGCCCGTCGTATTTTTCGCGATATCAGACAAGCAACCACTTCCGATGACCTTTAAACTCGCACTTTTGTAACCGACCGACCCGCTTGTCTGCTTGCACACGACTCATCTTTCCGCACACTTCTCCGCAGGCCCCGCGCCTGAGAGTGATTCGAATCTACCCACTAGTGCGGGAGAATAAAAATTTAAACCCGTTAACCCGCATTAACCTAGGCCGCGAAATTTATACTACATGTTCGTCACCGAATGTGGCGAACCCGTACGATCTGTACTGAACAATCGAGTACCGAGTTCTCTCCTTCAATATCGTTAATGACTCGCCAGTCATCCTGTATAGAGCAAAATGTGTGGATTGTAATTACTATGATTATAAAGAATTCAGTACATTACATATTTAGCGTACCTAAGTTTTATATGTGTCATATAAATATCATTTTATTTATTAAAATAAAAACAAAATTCGTAAAGCTTTTCTCTCTGAAGATATTAATGCATAAGTCCGTTCAGCGATCTCATCGCTAACCGGCGAGGCGGAAGTAATCCTTTTTCTTTTCATCGCCTCTTAATGAATATAATCCAACTGTTCATTACAGATGCTACGGGTTCGCAACATTCGTTGGCGATCATATATAGTTTAAATTTATCGGCCTTGCTATACGGATCAATGCGGGAACCGAGCACATTTTTATTTACCCGCAAAGCAGGGTAGATTTGAATCACTCTCCGGTTCGGTTCCGCGCGGGCGTGCGGAGGGGTGTGTGAGAGAAATTCGTGTACTGACAGCCCAGTCGGTCGGTTACCAGGGACCACGTTGAAAGGTCATCGTAAGTGATTGATTGTCAAACATCGCGAAAGACATACCGGGCGTGTCATTTTATTAGCGAACGGTGTCGCTTTGGATTTCGGTTTCAGGGCAGCATCGCTAGTGACTATAGACTTTTGACAGAACTTGACTAGCCTCGATTGACACCGACAGTGACCAGGCATCTGCAGGCGGTGAACGCGGCATTGAGTTGGTAAGTGCCACTTTATCCTTCCCCTTTGTTTATAATATTATGCCTTCTGTTGTGCCGCGGGACCCAAACCTGTCTTGTACGGTACACCAACTACTTTCGGAAGAACATAAATCTTAAATCAGATGTCAATAAGGAACATAGAATTTGACACACTATAAAAACATACCTAGATCAATGTCTGCTAAGTTGAGGTTATAAATGTATAGATAGAAAATGAAACAAAACATAAAAACATTTTACGAGTTTTTATAAATAAAGTCGTAAAATGTACACCAGCTCGTAAAATCTGCATGACGGAGTTCGCAGAAGAATTCTAGTTTGTCGCACGTATTTGCATTTGTATGGGCGTTAAAAATAATGTCTTGTTATCTGAGTTATCATACCAAAAATACACGCTCGATAGCCGTATCTGTTTGAGCTCTCATTTTAATTTAATTTTAAGTCGTGTTTGCAAAAGTGCTTACGATTATTTCTCAATAAATTTTGTTGTACAACGAGAAGATTTCTACAAATATAAATTGACAATTACGTTTATTTTAGAAAAAAAGTTAAAAATCTTATAATACTTTATACTAATATTATAAATGCGAAAGTTTTGATGTTTGTTTTTTTTTTATAAAAGCTGCAAATTTTGTATCATAAAATTAACTAACAATATTAAACTTGTATAAGAAAATAATATTTTCATGATGGATTTTCTTTTATAATACGGTAGAGGAATGTCTGTAAGATAACAGATACATGAAATGTCTTATTAATAGTAATACTAGTGATATATTTGAGTGAATGTTATGAGAAGGCAATTCCGATCCGTCTTCAATAATAATGAAGATATTAATGAACAGCAAAAGTATTGTATTGTGAAAACATTATTCTTTTTGGATCGAAAATAGTGGATATGATCTCGGAGGTAACATTCATAGATGGAAATAAAATAATATTTGCCCTTTCAATAACGATATATTTTTTATTTTATCAAACCCAATACAAGTTGGTTAACTATTGTACTCACTTAAATAACGTTTTTGTTATTGCACGTTGCTTAAATTCCAACATTTCTCATGCTACAAAACCGCATACAAGATAATAAATGAACGCACCGAATTAAAGCAAGACGTAGCGGCATGCAGCAGGGAATCTCTGGCCAGCATTGAATATTATATAAGCTTAGGCCTAATCACGTTTACCACAATACTCCACTCGAGTGACATGGAAATTTAATTCTAGATTACATGTCAAGAACTGAATTCTCTAGGTATTTCAATAGGCTTACTGTCGTTAATTAAACACAATAGTAATCGATAAGACTAAATCCTTAATTATAGACTGAATGCGAGAGTCAGATTTTAAAATACTGTTGTTTTTGAACGTGACCGAGAACCTATTATTCCAATTAACATATCAAATGTTTGCGAAAGTTACCTTAAATTAAACGTGGCGAGTAGAACTGTAGCTATAGTCAATTTTGTAACAAAAAATCCAACAATAGCCAACGTTCAATCTTTAATATGTAATGACTATTTGTTTGTAGAGTTCTTCCAGACTGTCCTTAGTCTGAAAGAACACATAGGCTACTCATTTTTGTTTTTTTGAATTCCACGCGGACGGAGTCGCGGGCGATAGCTAGTCTTTTATAATAACTTTATACTGTTGTAACTTGTGAAACTTCAGCTTCAGAAAAAAGGCTTGTTGAAAGCGAGTACTAATTAAAACGCGTTCATGCAGAATTATTACTATCTGTCAATGAAAAAGTTAAAACACATTTCTTTTTTTAGAATTGAAAAGGTAATGTTATTAATCATGAGTTGAATATTAAAAAACATATTATTTTATTACAGGAATGTTTTGGAAATTATAACTTAAACTAATAATGAGCTGCGTGTTTTTGTTTTAGAGTAGAATGAATAATTGTTTTATGGTGATATCGTATGATGCACAATCTTACTAATTATAAATGCGAAAGTTTAAATGGATGGATGTTTGTTAGAGTTTGTAGCTTAAACTACTGAACGGATCTCGATGAATTTTGGCACAGATGTAGATGATAGTCTGGAAGAACACATAGGCTAATTACTTTTTTTTTAATTCCACGCGAACGAAGTCGCACAAAAGCTAGTTGAGTAATATTTGATATGTAATAGGGAAGTAAAGTCAAACTAAGATATCTGACCCGGTGAGCATGACAAACTATATATGATCATAGCCCACTAGCGCCTTTCTGTTAATGTTAAAAGGGCCACAAGGTGATTTACATCCATACGTAAGTTTTACATATTTTCTGACAGAATCATCCGAAAACGGCGCCTCTATACCGGGCTAGATATCCTTGACTATATAGTACGAAATGAATCTTGTGACTCTTTTTTGACATTAATAGGAGGGCGCTAGTGAGCTATCATAGTTTAGTTTGTTACGCCCACCGGGTCAAATAACTTGGTCGGTCTATACTGTGAAATAAAAAATGCAGCTTTCATTGGTTTTTAAATTTGACGATACGTTAATTAGTGGTTGCAGAACACATTATTGGTAGACACGAAAATCCAATTTGACACTGTGTAAGTTTGTAATTGAATATATTAAACATGCATGGAGGCAACAGAAAAGTTATAAAGGTGCAAATGTGGATGTTTTCGAAAGCAAGAGCGTGCATGTGTAAATTCGTTTGAGTTAGTTTTAGTTAGTTTAATTCTTATAAATGTACGAACACTTCATAAGATACACTTCCAGTGAATGATAATGTGAAGGAGAGTTTAACGAGAAGGTAGCTGAGATGCTGACGCGGGAATATTATAGGATACTTCTTTTTAAATTCTGCTCTGTAGAAGTCCCGGATGACCGCTGGTTTTAAATATGAATTTGGTATTCCGCATACATCGGTAGGTGTAGGCAAAGGGAGATATGCATGGATTGCGTGAAAGATGAGGTTAAGAAGAGCCGACTTAAAAGGATTAAAGATAGATCAATCTGGAGGATGAATCATCATCATCACCCTCTTACTATACGTCCCCACCGAGGGACTCGGAGCCTACCCTAAGCTAGGGTGACTAGGCCATAGTCAACAACGCTTGCCCAATGCGGGTTGGTTGACTTCACACATATCTTTGAATTGCTTCGCCGATATGTGCAGGTTGCATCATGATGTTTTCCTTCACCGTAAGAACGTCGGGTAAATTATGTACATATGAAAATTCGTAAAATCCAAAAATCACATTGGTATATGGCAGGATTCGAACCCAAGACCTGTAGATTACTAGTCAAGTGCTTAAACCACTGAGCCACCGACGATCTATTTGGAGGAGATGGATGGGAGGAGGATGAATACCTGGTACGACTACTACTACTATAGTGTGATAAGGGAGATAAAGATGGATTGGATCATGGATGGTTTTACAATAACCTTATAGAATTTATTTTACATTTTTTAATTATTAATTATTAGTATGATAGTGTTAAATAGCGTTAACAGTAAATAAAGCTCGACGTTTTACTTAAGTACACTGTTGTGAAATCATATTGATCTCCAAAGACTCCTCTCAAAGGTTGCAAGGCAAACTTCAGAGAAGCTGCGATAAGCGGTTTGCGGTACGACAACTAAGTATTTCTGAAGTTTATACCATGACTAAAGGTAGATTACGATCTGGTTGATCCAACATACGGAAATCTGAGTATTATAAACTTATAGTTATAGTTAGTTTTCTTTTTTCTCGTTTGTATTTTTTTTTTGTTCAAGTGTTATGTTGCAATGTGTTTTGAAACTCATTAAATGTTTATTATTATTATTGTACCCATATATCTTTATTTCTTATTTTTATATATAATATATTTTACAACTCTAACACCCTCCTTAACCACCCATGGGGCACTGAATCATAAGCTTTTATTATTATTATTATCTAATTTTATAACTAGCCACAGCCAAATAAATCCACAATATTGTAAACTGTGAGATTATCTATACATCATTTTTTTTAATTTACTTATCAAACACAGTACATAATAATAATGAAGTGTCTATAAAATAACTTTAGTTTTAGTTAAATTTTCTACATCACAAAATAGAACGGATCCAATTTTTGACCGACTTCCCAAAAGAAGGAGGTACTCAATTCGTCCATATGTTTTTTTTTTTTTTTTTATTTTTTTTTTTTATGTGTGTTACGGCATAACTCCGCCCCTGGTAGACCGATTTTGAAAATTCTTTTTTTATCCGAGAGGTAGTGCTTGCAGGTGGGTCCTATTTTTTTGTTTGATTTTTGGAGTCAAAGACTACGGCGTAGTTAAATAGTTTAGCTCAAAATTGCGTGACGAAATTTGGTGTCTTTTTTGCTTTCTATGCTTACGTAGCCTAAACTATAAGACCTACATAAAAATGATGTAGGAAAGAATTGTAGCCCTTTAAATTTGCTAAATAAAAGTCAGCGATAGCATATATCTATCTATTAAGGTTGTCGCACAATAACCACTTTTTTCATTAAAATTTCGATCAAAATCTATACCCCACTTTCAACGCTATTACTCGCGTTCGGTATGAATCCTTATCAAAATAAATGTGTCCATCATCAAGAGAATTTAATGTAGATTATAAATACCCTTGGAACTGTGTAATTCCGATAAATAGTTTAGGAGATATCATAAATAGCAAATTACGAGTCGCAGAAAAAAATACCAACTTGTAACAAAGTTTGCTTTCTTGGCTTACGTAGCCTAAACTATAAGACCTACATAAAAATGATGTAGGAAAGAATTGTAGCCCTTTAAATTTGCTAAATAAAAGTCAGCGATAGCATATATCTATCTCTTAAGGTTGTCGCACAATAACCGTTTGTTTCGAGAAAACCGTCAAATAAGTGCAATCGACTTTATTTAAAACGCTTTTATTCTTATTTGGTATGAATCCTTATCCAAATAAATATGTTTTCACGATAGAGTATTATATGTAGATCGTAATTGCCTTTTACAGTATGTAATTCTGTGCAAGATTCTAGAAGTTATCAAAATATTAAAACTCACGGGCAACAACGGCACGCGGCCGCACCGAATTATGAGTGAATGATCGCAACGATGTATTAGTTGTTTACTTAATTTCTTAGATTATCGATTTAGATAACTCATTATTTGTTTGATAGCTAGTGATTATCATACTGCGATGTCTAGATTCACTAAAAATCGAGAAATAAATAAACTTTTTGATAAAAAACAAAACCGACTTCCAAACAAAATACACTAAAAACAAAATACACTAAAAACAAAATCTTCTCAAAAAAACAGTACACTAAAAAGTAACGAAATAATTTCTTGAAAATAGTAAACCTCCCTTATTGTAGCTGTTATGTCTATATTGTACAATTATTATTACTTTGAAGTCGGTGTCAGTCATTACTAAAAACGTTACTATACTTTCAATTGTCAATTGTTATGGTAAAAATGTAGAAAACCTTACGTAGAAATATCACTGCATATACCTCGGCTGACACCGACATCAAAGTGATAATAATTGTACAATATAGACATAACAGCTACAATAAGGGAGGTTTACTATTTTCAAGAAATTATTTCGTTACTTTTTAGTGTACTGTTTTTTGAGAAGATTTTGTTTTTAGTGTATTTTGTTTTTAGTGTATTTTAAAACTTATAATCTTCTGTAAATATCGGGTTAGTTGACTGATGTATGAAAAGATAGGCTTCTCATATATGACGATACATATACTGTGAACCCTCCAAGTGGATCGATGTGACCGTACTAAGCTTGAACAAAGGTGCTAAGTTGGTAGTTTCAATATGGGTGTACTGTGATACGTGTTCATGCTCCCATTAATATGGATGGACGGACATTGGATAGTGTGTTAGTGTAGAAACTACTCGTCCATACTTGTCGGTGTGTGCTACGCAGTGCGCTACGTCATTTATGCCGTCTGCTACGTGCTACGACATACAAGTACTGTAGGAGATATAATAGTAATATGCAAGAATCGCGTAGTATAGTAAAATGTTTTCTGTGCCTTATATTTAGTAGGTTATATTTAATTTAACAGCTGTTGTAATTAGCCTATTAGTGTTTGCATATATTCGTCACACAAAATATTGGCCCAGTAATATTATACTTGTAGTTCAAAATGTAATAAAGGCGGTAGAATTTTGAGCAGAACTTATGAATTTTGTACGGCTTAGTAGTTTGTGACAAGTGCGGTTACGTCGCTTCGTGAACTATTTGGAGCTCGGTAAACTTCCATATTGTTCACAATTTACAGAATATTGTTCCTTTGTGGACGTCGTACAACGATTGTGTTATTGCTGCGCTTCGAATAATCAAATTAAGTACACAAATTTATGCTTTAATTTAATGTATAAAGACTTTTTATATGCGTTTATAAGATTTTTCATAGAAACCACTACAGAAAAATAGTCTAGTTAGTTCCACAAATTAAATTATCTACGATGTATCTCTGTTTTATTATTGGAAAAGTCGAACGGAAAACATTAAATATTTATGTGAAATGAGGCTAGTTATTTATTCCGTTGAATCTTTTGATGAATGAGGAATTGCTATATTCCCTTCCCATTGCTTACTTTTTCTTTCTATTCGTTATTTCTTTGCAGCTAAAATACATTTTCCTTAACTATTGCAAATATAAATAGTTACGATATAAAATAGCAGGTGTAATACTTCGTACAAAAATAACCATTACTGGACTTTGCCCGTGACTTCGTCTGCGCGGAAACACAAAAATATAGCCTACGTTATGCAGAGATAACGTTAATTTCTAATGGCAATTTATTTTTAAAATCGTTCTAATCGTTTTTGAGTACATTTGTTACATATGGACATGCAACAGTGGTAGAGCCCGCTTTAACATCTTCGCACGAATGGATTGGCTCGCCCGGTGTAATACCACGACCACACAGAAAACAGGCGTGAAGTGGAAGCAATTCCGCGTTTCGTCTGATGAGTGTGGTGCCGGAGGCCTAATTTTAGTCCCTTTCCCTTTCCACCCTTTTCTTAAGAGGAAAGGATGGGAAGGAAAAGTGGATTTGAAGGTGGAGGAGACGCATAGGAAGGGGAAATGTCCTCTTTATGTGCGTCTCCTCCTTCGTTAATTATGCGTAGGCAACGCATCTGCAATTGCGGATATTAATGGGCAGCGGTCGCTTTCTATTTCGGTGGATTCAGGTGGCCGCTTGCTCGTTTGACACCTTATATTATAAAAAAATATAAAAATACGAATCTTTGATAATTCATTTATCTAATTTTGATTAGTTTTAATGGTCCCGATTGTAACTTCTATGACATTAGTCATTAAGGGAGGCACTTCCTGAGGAGGGAATTGAAGTGCAGAATTCCTTTACTAAACCTACACTAAGGGAAACTTCTAACTCTACGTATAGCAGTGAGACTGTTACTTTATAAACTTTACTAAATTTAAACAAATTTAGTAATTTGCTCTTTGCTGTAAATGTAAGCCTATAGCTTACCTTGTAGATACATCTACATCTACCCGCATATGAGGCTTATTAAGCCTAACGTGACTGAGAGTAAGTGGCGTGTCTATCAACGTTCACATCACGACAAATTACTAAGTGTTTTCTTAGTATATGGTTCAACGACGAAACGAGCTAAGAAATTCCAAGCCTTTATAGTGAACGTTTACTAATCTTCCATCGTGCATATTTAGTTACACTAGACTTAAATCTAAGATATAATATACTGTAACTTATGCTTTAGTATACAAACAGCCTTTAGCGTGGTATGGACATGTTATGCGACGAAACGATGGGGACATAAACCAGAAAGATGGCATAGATGTAGATGATAGTCTGGAATATATACGATACTTACTTTGTTTTATTTTTTAATTCAACGCTGATGGAGTCGCGATAGAAAGCAAGTTTAATTAATATAAAGAAACATTGATATTGCTAATTTTACTTTCGAAATAAGCTAACAGATCATTAGCATAATACAAAAGTAGGCGGATATGTACAGCGGGTTTGCGGTACATTTTACTTCGAAATGTGAATAAATTTAAGGAAAGAAAATTGAAATGAAGTAGACATCATGTCAAGACTTTATTTCCCAAAGGAATATGTTACTTTACCACCGTTGACATAGGTAAAACATTATTCGTGTGTTACATTTTCTTAAGTTTCGTTTCAATATTTTATGAAATTCTATTCTTAAATTTTAAATTCAATTTGGATTTTCATTACGAAAATAGTTAAGAGCGGCCATGTTTTAACTTCGACTGAGTTCAATTCAACGATGTTTTTCACGCTTGCTTTTAGATAAATTGTAAATCGGACGTGGGATTGATTGCCTGCGGAGTAAAGTCCAAACATAAATTATCATATTATTCATAAAATCCTGTATTGTTGAATTGTCATTCCTTTTCAATTTTTTAACAGTGGTAGAGCCCACTTTAACATCTTCGCACGAATGGGTCGCACAAAAGGTAAGGTAAAACTAAAAAATATTATCTGAATTTCCCGATCGCGAGTTGTTAAATCGTTAACACGTGAAAATGAATCATTTTTATTTGTTATTATAATATTAGTAAAAATTAGATTTATTTGTGACACAAATATCACATAAGACAAAAAAATGTATACGTATCTTTGTTAACATGTGTAACATTGTCACGTACGTATAACCCTCTTTGAAAACATCATACGCCGTCAATGAAAGAAAAGGTTTACTAAATTATTCAAGACACTTTTGCAAAAAAAAAATCTCAACGTAACATAAAGTATAGGGATGCCGCTGTACTGTTTTCTTTTTTCCACTTCTAGCAGGAAAACATCCGTTATGTGTATTCTAAATTAACTTTATACTGTTTAATGTTCCAATAACGTTGTAAATCAAATATTATCGGCAAATGTTTTATTTTTATACTAGCTGTTGCCCGCGACTTCGTCCACGCAATATTAAGATAAAAAAGTAGCCTATAATCTGCCCGTCTATGTCAGCTACCCTTCAGTGAAAATCCGGTCGAAATCAACCCAGCCGTTTCGAAGATTACCCGGAACTAACGCGGCTTGCGGACAGTCAGACAGACAAAAAAATTTTAAATGCGATTTTCATTATCAGCAAAGCAAATACATTATCTTCCCGAAATCTGGAATTTTTCTTTTGATATTACAAACAGATACTCCAATTTTATTATATGTATAGATATAGATAGAAAATAATAGTCATATTTTTAACAAACGTGTCAATAGACTTATGAAGTATGTATACAAAAACGCCGGCTTTCTTTGTACGTTATTCAGGTTGACTCTTCTACGACCGCTCACCGACATAAAAAACTTTATCCGCTTCGACACATTTCCAACATCAAAAAGATGGGAAGTGTGTCACTATAACGTGTGTATAAAAAAAACGACGTTGCAATTCCATACAAAAACGACCAACGTATTAAACGGAAGCTCAATTATAGAGCGATGACGTTCAGTCATGCACTTTATTTTAATTATTGGAATTTGGTTTCTACGTACCATATAACAATAATAATACACCAATCATCTATAAAACGACTTACGTCCCTACCCTTAGTTATGAATAACTAAGTCTTAGTCAACCACTCTAGTCCAGTCCAGATCTGAAACACATCATTGAATTTCTCAGATAAGTACAGGGTGCACCATAATATTTATCTTAACCGAAACAACATAAAGTACCGAGAAAATGTAGACATGATATTCTATAAAAGAAAAACACATTGGTACAGTTGCGGTATTCTGCGGTGTTCCACTTAATGAAATAAGTAACTTCAACAGTGGTAGAGCCCGCTTTAACATCTTCGCACGAATGGGCCGGCTCGCCCGGTGTAATACCACGACCACGCAGAAAACAGGCGTGAAGTGGAAGCAATTCCGCGTTTCGTCTGATGAGTGTGATGCCGGAGGCCTAATTTAAGTCCCTTTCCCTTTCCACCCTTTTCTTAAGTGGAAAGGATGGGAAGGAAAAGTGGATTTGATGGTGGAGAAGACGCATAGGAAGGGGAAATGTCCTCTTTATGTGCGTCTCCTCCTCCGTCAACTAAGGGTAGGCAACGCATCTGCAATCACGGACGTTTATGGGCAGCGGTCGCTTTCCATTTCGGTGGATTCAGGTGGCCGCTTGCTCGTTTGTCGCCTTATGTTATAAAAAAAAAAGAAAGATTGCCTTGTTTCTTACAACAAGATAAACTTGGCCCATTCTTACAAATACCAATTAGGTAGTAGTGAATTGAGCTTAGAACGGAATAACAATAATAAGCAATTACCCGCGTAATATTGACCAACTGTGTCCTATTGGCTGTTATTCCGTCCGTCCTTTTCGTCATCATCTCTATGCGAACAAAACAGTGTAACACTGCCAAACTTCCCGACTGTACGAGGTTTTGTTTTATTTCGTTTTATCTAATTTAAAAGAAATCGCCGAAGCAAGAAAATCTGCGCTCGGCCACCTCAAGCCCGGTGAATCTGTAAATGCCTCCTCAAGGCAAACAGTGGCCATTCAGTCACAAAAAAAAAATAGAAAAATATAAAAAGAAAAGAATCTCATTTTCAACTTCGTCACGTTCACATATGTTCATCTGAAGTCTAATAATGAAACCCTTATTGCATTACAGATCGGTTTGGAAAATTGTATTAGAGTTTTAGGACGGGGAAACGTTTTTCAAATTACGTCACGAAATCTTCTTTGCATTATAAACGTAGTGAAATTTCTTTCCTTAGCCTAAAGCTGTTATCGTAGCTCTTATTTTGGCTTAGGGCTTCAAGACTAAATAAGACAAGTTTTTTTTTTTTTCATTTAAAATAGTAACGATCAATTTATTTTTACTACATATTCAACAACAAGTATTATAAAATAATTTAAAGAATGTCATTTATAGATATTATGGTATAATTTTGTTCTGAAAATAAAAATTATTGAGAAATGTTTATTTTGAAAACATTCTGTATACAGAAGCGAGGTGGTATTGTTGGACGCTATTACCAAGGTTGAGTTCCGCTCCATTAGCCCAGTCCATAATGTAGTGTTTTACTCCACCTAGACCCATGTCAGAACACATCGTTAACAAAATACCATTACAAGAATGACTTGCTTTGTACCGAAATGTATACGAGGTGCAACATCGAGGTATCATTTATCTCCGGCCGAAAATGCATTTAAGAAATTTTCATCGTTCTCGTATTTGTTTTCTAAATTTTAACACATACAGCAAGCTTAACTACAGTGTATTTTGATTGAGTTTACAGCCAATACAGAAAGTATTTTACCTTTAAATATTTATCGTGAAACATATTTCCTATAATAGCAATCAGTGCCGGTCAAAGTGTTAAAATATATTTTTCGACTTTATACGGAGTTTCTAGTGTTAAATAAGAATACTTTTTTGAATTACTTATATCTGTTAATTAAATACAGTAAATTAAAACCTTTTTTTCGTCTCATTAAATGAGAAGCTTACTAAAATTAATTGCTACATTTGTTGAGAGACGTTCACACCGCACGGGCTTCCCGCTGGGAGCGGTGCGGAATTTATTCGACTACCCTCCGCTCGCTTTAGCCATCTCCATCGCCGCCGGCACATTGGATGCGCACATTACGCCGCGTTTACATAGCAATATGCCATTATGATATACAAATTGTTCTCGGAAAATTAACCGTCATTTATGACTGTATCTGTCTGAGTTATTGAAAAGATTTCTCCCTTAAAATTGCTCATAATATATAAAATTTTTCATACAAGTAGTATCTTAATTTAAATGAAATTATTGAACTAGTCAATGTAACATTTCTGTTTGCTATTACAAATTAGTATATTTGTTGAGAGCTTATATGTAATATATGTCTAATAGTGGTAGAGCCCGCTTTAACATATTTGCACGAATGGATCGGCTCGCCCGGTGAAATACCACGACTACACAGAAGACAGGCGTGAAGTGGAAGCAATTCCGCGTTTCGTCTGATGAGTGAGGTGCCGGAGGCCCAACTTTAGTCCCTTTTTCTCATAACAAAAGGATGGGAAGAGAACGTGGATTTGACGCTGGAGACGACGCATTGGAAGGGGAAACATGCTCTTATGTGCGTCTCCTCCACCGTCGCTTAAGGGTAGGCAACGCATTCGCTTTTGCGAATGTCTATGGGCAGCGGTCGCTTCGTCAATTTGGCGGATTCAGGTGGCCGATTGCTCGTTTGCCACCTAATGACATAAAAATAATTAACAGCAGTCATATGACTCATTGAAAAAAAATAGTTGCTGATCGTTGAAGGTTTTCTCTGTAAATCCTCGTGTTCGATTCCCATTATAAACACCCACCCAGTAAAATTTATGGTACCTATTTCAAAAAAAAAATTCTGCCGCTCCATTTCGAAATCCATTTTGGAAGAAAACCTGAAATGCACCTCAATTACATTTTTCAATAAAAGAGGAAACCTTAATTAAGCTAACGAGGCCGTGACTAAAAATGCCAGGTCAAATGCACTGTGCATTGCCGTAATTACTAACAAGTTCCAAGGGCGTATAAAGGTCAACGTAAACATCTATGTAATTAGAACCATTTTGCTTGTTTCAATAGAACTCATGCGTTTTCTCTCATTAAAAAATAAAAACTGAAATAAGTAGTTACATTTACGAAGTCACAGCTTCCGCGTTGGTTTCTATAGATGGTTACATACATTTACGTTTGTTTTATGATAGGAAATGTTAAAATAATATAGATAGCTTTATATACAGTGTTATATTAAAAATATAGGCTATGTTACTCACTGACGTAGCTTTTTAATTGTGAAAGAATTTTTGAAATCGGCCCAGTAGTTTTTGAATTATTTCAATACATACTAAAATAACTTTCCTCTTTATAATACTAGTACAAGTATACTCGTAGATGACAACAGTAATTAAATAACTTTTGTATTTTGTAAAATATAAGCTATTTTATTGGCAACATGAAAAATGAAATTAATGTATTTTATTTCCAATATTGTATTATTATCTAAATTGCGAAATAAAGCCCCAGAAATACCTACATATGTTATATTGAGACTGACTAATATTTGGTAGAAAGGCTATTGCGTGCAATTTATAATTCATAATTTCTGCTTACCCCTCTATGTTGTGGGCTACTTGTTATTACGTAACGGTGATTGCAAGCTATATTCAGAATCGTAAATTAGGTCGAATAAATGATGAAAAGTTTGTACGTCGGAAATCTAAGATTTGCAATGCAAATGTAAAAGCGAGGCTTTGATTACTGCCTCAAAATGGTAGAATGGAGATCGAAATATGTCCTTTTGGTAGCAACTAATATATTCATGATATTATTAGAGGTAATATAAAAACGGTTTTTAGACAAATACCGAAATTGGTAGGTTTTAAGAATACGGTGTGTCATTCTATAACTCATTTTTCAATTACGCATTTTTCAAATATCAGTATGGTATTCAGTATTTTTCAATATGGTTTAACTCAATTTACGAACAAAAAGACAGTACATAATACATTATATGTACGTGCCTCGATAGCATCATATCCAATAATAAGTTCCAGATACATTTCGTTCAGAAACTGTCGGGACAATCTATTGCGAATGTCAATCAACTGTCCAAGTGTAACAAATTGGTTCCGCGGAATTTATGATATGAAATTATTTTGACATACTTTTGACTGTTTTAATTTTTAAGATATATATTTACACCAATAAATTCAAAAGTATAATACTTAATTATAGGTATGGTTAGATATTTTAACCACTAAATAAGTGGTTAATCTTACCAATATTAAAAATGCAAAAGTTAAATGGATGGATAATATTTGATAGTTTTTTCGCCTAAACAGCTGAACGGATCTCGACGATATTGGCATAGATGTAGAGCATAGTCTGAAAGAACACATATGCTACTTCCTTAGTTTTTTTTAATTCCACGCAGACGGAGTCGTAGGTGAAAGCTAGTTTGATGTAATGTAGTTTGTGCCTCATATCTGAAAACGGAGAATCGAATAAACTTTGTTTTTATTTAAACTTTTTTTAGAGTTGATTTTTCAAATACGCAATTTATAAATCGAGAATCGTTATGGCTTCTTACTTACAAAGAAAATGATTACCTTTACTAATGAATGGAGGTTCAAGAATTGATTAATTACTTTTGACTTTTATATAAAAATAATTTATCATAGCCTTAAAGCGTACTTAACTGTTTCTTCTGACCCAAAAAATATCTTTTGAACCGAGGGTGTTAAAAGAAAGTCATTTCACACTTCCTCGTACCCTTGTGATAAATTATATGTATATTTGGCCTTTCTTTTATGCTAAAACTAGCAATCGTCCGCGACTCCGTCCTCGTGGAATTAAAAAAAGAAATAAAAGTGCCTATGTGTTCTTTCAGAGTATCATCTACATCTATGCCTAATTTCATCGAGATCCGTTCAGCAGTTTAGGCTAAAAACAAACATCCCTACATCCATCCATCTAAACATTTATAATAGTAAGATGGGTCCGGATATTATGGACAAGTAGTATACATAAGTCTAGTCTTATTAAGTGGCTTTAATGCTTGCGTATACTAGCTATTGAAGTAATACGATTCATACAATAAAAGTTCAATACTCCAACTAAACTATTCAGGGAATTTCACGTCGAAGCTTTGAAGACGGGAACATCGTGGAATGCAACTTTGAATTGAAAAGTAATATTTGTTATTGCGAATTTTATAATTAGTTTAAAGAAGCCTGACTTGGCTTTACCTCTATATCACTCTTGAGAATGCGATTTAAATTTATATTTTTATTTAAACTTTTTTTAGAGTTGATTTTTCAAATACGCAATTTTTAAATCGACAATCGTTATGGTTTCTTACTTACAAAGAAAATGATTACCTTTACTAATGAATGGAGGTTCAAAGAAATCGTTCAAGAATTGATTAATTCCTTTTGACTTTTATATAAAAATAATTTATCATAGCCTTAAAGCGTACTTACTGTTTCATCTGACCCAAAAAATATCTTTTGAACCGAGGGTGTTAAAAGAAAGTCATTTCACACTTCCTCGTACCCTTGTGATAAATTATATTTATATTTGGCCTTTCTTTTATGCTAAAACTAGCAATCGTCCGCGACTCCGTCCTCGTGGAATTAAAAAAAGAAATAAAACAGCCTATGTGTTCTTTCAGAGTATCATCTACATCTATGCCTAATTTCATCGAGATCCGTTCAGCAGTTTCGTCTAAAAACAAACATCCCTACATCCATCCTAAACATTTATAATAGTAAGATGTTCAGGATGTTATGGACAAGTAGTATACATAAGTCTAGTCTTATTAAGTGGCTTTAATGCTTGCGTATACTAGCTATTGAAGTAATAGGATTCATATAATAAAATATACTGTTCGTAAGACACGGGTTTCTTACCACGATTTACTAGTTTTAGCTCTTTTTTTTTTTTTTTTTTTTTTTTTTTTTTTTTTTTTTTTTTTTTTTTTTTTTTTTTTTTTTTTTTTTTTTTTTTTTTTTTTTTTTTTTTTTTTTTTTTTTTTTTTTTTTTTTTTTTTTTTTTTTTTTTTTTTTTTTTTTTTTTTTTTTTTTTTTTTTTTTTTTTTTTTTTTTTTTTTTTTTTTTTTTTTTTTTTTTTTTTTTTTTTTTTTTTTTTTTTTTTTTTTTTTTTTTTTTTTTTTTTTTTTTTTTTTTTTTTTTTTTTTTTTTTTTTTTTTTTTTTTTTTTTTTTTTTTTTTTTTTTTTTTTTTTTTTTTTTTTTTTTTTTTTTTTTTTTTTTTTTTTTTTTTTTTTTTTTTTTTTTGTTTTTCTTAATTCCACGCGGACGGAGTCGCGGGCGAAAGCTTGTACTTAAATCTGTACTAATATTATAAAGAGGAAAACTTTGTTTGTGTCATTGTAATGTATAGGCTCAAAAAACTACTGGGCTGATTTAAAAGTTATTTCACCGTTAGAAAAGTAATTTATCTGTAAGTAACATAGGCTATATTTTTTCATTTCATTTTTATTATTTCTAAATTTCACGCGGCCGGAGTCGCGGGTAAAAGCTAGTAAAAAATAAAACAATCAATAATACATTTTTCTTTATTTATTAACAAATTCAGTATGATTTTACATTAATATATATCAGTAACATTGGCAAATTAAGTCTATATTTAATAGTTGTTTAATTTTGTTTATTTACAAGTCATTATTGAAGGAAAATCACTTGATGTTGTTTATATTTGAAATATTTATCTTAACGATCAAATTTGTTTTTCCAACATATTCGAAATACAGTATGTACAAGTCGATATATAATATAATTATACATTTATTATATCTAACACTTAGTCGTAATTATATATTAATATATGAACATAGAAATAATATTTGAACAACCTGCCAGATATTGATTTTTTTTTTTAAATAAAAAATAAAACAATCAATAATACATTTTTCTTTATTTATTAACAAATTCAGTATGATTTTACATTAATATATATCAGTAACATTGGCAAATTAAGTCTATATTTAATAGTTGTGTAATTTTGTTTATTTACAAGTCATTATTGAAGGAAAATCACTTGATGTTGTTTATATTTGAAATATTTATCTTAACGATCAAATTCGTTTTTCCAACATATTCGAAATACAGTATGTACAAGTCGATATATAATATAATTATACATTTATTATATCTAACACTTAGTCGTAATTATATATTAATATATGAACATAGAAATAATAGTTGAACAACCTGCCAGATATTGATTTTTTAATTATTTAACCTAACAGAGTAAATTAATAACTTATTATTATAGTCACATTTTATCATATCAGCCCCTTAGACAAAGTAACATTCGATTACCGCCATCGCTGATCGAAAAGTCAAAAATGTATGGGACTAACAATATCATAACATAACATTTGATAAGTCCTAATTTTAATCCCTTTCCCTTTCCACCCTTTTCTTAAGAGAAAAGGATGGGAAGGAAAAGTGGATTTGACTGTGGAGGCGACGCATAGGAAGGGGAAATGTCCTCTTTATGTGCGTCTCCTCCTTCGTCAATTAAGGGTAGGAACGCATCTGCAATTGCGGATGTTTATGGGCAGCGGTCACTTTCCATTTCGGTGGATTCAGGTGGCCGCTTGCTCGTTTGCCACCTTATATTATAAAAAAAAAGTCACGTGCTTGTCACGTTTATTCCTATATGTTTTGACACATTTTGTCGATTCTACAAGCGACATCGCGAATCGAAAGTCACTTTGTCTAAACGCGCTGTATACTAAACGAAACTTATAATTTAAATATAGTAAATTTTCAATAACTTCTTGGTCCATTTTGTTAAAAATTAATATTATTTTACTGAAATTAATATTATTTCGATTAATTAAATGAAATAATTTAAAAAATCTTTATTGAACCTGAATATTTGTATTTAAAATATACAATGATTGATATTCGTATTGAAGACCACATTATGTTTACATTTAAAAGGGTTATTTAAAATTATCCTTGTTTCCATCTGTACACGTTTACATTAAGTTACGAGTAGTAGCAATATTAAAGATAATATTGGTCTATTATATGCTTGCCAATATGTGGATCCTTTATTCCACGTGTCGTGGTGAACCGCAGCTTGGTTTTCTCCTGTAAGAAAGATGTTTTTTAAAAAGAATTTTCAACCACAAAACGGAATAATACTATCACATTATACTCTGTAAGAAACCGTTCATAAGATATTCAAGATAGTATCCACTAACAAAAAAACTATTATATATTTTTGAGTAAATGAAATATGTTTTTCTCAGCATGTCTTTGTCGGACTTTCAAATGTTTTAATTTTTTTATTTAATATAAGTTTTACAGATATATACATCCATTCTTTTGTTAGTAAATTTGACTTAGTCTAAGTTAGTATTGTACATATAAAATAGATTACTTATAATTATATTAGTGCACATGGACATTTACCCAGTGCTTATAGACGGGGCTGTCCATGCGACAGACTTTAAGACTACCAGCAATGAATTGCATCAAATATTGCGCCATTCGATACTAGTAAACAAGTACTTAAAAACAATGGAACACAAAACTATGGTTACAAAAACCATAACTAACAATATTCACACAGTAACATGTCCGTCGTCGAAACGGTATAAATAATATAGTAAATGAACTAAATTAGTAGGTAACGCTCTATGTATCTCGAAACTCGGCCCAGGCGTGACAAACATAATAATTATCATTCATATGTGTTAATTAATAGGAGCTTTATTAATATTACTTGATATATGGCTTTGCTTTGAACTTTGTTACTAAGTAATTAAAACCACACTTTATAAAACTAATTATAAGCGAGCCAAGGTCACATTTGACATCTATCAATTTAGCTTCACATTAGAGTGACCTGCTTGACTTCCAACATATGAGAATTAAATTCAGTTGTTAGGAAAAATCGATGATTTCGTTCAATATTTGTAACATCCTTAGTGTATAAAAAGAAAAAGGGTTCACTGACGCAACATTGTAAAGACGTTCAATTGATATTATTATAATAATGTGATCGAAATTTGAAAAAAGGTAAGCAATTTTGCAATTCCAACTTGATAAAAATATTTGATGCCCGCTGTTACAATGTTTGTTTGTTAAATAATGTTGTGTTAATAAGATCTAATAAATCGGCCCTGCTATTGATATTCAACGCAACATAAGATAACAACGCTTTGTACGATAATAGTAACTACGAAATACTTAGATGTCTAAAATCCAGCAATATTATGTTGAAGTTAGGAATAGACTGCGGAGCATTCATACGAAGATATTCATACTCTTGGTCTTTGGTGTACTGCGATTGTAATGCAAATAATATTGCTGAAGCTAACTTAAACACATAAAAATTTGTGGTGAGTGTTATACAAAAAATATCATACAAATTCAATGCTCGTATTCTCACCTATCAATACGTGGACGTTGGTGGTAACATGTGAATGATTTTTCAACAGACACGTATAAAGTCCATTGTCTTCTTGTGATGCAGACGCGATAGTTATTGTAGCACTGTAACAAAAGTATTATTGCACTAGTTTTAAAGTATTAGGTGACCAGTGGGCAATTTTTTTACATATCATAAGGTGGCAAGCGAGCAAGCGGCCACCTGAATCTGCCGAAATGGCGAAGCGACCGCTGCCCATAAACATTCGCAACAGCAGATGCGTTGCCTACCTTTGATTGACGAAGGATAAAACGCACATAAACAGGATATATCCCCTTCCTATGCGTCTCCTCCGCCGTCAAATCCACGTTCCCTTCCCATCCTTTTCTTATAAGTTAAAGGGTGGGAAGGAAAAGGGACTAAAGTTGGGCCATGGCATATTGGCATGATTAGAACCGATCTTTGTTCATAGACATTGCAATTTGTATTGTTATATTGTAGTATGACAAATATTCTATCTTACAATTTGAAAGATAAATGATCTTAATATATTATAATACTAGACTAGCTGTTGCTCGCGACTTCGTCCGCGTGAAATTAAAAAATAATAAAAAATGTAGACTATGTTACTATGTTACAGATAAATTACCTTTCTGACGGTGAAAGAATTATTAAAACCGGCCCAGTAGTTTTTGGGTTATTTCAATACATACAAAAATACAAATCTTCTTTATAATATTATATTAGTAGATAAATTATAAGATGTCTATAAATTGAATATATTTACAATTACAGTTGATTTAAAATGTCTTAAAACTTTACAAAACAAATTGTTTTTTTTTCTCAAAAATATTGAGAGTGATGAAATGTTTTTTTAATAACAGTTGTTTTGACAGCAGAGAAACACGGTTAAATAAATTTATTCAAAACCTCTAAACCTCTTTCGGAGTACAATAATATTGTGCTATTTAAATAATTCGAGTTATAACACGTTAACAAACATTGTAATTTTGTAACTAAAACTTTATAATGACAAACAATTTAAGTAGTACATTTAAAATATCAAAGGTAACACTTGGGATATATTGTTATGAAAATTCATTCTATAAACTTATATGAATGTTTTTTTTTAATATTGGAGAAAGGCTGTGTATAGTATTGGTGTAGATTACTATCATTATATTGCTTTTTCTGCTGTATTCAGTTACTTCAAGTATCGACTCTCGAATATTTCTGATACTAAATCTACACTACCACACACACTAAAACTCTGAGTACGACAGAAATATAACAAAATTATTGCAAAATCGAATATCTCCAATATTGGAAGACCGAAGAAAGTATGGATGGATTGTGTGAAAGAGGATATGCTTAAGAAGGGAGTGGATCGGCTGATAGAAATGTATGGAAGAGCAGCACATACTGTGCCGACTTTCCGTAGGGATAAGGGCAAGTAGATGATGATTGTAAGATCGAATATGTATCTTAGAATATCCAGAAATAAAAATAATTTATTTTTAACATTTTAGGTCGCAAACATGATAGTTTATAAGTTTATTAGTTCGTAGTGTTTAAACTTTTACTCAGTTAAATACTTGCCTGACGTTACGCCATGTTATATGTTCATTGAAAATTTTTCCTTTCTTCTTCCATAGCAACCCATACACATTGTTCAATACTTCGGGAGATTGAGTGGCTATTGATGTTGTAGTTTTTTGATTTTCTGGTGATGTTTTTGTCGTTGTAATTATACTAACAGTTGAAGTAACAGTCGTTGTTGCGATACTCCAACTTTTATTCAACATAATATCTAAACTATTAAATACGGTACTCATTTTTGTTGTCAATTCAGTTGTGGTTGTCATCGGTGTTGTTGTCTTTAGTGTTGTCGGTGCTATTGATGTTTTGAATGCGGTAGATAAAATATATTCCTCGGATACCGCACAAGATAATTTTATCGAACTACCCGCTTTATAAAATCTATCCTTAACAGCGTGCAGTTTATCTCCATTTATAGCTAACACTGGAGCTGAAAGTAAAATGATTTTTTTATTGAAGCTTTGTACAGTTGTAAAAGTTAATGTCTAAAAATATTATTACAGATTTAAAAATGGTCCGTAAATGTTTGTTTATATTGTCTGGTCTAGGTACTCAAACATTTAAAATGTTTACCAATGCGTCCAAGAAAGCAGCATGGTATGATATTTAATTCGAAAATGGTGTAAAAAAAAATCGTTTACCAGCTTTAATAGTAAGGAAAATCTTAAAAATTAACAAAAATATATTGTGAAAAAAGTAATTTTGTGATTAATAGTATAGAAAAGGTACAAAATGATGGTTAATTTATAGCTAAGTTATACTCACGTAAAACAGTCAGGTTTGAATAAATAGTTCTAGGTGGATGCGTTGATATTTGGCACATGTATAGACCTTCGTCTGACGCCTTTACGGGGTTAATACTAATTCTCCAATTGTTTGGATATTGGAACTTCACAGTGATCCTGCTGTCACCAGCATGCGCTTCTCTCCCGACTGTCAATAACTGTGCCACGTCACTCGTGTTTCGGAGCCACATTACCTAAATGGAAAAATATGTAAAAAAACACACATATTTATTTTCTATAATAAGAAAAATCCAAATTAAGTCAAACAGATTTTTGCATACCTAACCAGTGCAAAATTCAATTCAAAGATTGTTTACATTTTTAAAATCTCTTCGTTACAAACCAGTACAAAACAATGTAATTGCATCTAAGGGCGAGTTTACAGCGCTTTATGTTTTCGTGATTTTTTTTTTGTTTAAACCACAAATGATTAGGATGTCATCATCAATCACTTGTTCTTGTCCCTACTGAGGGTCGGCACAGTATATGCTGCTCTTCCATACATCTCTATCAGCCGTCATTTCTAATTCACTCCCTTCTTAATAATCCGCTTTCACACAAACCATTCATACTTTCTTGTTTATGTCCTCATCATCTCGTCGCATAATTTGTCCAACCACGCTTACCTTTTGCATCTCAATTTCTCCACCCGCTACTTTCAAACTTCCTCCAATTTTGGATATCATAAATACATTATTACATTCAACTTAAATGATTATACGAATCTATACTATTATAATAAAGCGTAAACACACACTTCTTTGTTGCCTAAGATGTCAGCAATTACAGCATATTTTTGAATAATTCTTTTTTTAATAAAAAGCCCTACACTTACGTCATGCTTTAGGCTATATATTTTCACGCCATTAAACTTAGGGGGTAAATATTTTGGATAATAACCCTAATGTGGGAAAGAGACCATAAGTTGCTGCCAACATCAAGAAAGAAAGATTGCTAAGGTTTTTCATGTACAAATGTAAATAATAAAATTACAATTTTCATAATTTCATGCGGATGAAGCCGCACTGGAACACGCTAGTGTGATGATAAAAAAGAAAATTACCGTCTTATCTTTGAGCATGACGACACGACAATTTAACAAAGCTTCCGATCCCACGTGCGCCTCCATTTGTGTGACATTACTCTCCTCAAAGTACGGCCCCCAGTGCTGCTCGTGATGGTGATACCCTTGATAAGGAGCAAAATTACGTTGCTCATTCGTTTTTACTGAAATATCAAATCATTTTAATATTCTACCTTCTATGGTGACCTAATTTGATGTAAATATTGTATATTTCGTATTCATCGTTCGTAGAATATTCGTTTAATACGTTCATTAGTGGCTTAAGTTATCATACTAAACTCACACTAAAGAGATTGTTTAGTATTAATCCAGAGAGAGGAGGGCAGAGAAATCTACACTACATTGCTGTTTAAGTAACCATCAAAGGATTGATTGTGTCTCCAAGCACTTAGCGTGCTCAACCAAGAATAACAAAATGTTAAATGGAATTGCTCAATTTAACTCAACGTTGCCATTTTCATAATGTGTTTAAAATCAATTTAGGTTAATACCTTTCATCTTTTGATGATTAACATCAGTGATGACTTCACTATTGAAATTTTCACGCAATTTCTTTGTGATATTCCTGAATATTTCTCTGGATATAGCGAGGCCATCCTTTTTGTTATCTCTAGAGTCGCTAATTTCGTTGTCTGTGCTGTTTATTGGAATTTGCTGAGTGTCTAAAACAAAGCCTATTGTTACATTTTCTTCAAATATAGAAACAAGTTTAAAATAAAAAAAGTATTTTGAACACACAATAATTCAAAGCCACCAATGTGTTATACAAAATTGGAACTTATTGTTTTAAAAATAAGGAATAAACTCACCTGTGACCGTCTGCATGCAGCAAATGATTAAACACACCAAGTTGAAGCTACAGCCCTGCATGTTAGATGGAACATAACAGTCCTTATGCCATCACTTCTTACATGTATTGTTTTTTAATTCAATAACAATTCGATGGTATATTTCTAGGAAAATTTGTTGTAGTATAATGGTACACAAAAGTCCGTGGCATATTTTAATGTCCTACAAGGAGAAACATATTTTAATACCTAAAAATTAATAACCTAACCTTAAATTAAAGTTAAATAAAACCCACTAACTGAATTTAATATTTGAAAACATCGAAAAAAAAGTCATAGCAATTGAGATTCAAACTCGGTTTTTTTCACTAATATTTAGATTTTTAGTTATGACGTCCACTTGTGTTTTGTGTCGATGTCATACCCGAATGACACCTTCTTCACAATCGGTTCAGTTGTTTAGGTTCTAGGCCGCAATGAAATTTCCATTCATACAAACCCACACACATACCCTTTTTGTCAGTCGGGTAAAAGTCAGTTATAAACTATCGAATTTCTGGCAACGTTTCCTATTGAAACTTCAAGTACAAAATCACCAAGACGGATCAATACAGATTGCTTTCGATAGCTCTTTCAGATAATTAAAATTTAATGTATGTCGTGCCAAATGTTTTGACCGCATAGAGTCGTAATTCTTGAAAAGGGAATTTTAGAATTAGAGAGCAGATTATTTAGATATTGACCTTTTTAATTCAGTAGGAATTAAAATTATCTCAAAAGAAATTAAATGCAATATAGATTGTTTTTATTAAAAAAAAAACCGTTGTAAAAGAAATATTATAGTGTCAAATAAACTGATTCAAACTAAAATCATTTAATTTATGTTCCCAGAAAGATAAGACATTTTAAAAGTATTGATAAACTTGATCGACGGCGGCTCAGTGGTTTAAGCACTTGACTTGTAATCTACAGGTCTGGGGTTCGTATCCCGCCATGCACCAATGTGATTTTTGATTTTTTCGAAATTCATATGTACATAATTTACCCGACGTTCTTACGGTGAAGGAAAACATCGTGAAGCAACCTGCACATATCGGCGAAGAAATTCAAAGATATGTGTGAAGTCAACCAACCCGCAGTGGGCCAGCGTGGTTGACTATGGCCTAGTCACCCCTTATTAGGGTAGGCTCCGAGCCCCTCGGTGGGGACTTATAGTGAGCTGGTGATGATGATGATGATGATTCAGTTCAACTTTCTGTCTATTTAGACAAACCTGTGTCGGACCACCAAGCCTAGTTATTATATTATTGCGTTACAAAGTCTTTAACACTACAAAGCTCTACACTGGTATGCTCCTAATTAAACACAAAGCGAATGTTTTTCCGAGTAGCAGTACGTTGATTAAATTTCATTGTTGCATGTGCACGGCTATGGGTTTGTAGTAAGAGGCAAAACGCTTTGAAGTGTTTTTTTTAAAGGAAAAGAACAAAATTGTTTACACAATCCCGAAAAATCACTAACCTAAGTTACAAAACATTTTTTTTATATAATATAAGGTGGCAAACGAGCAACCGGCCACCGAAATGGAAGGCGACCCCTGCCCATAAATATCCGCAATTGCAGATGCGTTGCTTACCCATAATTGACGGAGGAGGAGATGCACATAAAGAAAACATTTCCCCTTCCTATGCGTCTCCTCCACCGTCAAATCCACTTTTCCTTCCCATCCTTTCCTCTTAAGAAAAGAGTGGAAAGGGAAAGGGACTAAAGTTAGGCCTCCGGCACCACACTCATCAGACGAAACGCGGAATTGCTTCCACTTCACGCCTGTTTTCTGTGGGGTCGTGGTATTACATTGGGCGAGCCGGCCCATTCGTGCGAAGATGTTAAAGCGGGCTCTACCACTGTTGTAGTTTCTAACAGTAACATTCTCTGGTTTTTAGAAATGACAAAATACCTAAGATATTAGTTTCGTTTTAATGTTTAACAAATTTCGTTGTAATAGGTATTAAAAAAGGTTTCAAACATTATTAACAATAATAAGTGTAAGTCCTCAATAAGGCTTAGTCGCTGACCCCATTTACTGCTAGGAATTGTAAGCCTCACTTAGTAGTTCTGAACATAAAAGTGTCTTAAAACTTTTCTATGTCACCTCATTATGTCATAGTATTAGGCTAATGTTTTATTGTAACAGTGCATTAATAGCCGGTTTCCCAGCTACATTTAACCATTCGTTAGTGGTTTTGGATCGATAATTTCATGAAATGCGTTTCCAAACTGCGAAACTTAAGTTTTACTCTATTGGAACTTAGGTTAACTTAACACTTGTGTAACACTAGGTAACGATAAAATAAATGGAAACTTCGGAAACCCAGCATAGGTCAGTTATCCGAAATTTGATATGTTATTAAATTCGTATTCGTATATTGCATTATATTTCAATTTCACGAATCTTAGTTTTCTTTTTAAATACAATGTACCAATTCTCATTTAATTAACTTGAATCTGTGGTTAAATCGTATTAGACAGAATTATAATAGAATCTTACTTCTTATTTATCTTTATTAATTCTCATTATTCTTTTTAACTTCCTTCTTTTTAACCTTGTTTCTTTTTAAATCTTACTTCTTTTTAACTTTGTACTCTTCTTGCATTATTTTATAATCCTTCCAAATTTTGTATTGTAAATTGTTTACAAGCTTTAACCAAACTGATTAATTAGCTTAATACAGACTGGCCATAACCAAATATTGTCATAGCTAACCAGTAATAATTGACACAACTAACGAACTACCAACATTTAAATTTGATTCGCTTGTTAATTACAATAATTAAATAGCTGTTGACAACCAAACGTTTGATTGAAACGATTTGAAACGTCACCATCACCTTATCTTACTAATATTATGAATGCGAAAGTATAGATGGATGGATGGATGGATGTTTGTTAGAGTTTGTAGCCTAAACGGCTGAACCGATCTCGATGAAATTTGGCATAGATGTAGAGGATAGTCTGGAAGGACACATAGGCTATTTACTTTTGATTTTTTTAATTCCACGCTGACGGAGTCGCGGGCGAAAGCTAGTTTGTTTATAATTTAAACGTGATTTTAAAGTAATATGAACATTTTCTCTTTTCCTTTTGCATTTTGGTAGTCAAATTATTCAAGAAATTACACACTATTTAATATTACGATACATCGCTAACGGTTATTCTTGTATATTTTTTTTGGTTTATTAACATTTTACGTATTTAGAATTTCAGAAATTATAACTGAAGTTGCAAATTTAGTAATAAACTAAACATACTCAAAAGAGATGTGATTGAATCCACTAATATAGATTTTGTATATTTACTGATTTTTGGAAATGCAAAGTCGATATCGGACAGAAAATTGACGTCGACACTCCCACCCCTTTGCTGTACGTACATTGAATGATTCAAATAGCTTCGCATAATAATGAATTCGTCTGATAGTATAGAGGGAAAACAAAGCATTGGTAGTCGTCACATCGATTCCTATAATGGACTATTACGTTCAAACGGAGAGAAAAACGTACGTACTTTTATTTTAGATGAAAAAGACATATATCAGAGTTTATAGATGTTTTAAGCTTTTCTATACTAATACAATAAAGAGGAGAGACTTGTTTTTTTTTATGTAAACTACTGGACCGAATTCAAAAATGTTTTCACCGTGGAAAAGCTATATTATCACTAAGTTATTAACGTTCGTAATATAAGCTGTTACTAGAAATTATTTTTTCATTCTGCAGTCGTAGTCGCGAGCAAAAGCTAGTTTTTAATAAATTTTAAGTAATCGTCTATACTAATATTATAAAGAGGAAAGATTTGTATTTTTGTATTTATTGAAATAACTCAAAAACTACTGGATCGATTTCAAAAATTCATTCACCTTTAGAAAGCTACGTTAGTAGTAACATAGGCTATGTCTTTTATTATTTTTTAATATCACGCGGGCGAAGTCGCGATCAACAGCTAGTTAAAAATAAAATGAATATGTTTCTATACATTGTAGTTATGTTTTAAATTATAATTATTATCGAATTCTTGAAACGTGACCAAAAGTGTGAAGTAATTGTAAGAAATATCTGTATTTTTTCATAACCGCTTTAAAACTAAACAAATAGTTAGCCAATAAACAAAACATTTAAGTTAGATATTCATTTCCACTGCGGATTTTAATTAAATTTAATGTTCTCTTCTTTTATTGAACAATACTATATTTTTCACCATCTTCGAGCTTATCCACTAAAAAAAAATAAAAAAAAAACATACAGACGAATTGAGAACCTCCTCCTTTTTGAAGTCGGTTAATAAAAAGTGAATTATGAGAACTTGATAATTGTAAATATAATGTGGTATATCTCAAATGTTTTAACAAAATAAATTGCTTATTATTATTCTGAGTTGCGATTTCTAAAGGAAAGTGCAATATTATGTTTTCTTCGATAATAATGGTACACACTGTTTACATCATACTGTAATATACTAAACCGTTGTCTAAACTGTCATCTGTAATATTTTAAAAAGATTCATAATTTTTTTGTCTATTATTTCAATGAATGTTAAGGGTTAACTATATATGTTAACTAGCTGTTGCTCGCGACTTCGCTCGCACGAAATTATAAAATAATAAAAAATGTAGCCTATGTTACTCACATATAAATTACCTTTCTAACAGTGAAAGAATTTTTTAAATCGGCCCAGTTGTTTCTGAGTTATTTCAATACATACAAAAATACAAAAATACAAATCTTTCATCTTTATAATATTAGTATAGACTAGCTGTTGCCCGCGACTTCGTCCGCGAGAATTAAAAAAAAATAGTAAATAATATAGCTTATATTACTCAGTGATAACGAAACTTTTTAATGGTGAAAGAATTTTTGAAATTGGTCAAGTAGTTTTTGAGTTATTTCAATACATACAAAAATACAAATCTTTCTTCTTTATAATATTAGTATAGACTAGCTGTTGCTCGGGACTTCGTCCACGAGAAATTAAAAAAATAGTCCAAAATATAGCCTATGTTAATCACCGATAACGTAGCTTTTTAATGTTGAAAGAATTTTTGAAATTGGTCAAGTAGTTTTTGAGTTATTTCAATACATACAAAAAGCAATAAATGTGAATCTTTCCTCTTTATAATATTAGTATAGACTAGCTGTTGCTCGCGACTTCGTCCGCGAGAATTAAAAAAAAATAGTAAATAATATAGCTTATATTACTCAGTGATAACGTAGCTTTTTAATGGTGAAAGAATTTTTGAAATTGGTCAAGTAGTTTTTGAGTTATTTCAATACATACAAAAATACAAATCTTTCTTCTTTATAATATTAGTATAGACTAGCTGTTGCTCGGGACTTCGTCCACGAGAAATTAAAAAAAAATAGTAAATAATATAGCTTATATTACTCAGTGATAACGAAACTTTTTAATGGTGAAAGAATTTTTGAAATTGGTCAAGTAGTTTTTGAGTTATTTTAATACATACAAAAATACAAATCTTTCCTCTTTATAATATTAGTATAGACTAGCTGTTGCTCGCGACTTCGTCCGCGAGAATTAAAAAAAATAGTAAATAATATAGCTTATATTACTCGGTGATAACGTAGCTTTTTAATGGTGAAGTAATTTTTGAAATTGGACCAGTAGTTTTTGAGTTATTTTAATAGATACAAAAATACAAAAATACAAATCTTTCCTCTTTATAATATTAGTATAGATTACCTTAGTTTTAACCCACAGCATCGTTTGAAAAATTTACTAATAGTTACTTTATTATCCAAAGGAAAATTATTTACGGTGTATTATGCATATAGACATATGTGAACAAGGTTGTATTTATGGAGTTCGTTATCGTTACGTTCATTATATTCCCATCAAAGCAGTAATGATCCAATGAACAGGTCCCGAGCCGTGCCTCGTAAGCCCGATAGAGAAATGAGCAATAATTTCATATTATGATTTATATTGAAAATATATTAGGGTATTGTATTTATTAATTTTATCATCTGTTACATTAATTATTTTATTTACTACTAGCTGTTGCTCGCGACTTCGTCTGCGTAAAATTAAAAAAAATATATAACCTATATTACTCAGTGATAACGAAACTTTTTAATGGTGAAAGAATTTTTGAAATTGGTCAAGTAGTTTTTGAGTTATTTTAATACATACAAAAATACAAAAATACAAAAATACAAATCTTTCCTCTTTATAATATTAGTATAGACTAGCTGTTGCTTCCGACTTCGTCCGCGAGAATTAAAAAAAATAGTAAATAATATAGCCTATATTACTCAGTGATAACGTAGCTTTTTAATGGTGAAAGAATTTTTGAAATTGGTCAAGTAGTTTTTGAGTTATTTCAATACATACAAAAAGCAATAAATGTGAATCTTTCCTCTTTATAATATTAGTATAGAAGTATATATATGTTATGGAAATATTACATTTAATAACCTTAACGTGTTTTTAATAATTACAATATCCAATTGAAACGATTTAATTTCAACAAATATTTTATCTTTAAATCATTAGTATATTTGCTTGTCATTTATGTTATCAAGTAATTCCTGAAATTTCGACATAAAATAAAATATTGAGATTAAATTCTAGTGAATACATATTTTTAATCAATTTCTAAACTTCCACGCAGATTAATACTTTACCATTTTAGAATAATCATTTCAGTAATAAAATCTATTCAATTTTTTTCCTACGTAGCATAGATGATACGATACATTAAATGTTGAATAATAAAATGCATATAAAAGTGTCAGTATTTAAAAGTTACTTAATCTGTATTAGATAACAATAAAGATTTAATTTACATGTAATAGTATATGTATTATCATGAATAAATCAAACATACATAACTAAGGTTTATATAGTACATAAATGTGTTAAATAACAAAAAAATATTCAATAATCCATTATTTTACTAATCCAATGCAAAAACCATAAATATCGTAGTTGAAATTGCTGATTTTAATATTAAATTATGTTTAGTAAAATTTATTTCCATTAAATACAAACTTGTATCTTATAATCCACAGATTAAAATATGAAAACTTTAAAATTCAGGTCAAAGTTAGATGAAAAAGGAAAAGCATTTATAAATTAAAAATTCTTTTGCGGCAGCACTCTAAGAATTTATGGCGACGTGAAAATTAAAATATATTTTTTATACGTACTTTTTGTATTATAAGTTAATCTATTTTTTAATGGACACTATTTTTTTTTCACTTATATATTCACTGCACTCCACGCGTTTTAATTGAAAACGTAACCGTTTTTTTGCGCAGAAGTGTACTCTCAGAGAGGCTGCGTAATACTGACTACTGAGCGAGAGGAGTGTGCGGGAGAATAGTGACGTATACAGTGTACACTGCTGACCTTATATAATTGTCAATTATAAAAATTAATAACATAATTTTAATGTTTTTTTTTTGTCATTTTAATGGCTTTTGAAGCTCGATACATACTTATGTTTAATCAATAATATGAATATGGTTGAAAAAAATCTCTAAATGATAATATTAGTTTAAACATTGTAAAATCAATGAAAATCAACAAAGGCAAATAGAAAAATTAGGATTAAATGAATGAAATGAGTTAAGTTTCGAGTTCCTTGTCTATCAACATTTTTAACATAAAAGAGATAAATATGATTTAGTAGTGAATTAAATATGAGTATAGACACGACATAAATCGTAATGTTAGATGTTTTAGAGATAAAGTATACTTTTTGGAATTTGACGGTCGATTTAATTTTCTTAATACGTTAGCGGTGTACACGGCTAGTGTTATACGTAGGAATATAGCTGTGTCCAAGATGTACATGTCAATTGAATGCGTAAACGAAAGCACATTTAAAATTCTTGATAAAAAAACTGACACGTAACTTCCACTTAGATTTCCACTTATAGAGTAGTACCTACATTGAATCGGTAATTATCTTTACGGGAACTTTTAAATGTATTACATCTTCTGAATTTTCAATTTAGTTGCATTATATTTGTTAATTGACAAACTTTTTGATAGTCAATTTATTAGCATTCTTTAAATAAAAATGTTAGTAGTAGTAGTCTCTAGCTAAACTAAATCTCTTCTTCCGTGTTTTAAAGGGTAATCAGAATAAATGTCATGAAAAAGTGAGGCATAGAATTATGACTATTGTTTTATATTTTATATTAAGATTTATTATTGTACCGTATTATTCGGAAGTTATTTAATTACTTAATGACTCCTACAACTATAAAACTTTCTCCCAGAGGCTGCCCCAAATAGTTTTAACTTCATCTAATAAGTAGAACAAGTCTTGTCACTTCGGAAAACTTACTTCGAAGTCGTATGAGGAATAATAATTGTAGGTTGGAACATATGACTTGTGGACAAGTCCGTTCTAATATCAGTAGACGCTTTTATATGTAATTATTGAAGTTTTTAAAAATTTAACTTTAGAAGTCTTACAATGAGGACTCTTATAATATGATAAACGACGAAATAGAAAATTCCTTTAATCAATAAAAATTAGACGGAGTATTTAAAAAATGGAGCAAATTTACGATTACATTTTCAATTACTAGCTGGAATTATAATTAACAGTTTATAAAATAATTTGCAGTTATAAAAAACTATATAAAATGCATACATAGGTATATATAACTTTAAAGGTGACATGATCAAGAAGATGACGGATGATAGAGTTATTTGGAGGACAAAAACCCGGTGCGCCGACCCTACCAGTGTAGGATAAGGTAGGGGAGATGATGATGATGACATGTATGCTTTTAATTTTATTTTCATAATCATCACAATAAATCCGTTACGTACGCAACTAAATTAATTATATAAGTTGTTTACCGAGTTTCATCTTAATGAATCGTTTGTTACATATTTTATAAGTTCCCTAACATTAAGCTTAACTCCGCACGTAAGCTTATTTCATTTACGGTCTAAAAGAGGTCAAGCGTGATGCTTATGCCTACTTAACCCATCTTTCACTAAAACGGTCTATTTAAAATTCTCATTACATGTACAAACACAGGGAAAAGCTGACTAGATATTAAAATATGGAAAAAACAAATTTAACGCATTCATTTAACTATTAATGAAAATTTAGGCTACAAACTCCAACAAACATCCATGCATCCATTCATCTAAATTTTCACATTTATGATAACAGTGCAAGACTGTATATCTCTTTATTATCTCTCTGCTCCTACCACAGTCTACGCAATGTAGGCACAAAAGGTTTTTGTCATCCAAATCGATTAGTCATTCATTATCGAAATCTTGTCATTTTTGCAATCCATCTATATGTTCTTTAATTTAATTCATGTAACAAGTGACCAGTTTATTTAGTAATGTAATTTATTTATATATATGTATATATAAATTCTTAAAGGCAAAGAAAACCGGCGTCGGGCTGTGCATTGTAATAAGTAAGAAGTTTAATATGCTTATTATATGTGTTACGCAGCGTGTGGCAGGATATTGCGGCCCATGTTTACTGCTAGTAAAACGAAAATAGTGCAAAATATTGTGCGTGTACACACTCTCATATGAAACCTACTTGATCGCCTGTATTTATAATAAAGTTGCCACACGAGTACAGAATACCCTACAAATTTTTTTGCAGTTATAAAAAACTATATAAAATGTATACATAGGTATATATAACTTTAAAGGTGACATGATCAAGAAGATGACGGATGATAGAGTTATTTGGAGGACAAAAACCCAGTGCGCCGACCCTACTAGTGTAGGATAAGGTAGGGGAGATGATGATGATGACAATTTTATGCCTTTAATTTTATTTTTGTAATCATCACAATAAATCCGTTACGTACGCAACTAAATTAATTATATAAGTTGTTTACCGAGCTTCATCTTAATGAATCGTTTGTTACATATTTTATAAGTTCCCTAACATTAAGCTTAACTCCGCACGTAAGCTTATTTCATTTACGGTCTAAAAGAGGTCAAGCGTGATGCTTATGCCTACTTAACCCATCTTTCACTAAAACGGTCTATTTAAAATTCTCATTACATGTACAAACACAGGGAAAAGCTGACTAGATATTAAAATATGGAAAAAACAAATTTAACGCATTCATTTAACTATTAAAGAAAATTTAGGCTACAAACTCCAACAAACATCCATGCATCCATTCATCTAAATTTTCACATTTATGATAACAGTGCAAGACTGTATATCTCTTTATTATCTCTCTGCTCCTACCACACTCTACGCAATGTAGGCACAAAAGGCTTTTGTCGTCCAAATCGATCAGTCATTCATTATCGAAATCTTGTCATTTTTGCAATCCATCTATATCTTCTTTAATTTAATTCATGTAACAAGTGACCAGTTTATTTAGTAATGTAATTTATTTATATATATGTATATATAAATTCTTAAAGGCAAAGAAAACCGGCGTCAGGCTGTGCATTGTAATAAGTAAGAAGTTTAATATGCTTATTATATGTGTTACGCAGCGTGTAGCAGGATATTGCGGCCCATGTTTACTGCTAGTAAAACGAAAATAGTGCAAAATATTGTGCGTGTACACACTCTCATATGAAACCTACTTGATGGCCTGTATTTATAATAAAGTTGCCACACGAGTACAGAATACCCTACAAATTTTTTTGCAGTTATATTTCTGTAGGCGCTCAGAGAAAAGACGGGAGTAAAATTTCTGATGCAACGAAATACGTTAATAAACTGAATTGGAAATTACATACGATTTTTATGATATTAAACTAAGCTGAAAATACCTGTGATATTACTACTGCATATCTCTTCTTTGAAATATGTATGTTATTGCATTCACCACATCAATTTTGATTCATTTAACAAAATTAATTCTCAATAAAGCATTTATTTATAGAGAAGGGTACACGTAGCTTGTACATTTCAGATTATACACTCGGCTAATTGCCGTTGGGCAGATTTATTTTATGTTAGGATTTTTTCCCATTGACACTTGTATTAATACATACTGACATCTTTGACTTTTACTCTTTTTGACATGACAAAGACAATATATCTCATACACGTGTCGCAGCAGTCCAATTCGTTAAATGAGGACTATGCTATTTGATTTCTATTGAATTTCGATTGTAAACAGAAGATATGTTATTAGCAAAGTTTCGTAATTGAAATACACGAGTATATTATTTAAAACAGTAAATCATACTAATCATACTTCATACTAATATTATAAATGCGAAAGTTTAGATGGATGGATGGATGTTTGTTAGAGTTTGTAGTCTAAACGGCTGAACGGATCTCCATGAAATTTGGCACAGGTTTAGAGCATAGTCTGGAAGAACACATAGGCTACTTTTTATCCCGGGAATAGTTACGGTTCCCGTGGGATTCATTAATTTAGTTTTTTAATGTTTACTCGATCATTCTGCATCGGTTCAACATATCTTATTGAAATTTGGCACAGATATAAAACAAAGTCTGGAGTACACATGGGATAAGGTTCATCCCCGAGAAATGTCCGGTTTCCGAGGGATACATAGCTTTTTGTTATTTACATAGTTCGTATGTTTTCTAATACCACGCGGACGAAGTCGCGGGCAACAGCTATATACCATACATAGAGCATAATATAAGTTTTTAATTGAATTTGGTTAGTAGATATTAACGTTTTTATTAAAATTTCTCGTTTTCATTTAAAGTAGGAACAAGTTGGATAACACTTGTTAGAAACTAATTTCATACACAATACACGTTCATTGCGGCAGAAACAAACTTCCTATCGTTTAGACAAAAAACTCGGCAATTTCGACATAAAAATGTATGCATATGTTTATTGTACATGCTTTTGCCAGCGACTCCATCCGTGTGGAATTAAAAAAAAATTAATACCATAGTTGCTTATTTGCTCTTCCAGACTATTATCTACATCAATGCAGAATTTCACCGAAATCCGTTCAGCAGTTTGGGCTACAAACTCTTACAAACGTCCATCCATCTAAACTTTCGCATTTATACGAGTAATATTAGTAAGAAGTAAGATAAGTATATGTAAAGTCTTATATAAGCTATTCATCATCTCCCCTGCCTTATCCTACTCCCGTAGGGTCGGCGCATCGGGTTTTCGACCTCCAAATAACTCTTATCATCCGTCATCTCAGTCATCACTCACTTTTTGATCATGTCACCTTTCAAGCAATCCATCCATCTCTTTCTAGGTCTACCTCTAACGGTGTACCCCTCCACATTCATAACTAACGTCCTTCGTATATAAGCTATTGTTTAATTTTATCTAAATTTGACTGAATATTTAAATTAAGTAATACCATTTCCTTGACCCATTTACCGACCGCTGCATTAGGACAAACAATTTTCCACATGACAGATTCTGCGACATTTTTCATCCGGATAAAAACGCATTAGCAAGTATGACCTGTTTCTCTCAACATTTACAATAGATGGTAAAGTTTCAAGAAGCTCAGAAAACTTGAAGACGATGCTTTAATGTAAACGCTTATCATAGCAATATTTGTATGCTGAGGAATATGTTTCTTTATTATCGTGAGTTTCCACTGACGTAACGTCTGATCAGAAACTCCACTACTCCATAGTGTTCCAGTTTTTCCTTCAAAACATCTGCAATTTGCACTAGTTACTATTTATAGTTAGCAAAATATTTCTCAAGATAATTAGGACGTTGTGTGCGAACTATCAGTTCTATTTTAATTGTTACGAAAAGAATGAAAAAAAGAACTATAATAAAAGTGAGACATTTTAATTTTTCACGACTCACAATCGTATTTCTCGTTTAACGAAGCTTTTGTGTTTTTTAATCGATTGTTGATTAAAGTTAGGGACTGTAGATTTTTTTTCAATTATGTTTTTCCAAGAAGTCTCCATTCCGCGAACATAAACGGTATTGAATAAACTCATACATTTTTTCCAGTTATCAGTCAGGGTTTTTGGTTTCTCAATTTATCTATTTATTCTCCTTAAGAAATTTAAATAACCACGAATATAAATACAAGTTAAAAATTATTTTTTTCTATTAATCGATCACTAATAACCAATTACTATAAACATTCTTTGTCGCCCTGATCAGTGGACTTCCACAATCTTGTCCAAATCATCGATTTATTTAGTGGAATGTGCATATCTGTTACGTTGACCTGTACGTGACTTCCATTACAAGAGATTTTAGTTCCATCAACCATCCTTTCAACGAGAAATGTGTCCAGTCCATTGCTATATGCTTAGGATGTCTGTTCGGTATAGATGATACGGGTTCAAAACATTCGGTAGCGACCATATAGTTTACATTCGCGGCCTACGTTATTGCAGGTAACCGGTCGCATTTTAATTCGCCCGCAAAGGAGGGTAGATTTGAAACCCTCTCCGGTTCGAATGGGTACGAGCCTGCGGAGAGGTGTGCGGGAAAAAGAGTCGTGTACAAGCAGCCAAGCGTGTTGGTCGGTTAAAAAGTGCGAGTTAAAAGGTTATCGGAAATGGTTGTTTGTCTGACAACGCGGAATACACAACGGGTGTGTCATTTTTGTTAGCGAACGGGGTCGCTTTGATTTTCGGTTTCGCGTTAGGAACAATAACGGTTTATACGTGCATTAGCAGTATCGCTGGTGCCTATAGACTTGACTCGATTGACACCGACAGAGACCAGACATACAGACGATGAGGCGTGCATCGAGAAGGTAAGTACCACTATATCCTCCATCTACCCCTTGTTTACATTATGCTCTCCGGTACATGAGTAATTTAAGGGTAGGTTGTACCGTGGACCCCTAATCCGTGTTCGACACAATATTTTTTAAAATTACTGTTATCTCAATCCTGCTGAGTATCACATTATTCTTGGAGCATTTAAAAAGTTATTTTGAATTTTATCCACTCAGTAGATTTACAGAATTATCGAATTATTATTTTATTCATTAATATGAGAATTCATTCTTTTATTAATGAACGAATGAGTACCATTATACGTATTATCATAAAAATACGGCGAGTACGACTCGAGGTTATAATTATTACAAAATAAAAACTATTTTATAATAACTATTGTACTGGCCGTCGGTATCCAGAACGATAAAAGTGGAACAGACTGTAATATTTCTGAGAAAATGTTAAGACTGTATATTGTAGAGACACAATAAATTAAGTAAAAAGAAACCTTTGAAAAATATAAAATGAAAATAACGACAGAGTTCACTATTTTATGATACCAAGAAATGATATATTTTTTACAGTACATTTTTTTTGTTTATTGTATGGGTTTGTTAATGTTCTACGAAAATTAAGTTTTTACTCTACCAGATTTAAAATCTTTCGCATTCTTTTTGGCTTGAAAAGTAAAATATGTCAAATGCCGCATATCTCTGTGTGCCCACATTTTTTAAATAAGTTACCTAAAAATTTTAAATACATGATTAAAGTTCGAATAATTTTCGACAATAAATAGTGTAGCTTTTTTTTTAACATAAGTTAGATATTGTAGACCGTCCTACTCACCAACTTCAAGATAATTCTACAGAACTAGTACAGTGATCAAACAAAATCGATTTAGTTTCTTTGTTTATATTTTAATAATATTATTTTAATGTATAAATATGCATTAGGGAGTATTCTTAAGAGTAACAAATGTTTAATTCTTTTTCCCATAAGCAAACTATAAACGGTTTAAAGCATACATGTCTAATTTTTGTTTGACGTAGAGGTTTGTAGCATTGTTCGTAGACACTTCTCGTAGACTTCATAGACCGTAGATCCAATGAACTTCTAAATACATTTATGAAGTCCCTCAAAAACAAAAGGAATCATTACATTTTGCAATTAATCACAAGTCCGAAGTATTGCTTACTGAACTAAGTAACTTGTACGGTTGACATAATAACAGTGTATCGGCCTATATGAGAAACTTCTTCGAAGATGTTGACGCTCCTCGTTGTTTGACAAGTTTTCCAATCAAAGTTTATAGCCCAGCACAGTGAATATATTCAGAGTGTGTTACGGCACTGTAAAACACCACAGCGTTTAAATAATACATATACTATAGTAATATATGTTATTCTTCCATTAACTCTATACTTAGGTTTAACTCACATTGCGCCACATCTCGTCCACTCGGCAACGCGCGATCTGCGTCTCCAGATTACCGCAATTCGACGATTGAGCGGGATAAAGTCAGAAAAATGTTATGTCATTCTCGCTTGCATAAGTGGACAACGTCTGGCGGTCTACTAGTGAACGTTGCAGGGTGGAAGAGGACTGGAGCAATACGCGTTAACCCTTATAGTCTGATTCAATAGGAACTTTGAAATGAAACATTGGCGGAGGGCAGATAACAAGGTATCACAAAGTTTTGACCTTGGATATGTTATGTACATTCTAGTAGCTGCAAAATATAAATGAGTACGGTTCGTATTTTTAGTGTCACTTTTTTGGATAATAAGTTAAAAACTAATTAAGAACGGTTTAACTCATGTAACGTCCGCTGAAGACAATGAATAGTTTTAGACCAGTCGGGGCCAATTTCATGACGAGTGTTTATTTTTCTTTCTTCGCAGTCGCGTCGCGACTTGCACTGCGGCCGAAGGCGCGTAGCTTGCGGTTTGTAGGGCCAGGTGGCGCAGGGAACGCTGAGGCCGCTGAGTGCGCCGGCGATATCGATGTGCTCAAAATCGTTGAATCACTGTCATTGTTGTTGTTAATATTACACGTTTCATCCGTTTTGGGCTCGTCGACATCGCCGTCGCTGGCGTACACAGCGACCACAGCCCCTACTATGAATATATTTCGAAGATGATAGCATTATATTGTAGCACAAAAATAAACTAGTCTTTATGCTCTTGAACTTAAGAGAATGTCACGTCTTTTGTTAATAGGAAACGCCATTTCCATTTTGTCAAAATGCTTAACTTATTAATAGCTTCCTCTTTACATTTTTGCTAATGGACTTTCTAAAAGTCACGCTTGTTCTTATTGTTATAATTTTATTATTAACTGTGATATTGCTTTCGAAACATTTTCAAAATGGTTCGTTCCTTGGAAATTATAATTATTTATATGACTTTGATTGCCTTTGATGTCAGCAAGCAAATCCACTTGTAATAACATAATTAATGATTTTAAGGAATCAGGAAAGTTCAAGTAAGTAAGCAACAATTACTTAATATTTTCACATTTTTTTATTTCGTTAATACTGTAAGCTTGAATTTGGTTTTTAACATAATATAATCCTATAGGTGGCTCTGAACTCTATTATAAATTGATACACTGCTAAATAAATATTAGTACAACTTTTGCTTATACTCAGTTTAGCTTTACATCGCGTTTATTTGTAAGGCCGTAAATGTTTATCCACGATTTCTTTTAATTACAGCACTTTTTAACAGTATCTGCAACATTTTAATAGTTAATATTTTTTTAAAACCTCAATTTATATCACAATATGTGAATTCAATGTTCGTCTGCATAATAAATGATTTGTGAGAAATTTCAGTCAAGCGGGTTCATATCGTGTTACGTAATTAGTACCTTGACGACTGAGTTCACCCCGCGTTGTATTATCAGAAATTCATTTCAAAGGCTGTATGCTCGCTTTTGTATACATACATGGAATTTTCTCGCAGAATACTGAATTAATTTGCAAATAATAACAGTGGCTAGTTGGTCCCAAGTAAAATAAAATAAATTCAAGTCAACCAAAATTCTCGTTCATATTAAAATCCATACAAAAATCTCCGTGTTTGATATTTAAAAGTTTTTTTAAAGGTATTGTGTAGTAAAAACATTAAAAACTATAAATTTATATAACTTGCATACTAAATTATCTCTCACAACTGAAACTAAAATAAATACTCCATTATTAACAGAGCACTCCATCTGTTGTCTGGAGGTTATAATAAATGTATGCTTACTCGTATATCCCATTCAGTCTTCGAATAATGTATAGCGCCATCTGGAGAACAATTAAGGTAATAGCCACAAGATGGCGCTAAAAAAAGTTAACATAATCAGCACTTGAAAAAAATAAGTTAAACCAAATTAAATTTGGTTAATTATACCCGAGCTTTAAGTAACAGAAGCTTTTAACCTTTATTATAATTTAAAATATAGTAAAAGAAACATGAAATTGTACCCTAATTTCAAGTTTTGAACTTGCTACGTAGGTCATATACATTTTTAATGCTTTCGCGACCTAGTCTCAACCAAGAATACGATGCCAATTACATAGGTAATTGTTTTTAAACCCACACTCGTTTTTTTTTCTTTAATTAGTACACAACATTTTTAAAGACCTTTTGCAAATCCATTCCTTTGAACCTCGATTAGTAAAGGTGTGCTACTTTACATACGTAAATAACAATTACTTAATTGCTTTTAGTAAGTAATTAAAGTAGACGGCATTCGATAAAGCCGTGTACCTTGCGAAAGCACACATACCCCTTGTCAACGGTGTCTATTTTAATTATAGTTTAATTTTGTTATGATTCACTTTCCATCCTTCCATACCGATGCGAGGCCTGGACAATAAAAGAAGGCCTCAAAAAACGCATAGAAGCGTTCGAGATGTGGGCATATAGGCGCGTGCTGGCCATAAGCTGGACTGAGAGAGTGTCAAACGCGGAGGTTCTGCGACGAGTCCACCAAAAAAGGGAACTTTTGCAAACCATCAAGATGAGAAAAGTATCTCAGGCATGACAGATATGATCTCTCGTCGATTATAGTCGTCGATTATAGCTCACGCACACCTTTGACTAAACTATCGCACAACTGTTTAGTCGCGCTTTCATTCTTATGGAGGTGCGCACACAACTCGATTTTTAGTTGTGTAACTAAACAGTTGAATGGCTGCGAAACAATCGACAGTCGGACAGTTGTGCGATAGTTTAGTCAAAGGTGTGCGCCTGCTCTTATGAAGATAGATTTGAAAGTGAGCTTAACTCCATCTTTCGAGCTTAATGAAGAATAAAACTTGATAATAATGTTGACAGATTAAATGTTAATTAAATTCGTCCGCGGCAATAAAATTAACTTTTGTAATTAATTAGAACTGTCTCTGAATAACAAATTGTACAAAGTTCTTGCATTACAATATTAAAGGATACAAAATATCATTAAGTGAAAAAGAAATGTTCTAATAAATAAAGGTAGGATATGTATTATACTTTTTGTATGTATGTAGATTAGCTAGATACAGAGAAGAATGGCAACAAATGGAGGAGGCTTTTACCGCACTAGGCGGTCGTTTCAACTGAAAAGTGAATTTAAAAAACAAAAACAAAGATATAAATAAATATATATTAGCAATAATAGATAGACAAAAAAATGTTAAAACGTTAAAATTTAAATGTAAAAAATTGTAAGTTGAAAGGAATCAATAAAAGCTTTTTATTATGTACTTTTTCCAATGAAGAACCAGTACGCGACCCAGTAATTCAAAACATAATGAAAAACGAAGCTTCTCTAAGACAATGGTTGGAAATCATTAATGACGTAGCTACGAGATGTTAATATTAACATACATATATTATTATGTGTAAAGGGTGATATTATTTCCTCCGCTCGTTGTTGCGTTCCAACGAATTCCAAATTCATTATCCTCATACAGAATAGGTAAATTATAAAGGTAATAAAAATTTTAATAAAAAAACAAAACCGACTTCCAAACAAAATACACTAAAAAGAAAATATTCTCAGAAAAACAATACACTAAAAAGTAACGAAATATTCCCTTGTATGTATTATGTAAACCTCCCTTATTGTAGCTATTATGTCTGTATTGTACAATTATCATTACTTTGATGTCGGGAAACTAACTACGCCTTTGTATTTGACTCCAAAAATTGAACAAAGACTAACCTAACCCACCTGCAAGCACTACCTTTCGGATAAAAAAAAGAATTTTCAAAATCGGTATACATTAGCGGAGTTATGCCGTAACACACATAAAAAACATATAGACGATTTGAGTACCTCCTCATTTTGGGAAGTCGGTAAAAATTATTGCTATCGCAACTCCGCTTGTCTTGATTATGCAACTAAATTAGCAGAATAACAGAAATAGAAAGATTACTAAACAATATAAAAATATGTAACAACGTCTTAAATGATAAAGCTACGCTTAGACTTCATTTTCAATTAACATTTTAACGTCTATCAGATTAAATATCGCTTACAAAGCGAAGTTTAAATATTCGGCCGTTAAATACATAGTTAACAGTAATGTTATATTTTAATATTGTGTTCTTTGATTGACATTTTTTAAAGATTTCAGACGCAATAAGCAAAAGGTTAGTCAAAGAGAACTAAAAATAATATTTTTATGTAAATTCTAATAAAGTGTGACGGCGTTCTTTTGTTGAATTGGCATGAAATAGTCAACGTAAATTATTTGCTAATTCGATACGTACATTTGTAGAATTTAAAGTATCTTGCTGATTTTAGGACGCACTTAAGATTTCGCTGTATTTATTTGGATAAGTCATATGTAATGCAATAAATCTTACTTCTTACTATATATTATATTATATTTATATAATATTATATTATATCATACTAATATTATAAATGCGAAAGTTTAGATGGATGGGTGGATGGATGGATGTTTGTTAGAGTTTGTAGCCTAAACGGATGAACGGATTCTGATGAAATTTGGCATAGACGTAGAGGATAATCTGGAAGAACATATAGGCTACTCAGTTTTTTTTTTAATTCCACGCGGACGGAGTCGCGGGCGAAAGCTAGTGTATAATAAACGTATGATTACTACTAACGATTTATCGTTTTTTTTATATGATCGTAAAAATATATATCTTTTGCTTTCTTGTTTCCTGTACGATGTAACTATATGTGAAGCTTTTCACATTATTTTTCTCATTGATTAATTCTAAACAGTGTCAAGGTTATGAAAATGTTTGGTTCATTACATATAAACATACCATTGTAGAGAAATAATTTACATACGTATATAGTATTCTATTATTAACGAGCTGTAGCCCGCAAACTTTGTTAGCAATTTTGACCACCCGTTACGCCATTTTGACCGCGCGTTATTAAAAAAGAAGTAGCTTATAATATGCCTATCCATGTCAGCTACTCTCCAGTGAAAGCCCCGTCGAAATCGGCCCAGCCATTTCGGAAATCACCCGGAACAAACGCGGCTTGCGGACAGACAAACAGACAGACAGATTGACATTGAATAACAATTACCGTTACCAACGTAACTTTGTTTCTTTAATGTTGTCAGCTTGTAGTTTTTGTCCCTTTTCCGCATTTCCGTTTTCTCCAAATTATTTACTCCCTTAAGTTTATTAGCGTTAAAATATATAGCCTTAAGCATATCGTAAGTGTAGAGGTTCTTATTAAAATAATTATTATTCAAAAATATATTGTAATTGCTGACATCCTACATAACTAAGTAGTGTGTGATTACGCTTTATTATATTAGTATAGATAGATTATGAATCCTATAAGTTTTTGTCTATTTCATCAAAGCATACTTCGGTGTACGAGTGTCCTTACCGTAAGAACATTTCTTCCATCGAAATCCGATTTAACAGCCACGTGATAATATTGGAGAAGGGTTCGGCTGCATTGTCAGCAATACGGGACAAATGAATGTTATAAATCAATAACATGAGAAGTGTACGATTGTTGAAGGAGGAAAGAAATAGAAATGAAGATACTATTTCAATATAAGAATAACGAAAAATATTTGTCAAAATGTTAAATTATGAAATCAATAGCTTTCGCGACTCCGTTCGCGTGGAATAAAAAAAAAGTAGTCTATGTGTTGGACTATTCTCTACATCTATGCCAAATTTAGTCAAGAAGCGTTAAATCGTTTAGGCTACAAACTCTAACAAACATCCATCCATCCAAACTTTCGCATTTACAATATTAAGCAAGATTGTAAGATAATATAACTTTTTATGCAGTTTTTAGTTTTTTTTTACGACAAATGTCTCTTCTGGCGTCGTCAGGTCAGGACACTCCAAAAGTTGCACTCCACTTGTATTTCACTGTCGATAACTTATATTGGTTATTTATCTATACTTCTATACTAATATTATAAATGTGAAAGTTTAGATGGATGGATGGATGTTTGTTAGAGAGAGAGAGAGAGAGAGCCTAAACGGCTGAACGGATTTCAATGAAATTTGGTATAGATGTAGAGGATAGTCTGGAAGAACACATAGGCTACTCACTTTTGATTTCTTTTATTCCACGTGGGCGGAGTCGCGGGCGAAAGCTAGTAATGGTATAAAAACATTGTCAAATATCCGTTTTTATAAAGACAATAAGTTCTTACTTTCGACTTCACCAACATTAGCATTTTTCCAGTAAAAGTACCATCGAAATGAGTCCAGCCGTTTCGGAGCTTAGCTGGAACAAAAGCGGATTTGCGGACAGACACAGACAATATTGGAATTTCTTTATAAGGAACGCAAATACATCATGTGACCCATTTTATTTTTCGATTTAACATACAGATACTCCAATTTTATTAATTATATAGGATGATTTTTTTTTTATAACATAAGGTGGCAAACGAGCAACCGGCCACCTGAATCCGCCAAAATGGCTAAGCGACCGCTGCCCATAGACATCCGCAATTGCAGATGCGTTGCCTACCCTTATCCGACGGAGGAGGAGACGCATATAAAGAGAATATTTCCCCTTCCTATGCATCTCCTCCACCGTCAAATCCACTTCCCCTTCCCATCCTCTCCTTATAAGAAAAGGGTGGTAAAGAGAAAGGGGCTTAAATTAGGCCTCCGGCACCACACTCTTCAGACGAAACACGGAATTGCTTCCATTTCACGCCTGTCTTCTGTGTGGTCGTGGTATTACACCGGGCGTGCCGGCCCATTCGTGCTAAGATGTTAAAGCGGGCACTACCACTGTTATGAGGGGGATTTTATTAATATTATTCATTTATAACATGTAACATAAATAAACATACATAAAAAAAAACTTCGCCACATAAAATCAATAATTATGATTTAACTATGACAATATATTTTAACACAAGTATAGGCAAGGGAAACTAATACTAAAATCATTTTTGGGTACTTAAATAATATAAATTTATAGATAACTATAGTAGTAACATTTCACCAACTGCACAAAGAAATATTACATTTGAATTCTATTTATAAAATGATATGATTTAAAACACTTGGGAAAACAATGGAATTGCGACATAACTTTATAGAGAAGTAATCTTCTCGTCGACTATTTTCAATAAACTTAACGAGAGGCGAATTTTATCGTTCCTCACTCCTCAACCAGACAGTCTGTTTTAGGTAACCGCGGCGGTTAGACGTGCGTTTGTATCGAATCAAAGTTTTGAAATCTAACTTTGTTTTATAATTGTGTTGTGTTTTAGATTTACATTTTTTTTAATTTTTGTAATAGTGTTTGTAAAAATGAAGAATTAAACCAATTATATGCAACATTGAAAGTTACTAATCTTATATGGAATATAAAAGGTAAATTATTGTTTTCAGTGTCATTTTAATGTATTATATATTTACTATTTGTTTATAAATCGTAGTAATCATTCATTACATTTTAAAACCTGTCTAAATTGTTAAACATTTTTTATATATTTATTTTAATGTGATCTCTATTTGATTTTAAGACAATTATTATTAACAAAATATTCAATTACCTTTGTAACGTATAAGTGGTAGAGAAATAATTAAATTCTGCTTAAGAATGACCTTCACATACCTCACGGGGTTAATTTACTGCGACCTATATATAAATTCTCCAATTAAATTGCCTGGTAATATAACATGATGAAATCATTATGCACTTCAGTACTTCTTACTAATATTATAAATGCGAAAGTTTAGATGGATGGATGCATGGATGTTTCTTAGAGTTTGTAGCCTAAACGGCTGAAGGGATCTCGATGAAATTTGGCTTAGATGTATAGGATAGTCTGGAAGAACATATAGGCTACTTACTTTTGTTTTTTTGTTTTTTTAGTTTACTATAAAGTAGCTGACGGCCGTGTCTTTGTCTCCGTTTAGGATGAATTCTAGAATCTCTGAATACGTATTTATATTGAAAAGTTAATGTCCATTTTCAAGTAATTTTGATGATGAAAAATTTCTCAATACATTCCCCTACTTTATTCCTTTAGGGGATGAATTATAAAAAATCTTTGTTCTCTTCACAGTAATATTTGTGCAATATTGCAAATCTCTAGGTCCAGTAATTTAAACTATACATCGATGATTAGCTACACTAATCATTAATGTCTAAATTTAAATTTTTACATGGATTATAAAAAAAACGTATCTAGCTATCGTTTCATCACAGTTTCCTACCTATATACCATTATCCGGTAATGATGGTATTTTTTATAATACTTAAGGTAATTATGCTATCGTTTAATATTTGCTAAAAACCACTTTTGTTTTTTGTCTCAAGTGGAAAATACGTTTATTTAATCTTTATGCAAAAGATTTTTTTAAAACAACCGAATGTTTGCGTATATTCCTACCAATACACGTCTTCATATTAAAGTTGTATTGATGCAAAAATATTTATATAGCGTTAAAAAAGCCAAAGGGTTTAATATAGAATTGTGTACGGCCCTCATTGTTGTTGTTTCTAGATAAATTGTGTGGTCTGCTTTTATCTCTGAACAAGCGTAGGTATTTTCTCGTTAAAAATATTATTATGGGAGCTATAAGAATTATTAGTAAAAATATATTATGTCTGCATTTTCAGTTTGAGTGATAAATTAATCTGTTAACTTTTAAAGTGAAAGACATTTTTGTAACTTATTAATTTTCTTTTCTGCACTCGCGTCACTTAGATTTGTTTGTCACTTTATAACATTGATATTAAGTACAGAATTTAGCGCGGTTTAAGGCCCTGGGCGAGATTTCTACGGCACCTTTTCATTTCAGCTTCAGGTGGGGCGTAAAAAGGGTTGTGTGAGACCTAAACCTGTGGCGGCCCTTTCCGTCAAGCGCCCTGGGCAGCAACCGCACCCTACCCTGACGCCGGCCCTGATATTTGCACTTTATTCAGACGTGTTGTATTCTTATTGCTCGTCCTTGCACTTTTATGAGCCTTCTTAGAATTTACAATTGTATTTTCTATTCTCGATAGCATGTATTGTATCGTTTTAATATGATGCACAAAATATATGATGCAATAAGCATATCAGGTACATCAAGAGCATCAATTTACTACGACTTTAGCCTTACGTGTTTTATTAAGTTTTTCAACTTTTCCCATCATATTGGGCTGAATACTGAAACTAATCTTAAACACTTCGCTTCGTATTGGCCGCTTACAATCTGACAGACGTCAAAATTAATGGATTCGAATTTTAGGCGTGGTCATAAGATTCTGTCATATATTTCAATGTTGTTTTGGTATTCCGCCATTAGTCTTTGGAAATTATTATACATTTAAAGTAGCATTTAGAATTAATAAAAAAAGTGAGTAGCCTATGTGTTCTTCCAGACTATCCTCTACGTCTGTACCAAATTTCATCGAAATCCGTTCAGCCATTTAGGCTATATGATTAATCTTCACAACCTTTTTTTATATTTCACTTTATTTCAAACATATTCTCTAGAGAAATTATTAGTAAAAATATATTATGTCTGCATTTTCAGTTTGAGTGATAAATTGATCTGTTAATTTTTAAAGTGAAAGACATTTTTGTAACTTATAAATTTTCTTTTCGTAAAGAATTCGGGTTCGTGAGTAACATATTTGAGAAAAATGTTTGTTGGTCGTATTGCTTTTGCGGATAAATTCTCCTGTCTTTCTTCGCTTCGAATCACTATTCGCGCGGTGTCCACATTTAATCACCAGGCGTCCACCCTTCGACTTCTCGTAACAAAATAATGCGAATCGTACCTTTATCTCTTATGAGTCTACTCATCATCATCATCATCATCATCATCATCCTTATCCTACCCCCGTAGAGTCGGCACAACAAGTTTTTGTCGTCCAAATAACTCTATCAAACGTCACCTTAGTCATCATGCCCTTTTTGATCATGTCACCTTTCACGCAATCCATCCATCTCTTTCTAGGTCTACTACTACTTTCTACTGTCCTATTGATTTTCTATCAATTCGTCGATTGTATTTATTAATAAACCTATTACGTAAGCACATATATATGTGTTCTTTATTTTGTCAAGTATGTATTGACAATTTGAACACATACCATCGAGAAAATACTTGGAATAATTTCGTAAAAGTGTTATTATCATTGTTTTAATTTGATCAAGTTGTTCAAACATTCTGCTTGGTGAAGACGCAAATGACTCACTCGGCTCCGTTACGTCCATATCAGACGCTTCAAATGGAATTAAATTAAATTTAAATCCTTCGTATTTTTCCCAGTATTTTTTATGCTTTCAGACTATTATAACAAATTGCATACGTTTATGTTAGAGTGATTTAATAAAGACTTGTTTTTGTTGTCTTTCTTGAAGTTAGTTATTTTTGACAGACTTCCCAAAAAAGAGGTACTGAATTCGTCTGTATATTTTTTATGTGTGTTACGCGATATCTCTGGCATTGGTGGACCGATTTTGAAACATCCTTTTTTCTTTGAATCTTCCTCACTGATTTTGCAATACAAATGTGAAACGGTCTAATAACATTGTTGAGTTTTATGTCAAAAAATCGCGTAAGAATCCTCGTTGATTTCTTATCCGTTATTAGATTGAGATGTACCGTTATCTAGAGATCACATTACTATAATAATTTATAACAAAAATATTTTATGTTGTTCCTAGTGGTGTAAAGAAGTGTTTACGAAGATATAGAGATCATATAAAAATAGAGTTGTGGTTAAGAAATATACATGTATTTAATGCTAATATTCTATTTTATAGATAAACAAATGCAATACAATATATAAAATATAAATCAATAACAAATGGATGGGAAATAACTAAATGATGGCTGAAGATAAAGTAATTTATACTAGTAATATGACTTTTAATGATGAATACGATAGTCAATTTAACATCAGCGTGTGGTCAATAGAACAATGCACAGTCGCTCAACTTATAAAAAAATCTCCAGGAGAACATATATCCAATTTCGTTTATATTTACAATGGATCCAATATTTTATGTTTAGAACATGCTCCAGTCTTAACCAATATCACAATTATGAAGGCTAGTGTACTTTCAGTGCTAGCTGCGTTATCATTCTTTGGAAATCTAGTAACTCTAATTAGTGTTAGAAAAGGAAATCAAAACAAAGGTCGCGCTAGACCATCTTGTACCGCGATATACCGTTTAATATTTCAACTGAGCATAGCTGATTTATTTGTTACGGTATTCTGTTTAGCGGGCGAAGCTGCTTGGTCATTGTCTGTAGAATGGTACGCGGGGAATGTTGCTTGCAAGATGTTTAAATTCACACAAATGTTTGCTTTACATTTGAGCACGTTTATCTTGGTACTTATTGGCATCGACCGATGGTTGGCTGTCAAATATCCTATGAAGAGTTTAGCTACAGCGTCAAGGAGTTCTAAACTGATTATCATCGCTTGGGTCCTCAGTTTTATACTCAGCGTGCCTCAGGTAAGATTTGTTTTTAATTAAACAATCATAACAACTAAAATGCTAGCTTGTTTACATTCTTAATGTACAAAACAGTGTTATTAGTACTTGTTACTGAATTATTACGACTATAAACACTAACATAACAGAACATTGCCAACACAAAACGTATCTAATTAAAATTTACATTATTTCTTAAATTAAATAAAGGATTTTTGTTTCATATTTGTTTATTTGTTGAAGATACAGTTTGTATTTTCACATTGAAATGTTTAATTTATGTAATTCAATATTGTGATATTTTAATTAAAAGTTAACACGAGTTCTTTGTTTTAGGCGATTATATTTCGAGTTGCAAGAGGACCTTTTGTTGAGGAATTTTATCAATGCGTGACACACGGCTTCTACACAGCGCGATGGCAGGAACAAACATATACAACATTGTCACTTGTATTTATGTTCATCATACCTTTAATAATACTGATCTCCACTTATATCTCAACAGTGAGAACTATAGAAGGTAAACAACTTGAAAGGTCATGTGAATTGAGTGTCCTCACAATATTGTGGTACACACCCATTACTAGGATGGTCGTTTTTGCTCATACTCATCTCTCTTACGCCTCACCAATGATAAGAGTAGATTGTCAAACAATGATAATCCATAAGTATAATTTTTTATAGATTTATAAAACCTTATCAGATCGGATTATTATCCGTTCAAATCTCTTAAAGTAATAATTCATTTCATTTTCAATTATTAAGCGGAACTTTTGATTAATAAATGATATTAAATAAATATTATATTTCCCTTATTGTCCTACAACAAGCGTGAAAAAATTGGTCACCGCAGATGTAAAATAGAATATTATATAGAATTAAAATGTTTTCATTGGTCAACAAAGCTCTGATCCGTAAATCGTTATTTTTTATTGTAATTATTTATGTCCATTTTGTCTTGTGTATTATTTGTTTCTTTGAATTTTCAATTTTACAGGCAGCAAAAGGATATTCCAAATCGGTTGTAAGAGACATGAAATGCTTTCAACCCTAGATGTTAACAGGACCAGGCTAATTGACCGAGCGAAAATGAAGTCTTTAAGAATGTCCGTCGTCATAGTAACCGCTTTCGTAATATGGTGGACGCCTTACTACATAATGATGATTATATTCACTTTCTGGAATCCTGAAAAAAATGTAAGTTTATGAAAATAATCTGACAGCACTACGAAATTTAAATAAACTGTCTTATACATATATCATGAAATAATATATGAACTTCAACTTACTACACGTCCCCATCGAGGGGCTCAGAGCCTACCCTACATTAAGTGTGACTAGGCCACAGTGAACCACGCTGGACCAGTGCTGGTTGTTTGAGTTCAAACATATCTTTGAATTTCTTCGATGATATGTTGCAGGTAGTATCACAATGTTTTCCTTCACCGTAAAAACGGTAGTTGTACATGTGAAAATCTAAAAACATATAGGTACAAGGCTGGGATCGAACTCGAGACCTGCAGACTACAAGTCAAGTGCTTAACTCCTGAGCCACCGGCGCTCTTTATAATAAAAAATAATATTTAAATTCTTAATTAAAGGAAGTAAAACTATTAAAGGAATTAAAATAGGTGACGTTCATTATCCATGCATAACATTTTGCAATAGCACTAACGATATTAAAATAAATTGTATACTATAGAACGTTTAGCTGGTTCCATACATAAGATTTCGTTAGTCATTAATGGATAATTTTTATGCATATTAAAATATATATATAGGTACATATATTTAGAAAAAGTATAGAAAAAGTACTTTCCAGTGGTAGAGCCCGCTTTAACATCTTCGCACGAATGGGTCGGCTCGCCCGGTGTAATACCACGACCACACTGAAGACAGGCGTGAAGTGGGAGCAATTCCGCGTTTCGTCTGATGAGTGTGGTGCCGGAGGCCCAATTTTAGTCCCTTTTCCGTTCCACCCTCTTCTTATAAGGAAGGGATTTGACGGTGGAGGAGACGCATTGGAAGGGGAAATGTCCTCTTTATGTGCGTCTCCTCCTCCGTCGATTTAGGGTAGGCAACGAGTCTGCAATTGCGGATGTCTATGGGCAGCGGTCGCTTCGCCATATTGGCGGATTTAGGTGGCCGCTTGCTCGTTTGCCACTTTATGATATATAAAAAAAAAAAGCTTTGATACTCAACATTAAATAAGTTACTATTTTCAGTTAGGCGAAAACCTTTTGTCTGGAATCTTTTTCTTTGGGATGTCAAACAGTCTCGTTAATCCCGTTATCTACGGAGCTTTCCATCTTTGGCCGAAAAAGAAACGCCCCAGTCAAAACGATAAGTACGTATTAAAGTCAATATATTTATGTTTATTTATCCTATATTCGTTAAATCTTTTTTTACCTTGTTCATTTTACTGTATATTAAACCTACTTCAGCGAGGAGGAAATCAATTAGTTACAGCGTATTAACTACTAGCTGTTCCAGTGCGACTTCATCCGCATAAAATTATGAACATTTTAATTTTATTGTTTACATGTGACAGTTTTTTTCCAATTTATTTATTCCCCAAGTTTAATAGCGTAAAAATATATAGCCTAAAGCGTGTCATAAGTGTAGGGCTTTTTATTAAAGAAATAATTGCTGACATCTTACGCCACAAGTAGTGTGTGTTTACGCTTTATTATATTAGAATAGATATGATCTCTAACAGATATTAGGTGACAATAGCATTATTCCATGCACTCTTTTTCTGCGGTTCCTCTGATATTGCGTATGTTCATAGTCTTCCCATCAATTAATATTAGGCAAACCGTTGCTTGCCTCCTCTCCTATAAAATAACCCTTTTGGTTCCCATTGTCAAAATATTTATAATTACTTTTCTCTGAGAAAAACAATGTTACAAAACAAGAGTCACAGCGTTGTAATTTCGTTCATGTTGACAAATTGTAGCAACCATTTGTAGTAAATATTCTGACAAGTAGTCATATTGAGGATCTGTTACACGCGGTATCTATATCTCGCATCAGAGTTCAAATAAATTTCATATTTACTGCCAACGTCAACGGACACCCGTTCTACTAATCATTTTCGTGACTTGACATTAATGTAGCTCTGTGAATATCGATAGATTGTCACGTATGGAATCAAACAATTCACGTATTCCTTTGTATTGCTTTCACATTCACATAAATGCTTACAATAATAACAGTTTATTATGTTGTTTATTCACGTGAATTATTCAATGACGAGCCGTTGCTCGCGACTTCGCCCGCGTGAAATTACAAATATAACCTATTACGTTCGCCCTTTTTATCAACCTATTACCAAAAGTATTAACTTAGTAGTAATCTACGTATAACAGAAATCTACCGATGCAAGATTCCAAATTTCCTAAGTCCGGTAGCTTGTAAGCTGATTTTCGGTTACCCTTATTGTTTGTGTTCGCGATATCTTCTAAACTATTAGTCCAATTTTAATACTGTAAATGACAATTTTATTCTACATTAAATTCTCCTGATAACAAACGCATTTATTTGGATAAGGATTAATATTGAAACCAATATGAACGCTGCAAATAGCGTTGGATTTTTAATTCATTTTGTAAACACAAAAGTGGTTATTGTAAGAAAACCGTTAAAGATAGATATATGCTATCGCGCACTTTTCTGTAGAACTTTTTAAGATCTACAATTCTTTCATACATAATTTTTATATACATCTAACGGTTTAGGCAGCGTAAGCCGAGAAAAGTTAAAGTTTAGTGAGTTTTCAACGCCGGCGTCCAGAAACACGCTGTTTATTAATAGTTCCTGAACATTAGTAATAATAAAATATAGCCTATGTTACTCACAGATAAATTACCTTTCTGATGGTGAAAGAATTTTTAAAATCGGCGCAGTAGTTTTTGAGTTATTTCAATACATACAAAAATACAAAAATACAAAAATACAAAAATACAAAGTTTTCCTCTTTATAATATTAGTATAGATAAGTTAAGAATGAAGCAACTTATGGACTTTTTACATCGAAGGCGTATCAATTGGATAGTAATCCAATCCATTTCTAGTAAGAAATGGAAGTGAACAGCTTGACAAGCAATATCTGGAATACACTAAGTTTTAGATGGTCTTACTTTGAGGTATAAGAAGTAGAGCTCACCAATAATAATGATATTTACATTAGTAGTACGAGTAACAAAGTAACACAATGGTAATTTTTTTATGATGTTTAAAAACAGCGCTTGACCACGATTCCACCCATAGCTAAATGGTAATTTGGTCGAAGGATAATGTAACATTTTAATTATTTTGTGTTTTGTTTTTTTTGTACCCCCGAGGAGGGGGCCCTTCGGGTACCTGTTGCTGTCGCTAATGCAGCAACCTTGTTACCGTTATGTTATTTTTTAAAGCAATCTATGAGTTTTAGTTTTATTTTGTGTTTTTTAATAGCATACATAGTAGCATCCGTCGCCTCAACTTTAATTCCAGAAACTGTTATTATGAAAAAGAAATATCAAGCACGTGAAATGTTGAAGGAAGTTTATGTACATTTTACAGGGAATCAGGGGAACAACACGCGTCTTTCCTCCGCCGCTGCGAACAGAACTCCTCGGTCAAGCAAACCACTTTGAGATCAATCCGATCTTCCACCAAAAATTCCAACGGACAAAATGTTACTTTCCTCTAAAAACTAATGTTCTTTTATTATGAAAAAAAATAATTATTAAAATTATTGTAAAATAAGAAAAAAAATAGATATTAATATGTTATTTCTTATTCATTAAATATTATAATCCTATTTATTTGTTTCGCTTTCAGTCAATTTTTTTAACAATAAACTTGTTTGCTAGTAAAACAAAAAAAACAACAAAACTTATTACTTTCTCATAGAACCATTATACGAGTAAATGTGAAACTAAAAAGCTTCTGCGAAACTTTGAAATGGATCAAACGCTGATACAATAAATAAGCTCTTATACAATAAGCTTGTAATAAGTTACGATTCGCGTTTTAGATAAATCCAAGAGTAAAGTTCTCTTGAAAAGTAGTCCTTAGACAGCCATTCGATTAGCGGTAATACGATTAGAATCTCTAGGATGTGTCCAAAGGTAGCGTGAAAAAGCACCCGCGTGAATGAGGGCTTATTCTCAGATATCGTTAATTAAAAAGTCAAAAATGATTTTCCAAAAAACAATATCGATTCAACGATTTCAATTAACGATATCGATTATTGTTTTGTCTAGAGGGACAATCCTATCAATCGAAAATGACAATAGTACCTTAGATACTCGTCTCGATTAATAGTAACAAAGTTATAGAGAAGTGTTTTACATAAATAGAACGTGACTTATTCAAGAATCTAACCAGCTATCCTCTAACTTTACTAATTGGAAGGAATTCGTTTGTTAGAAATTCGATTGAAGTAAACCGTAAAATAATTGTATTATAATTGAAATAATTTCTATTCAACTAATTTAGAAATTAATGAAAGAAGCCAAAATATTATGTAAGGCTTTCAAAGCTAATTCGAATCTCATAAAATAATTCTTGTTCTTTTCATATTCAATTAATAAAGGGAAACAATCTGTGTTTCATAACAAATTAACAAACAGATTTTTTTAACAGCACCAAATATTTTTATATCCACAGAAGAAATGCTCTTAATTTTTTTATACAAAATTTTTGAGCACATTTTTAATGTTGCCAACATGATTTGAGAACGTTGATGTTAAAAGTAATATAATAAAATATATTAGGTAAAACAGGCGAAAATAATATTCCGTATGTTCTGATATTTCGTTATAAGTTGATGGAAAAGACAACATATAAAATGCGTTCTCTTGTTTCTTGAATACAATATCTCAGGAGACAACTAATAAAGTACGAGTACAGATTCTCTTATTTGATTTAATAATAATAAATACTTAATATATTAAAACTTTCGTGAGACATCATATATTATAAATGCGAAAGTTACGATGGATGGATGGATGTTTGTTAGAGTTTGTAGCCTAAACGGCTGAACGGATTTCGATAAAATTTGGTATAGTAGATGGTAGTCTGGAAGAATACATAGGCAACTCACTTTTGTTTGTTTTAATTCCACGCGGACGGAGTCGCGGGCGAAAGCTAGTTATACTATATTTATTACAACCTTCAATGTTCACTTGAGTTAAGCCGTGTTTTTGTAATTAATATAATAAATACTGTTAGTGAAACAAAATCAAATACGTAGTAAACTTGAAACTTTTTAATCTTAGCTAAAGTCAGGCGCATCGGTGTTCTTTATGTATTAGTTAGACCGCAAACTACAGACTTTTTGTCGGCCGATTTATCAGGTCGGGCTGTCAAACAGAAATCATATCGGTATAATGTGTTTCCATACTTGTTTGTATAATCAAGCGCCCGACTAAACTATCTGCCGATCTGTAGTGAGTGGGAGCCCTTAGTGCCCTTTACAGATGACAGTCTAATGCGATTCAGTCCCTGAGGTCTGCACTTTAATTTGTTACAAACGAGTTATTACCATGACATATTACAGTCGTGTAGTCTGTAGGGATTAAAACAAATTTGTTTTAAGATTTTCTCTTTAATTCTTTTCTAAATTGTTACTTACATATAGGTAGTAAGTTTGAGTTAACAAGTTTTGTTTGTGTTTGATATGATGTGCATTTAATAAGATTATATGCGACTAGCTGTTGCTCGCGACTTCGCCCGCGTTATATTAAAAAATATAGCCTATGTCACTCACAGTTAAATTACCTTTCTAACGGTAAAAGAATTTTCAAAATCGGCTCAGTAGTTTTTGAGTTATTTCAATACATACAAAAATACAAATATTTTCTCTTTATAATATTAGTGTAGATTATACTTAAAATATTTTTAGAAAAGTGCTCGTAATGTCCACTCTATTACTAATATTATATTAATTAAATCTACTTTTTAATTAACTATTGATTGTTAGCTGTTGTGTTAACTTATACCTTAATAATAGAAATTTATAGAAAACAAATAATAAAAACAACAGGTACCCAAAGCCTGTGTAAATGTTAATAGAAAACGTCGGTTCAATTTCTATCAAGTCCCTTGAGTTCGGTTCGATAAACAAGGATATGTGCTGAAGCGAGAATAACCAACAATATGACATAAAATCATGTTTTTTTGAGGTACACATGAAAATTGTGGCATATATTTTAATCAATAGAACTTTAGAAACTTGTAAAGGGCTACGATTCAAAAATACGTATGCACGTATTCGTAATTAACACATATTCATATTTCATTGGAAGCTCACGAACGGATTCTTGTATACATCTAAGCATGCTTTTTAGACTCTACGCAAACATTTTTAAACCACATTTTTCCCTAACAACACTATTTCTAATCCTATTGTAATCTACCGCTGATATTACGTCAAATACTTTGACTTCAAACTGTACTGTGCTCACTGGACTGGACAATAATTATAATGATATGCAAAACAACCGACAGCAAGGAGGTGTTGCCACTACACTTGTCAGATATGCAAATATGTCGCATTGCCATCAACTTGCACTTTTATAATGAAAGTCAATACAACAACCGTATCCATGGATTTCGCGAATACCCATTCATTTTAATACACCGGAAATGAGGTCGATAACACTATCATTCACACTTCCTATCATACTTCTCAACGATCATCCATTTCATTAACTTTACTCGCCTTGTATGCGGATGTTACAAACGAGTCCTTTGTTATACAAATACAGCAACGGACTTCAGCATTGATATAAGTGTTGTTTGCGATCCAATCTGTGAAATGTTCTACGTGGCCTCACAGAGAGCGGCAGTGCGGGTACTGCGGAGGACGCGCCCGGATTAACGTTTCAGTTTCAAGGTCCTTCATACGTATATGACAAAAACAGTTTTCAATTAGAATTACAAAAGATTAGAATTTTAAAATTCATCTATAACTACATACATATAATAAAATTGGAGTGTCTGTTTGTACTATCAAATGGAAAATTCCAGATATCGGGAAGATGATGTATTTGCGTTTTTTGTCTGTCTATCTGTCCGCAAGCAGCGTTTGTTCTGGGTAAACTCCGAAACGGCTGGGCTGATTTTAACGGGACATTTAGACTCTTCCTTTACGGATGATCTTAAGTTCATTTAATGTTAACATAGATTTTATTATTAAAACAGTTCCGAATAAAAACTACATAGTGAGCAGTTTTATCAATGTGAAAATATACGTTCTAAAAAAGCAGAGATAAAATAAATGGCATCCAATGTATTGCGTGGTTGGAAAATAACGCCACTTGTTATGATAGATAGAATTGATAGACATGTGATAAAGAGCGCAATACAAAACTTTAAAAAGAGTAATATTGACTTTGGATACTACACCACAAAATAAAAATAAGTATACACATATATAACTTTATAATATACTAGCTATAGCCCCTGTAACCGTCCGTGCGGAATCTAAAATAAGAACATAGTAAGCATATGTGTTCTTCTAGAATATGTTTTACACCTGTGTCAAATTTCATCGAGATCTTTTGAGCCGTTCTGGAAATATCTTCTAACAAACATTTATTTGTCCATCCGTCTAAATTCTTTCTTGACGTCAAGAAGTAGGTTTCGAAGATGTTATTTATTCTAAAGATTATGCTTCTAAGTATTTCATCATCATCACCAGCTCACTATACGTCCCCACAGAGGGGCTAGGAGCCTATCCTAAGTTAGGGTGACTAGGTCATAGTTAACCACGCTGGGCAAGTGCGGGTTGTTTGACTTCACACATATCTTTGATTTTCTTCGCCGATATGTGCAGGTTGCATCACGATGTATTCCTTCACCGTAAGAACGTCGGGTAAATTACGTACATATGAAAAATCGAAAATCACAGTGGTACACGACGGGATTCGAACCCAAGACCTGTAGATTACAAGTCAAGTGCTTAAACCACTGAGCCACTGACGGTCTATATCTCTATGTATCTAAAAGAACGATATTGAAATTCTGGAACGAATTCATGAACTTATGTTTCGTAGTCCGTCAAACTTTGTACATTAAAGCGATAAGTGTTCGAGGATACGTGTTTCTTTATTGAGAAATACATAAGTATCTAATATTTGTTGAGAGTTCTCAGAACATTATTGAGCGCTCTTCGAAAATGGAAATGACGGAGACGTGATATGAATTCGTTCTCTGATCGAATATAGTCAATACAAGTTTAATAAGATTTATTCATTTTCTATTAGCGTTACGAATCTTTTTTAAAAAAATCATTGAGTAATTGAATAAATGTATTATAAATTAAATGTGAAATGACGTCTTTGCATCTAGGTAGGATGAATGGAAAGCGAAAATTTGAATTTTAAAAGTAAGCTTGATTCATTGAGAGGATCTTAAAGTTTTCCTTTTATTTCTTTAATCATTTTAAAACCTTTTCGTGTTAAAATTATAACTTGGTATATTATAACCATCTTAGACTGAGATGGTTTCCCATAATAATAATAGTGGTCTAAAATTCTATTGTATTATTTACTATATCATAGTAATATTATTAATGCGAAAGTTTAGATGGATGCATGTTTGTTAGAGTTTGTAGCCTAAACGGCAGAACAGATTTCGATGAAATTTAGTATACATGTAGAACATAGTCTGGAAGGACACATAGACACTTTTGTTTCTTTTTTAAATTCCACGCGGATGAAGTCGCGGACGAAAGCTAGTTATAATATAAAATTTGTTACCTCGTTAATTATTCAAATGCATACTTATATATAATATAACTAGCTTTTGCCCGCGACTTCATCCGCGTGAAATTGAAAAGTTCAAAACTTTTTTCAACCTATTACCTAAAGTATTAACTTAGTAGTAATCTACGCAATAACAGAAATCTACCGATGCAAGATTAGAAATTTCTGAGCTGATTTTTAGGTTACTCTTATTGTTTGTGTTTGTGATATCTGCTAAATTATTTGTCCAATTTAAACACTGTTAAGAAAATTTTATTATACATAGCTGTTCCCGTGTGGCCTCGTCCGCGTCATTTAGTTAAGATTGAGTTCTTAGTTAATACTTCGTTGAACTGTTAATATTATCATAGTATCATTTAGTTATTAGTGTGATGTAAAATAGTTTTAACATTGATTTATACACGTAACATGGATATAAGTACTATTTTATTATTGATCAAAAATGAAATAGAAATAGTCAGTTTAAAGTACTTCGGAATAAACAATATTTTTTGTTAAATTTCCTTGCGGTATTAGTATGTATTATGATCATTACAACCAGATCTTGAAAGAGCAACATATAGTTATAAATTTCAGGCGAATATATGTATAGTAGTATGTGGGAAAAGGTTAAAATAAAACACACTGTTCTTTGCAATTTGTGTTATTAATTTTGATTTATTTGTTTATTATATCATAAAATATTTTATGTCTGAAAATATTTAAGAAACCATATACATACAGCACATAAAGCATCAATACTAAATGCAAACACACAATATAAATTTATTTTATTTTATTAAATCACATAAATATATTTATAGTTAATTCACTTTGTATATCATTTCTTTAAAAAAAAAAATACTTTTTCAAAATTCAGTATGTGCAGTATGTCCGAAGCATTATTAGCATGCTGTCAACAAAAAATTAATTTTAATCTGTATCAACCAAAAATACTGAAATGACAATATGTAACAGTGTTTTAAATGATAAGTTTTAAACTCCAAATTCTATTAAAAATTAAATATTTGTTACATTGTAAGTCATGCTTGCATTAAGTTTAGTTTTTTGATATTTGACCATATTTCACTTGCAAGTTCCCATTTATTTCCAGAACAAAAGGAAGAATTAAACATAAAACAGGTTGTTTTAATAAGTCCATAGGAAGATAACCTGTAATTGAACGTAAATAATTACACTACGTATGTTACAGAATATCGCATAAGAAACTGTTAGTCATTTATACAGTTACGTCTTGCAATTTGTAAACTTCTAGTAAATCAAAAACAATACATTATTCAGCATTTAATGCAGTTTTTTCTATATTTGTTTAAAGACAAATTGAAAATCACAGCTTCCAAATTCTTCTGCAAATTGCCATATATATAAAAATTTTGCGTTTGAAGAGGTAGGTAGCATGGCGTGAAATTTTTACGATTTTATTTTTCATATTTTTACCCTATTTAATTAATTTTGTTTATCACTGTGTTAACCATATTTATTTTTCTACTTCTTTTATCACACAAATAAACTCTATCAACTTTATCAATTTATCAACTTCTCAATTGCAAATGTCAAAATACAAATTACCTTACCCTACTATGGCAATTTTGCTTCCTTGATGTTGGCGGCAATTTTGCTTCCTTGATGTTGGCAGCAACTTGTGTTCTCTTTCCCACATTAGGGTTTTTATCCAAAAATATTTACCCCCTAAGCTTAATAGCGTGAAAATATGTAGCCTAAAGCGTGACGTAAGTGTACGGCTTTTTATTTAAAAAAAGTATTATTCAAAAATATGCTGTAATTGCTCAGATCTTCGGCAGATCTTCGGCAACAAAGTGTGTATTTACGCTTTATTATAATAGTATAGATAGTGTAGATAGATATAATAGATATATAGATATAGATAGATAAATAAAAAATAAATATAAAAACATATAATATACATATAGTATAGAGTATAGATAGTATAGAAGTAGATGGGGTAATTCTTCAGATTATTTTTTATTCTTATTAACTTGAAATCTAGAAAAGAAAACATAATATTTTGTACCTTGCACTTACTATTTACAATCATTATGTTTTATCTAGGAGAATTAAATGTTTTTTTTTTGGCATTACAGGAGGGAGTTAAATATTACGTTCTAATGTTTTCTTTTTCCTTAAGTAAATAAAAACAATATCAAAACTAAAATAAATAGTTTTACAGCACAAAAACTGAATAAACATTCACTTAAAAAGCTATTTCTCTACTACATTTTAATACTACATACAAACGTTTTATTTAAACAATAAACAACAGAGTACTCTGAATTTAAATAATTTACCTTTTTACTTGAAGAAGTATCCGGTGCTATAGTGTATTATTTTTATACAGTCTTGTAAAACTGCGCATGTATTAACAAACTTTGAGGTTACGTTGTTACATATTGTCATTTACGTTTTTAGTAGAATCCGCGATTTGTACGTTGATTTACTAACTTCATGAGACTCGTTATCCACCTGCAATACAATATAAATGATTAACTAAAACTAAAGTTTTTTTTGTAATATTGCAATAGAAAAATAACTAAAACTAAAGTTTTTTTTTTTTTGGAATATTGCAATAGAAAATTTTACATACACAGTTACGTCTTGCAAAAATTTGTAAACATACAAACAAATAAAAAAGAATGCATTATTCAGCAATAACATAAAATGTAAAATTAATAAAACACTTACCACCGATGTGAGTCAGAAAGATTTCATCAGGTAATATCGGGTAATTTGACATTTTGTTGTAGGCGTGGTACTCAGGTATTTCAACAAAATAATTGTTTTAATAGTTGGCGTACTTGTAATCCTCAATATCACAATCCGTATTTCCACGGAATAATTATAGATCGTAACGATATGTTTCGATTAAGATATTGAATTGACGTCTACATTGTATTGACGTCTACCAAGCACATGATCGCGTGCGCATTCCGTCGCGACTCAAATCGAACTGACTCACGAACTCACGAATGACAAAATGGCCGCCCCACCAGTGCTCGGTGTTGCCATGGGCATAGAGTAAGCCTACATATTTAACATTGCATTTCAATTCGACAACTTACAAATTCTTCTGCAAAAATTCCATAGATTATAAAAATTCTGCGTTTGAACTGTGGTAGCATTGCGTGAAACGATTACGGTTTTACTTTTTTTTTTTTTTTTTGGAATATTGCAATAGAAAATTTTACATACACAGTTACGTCTTGCAAAAATTTGTAAACATACAAACAAATAAAAAAGAATGCATTATTCAGCAATAACATAAAATGTAAAATTAATAAAACACTTACCACCGTTGTGAATCAGAAAGATTTCATCAGGTAATATCGGGTAATTTGACATTTTGTTGTAGGCGTGGTACTCAGGTATTTCAACAAAATAATTGTTTTAATAGTTGGCGTACTTGTAATCCTCAATATCACAATCCGTATTTCCACGGAATAATTATAGATCGTAACGATATGTTTCGATTAAGATATTGAATTGACGTCTACATTGTATTGACGTCTACCAAGCACATGATCGCGTGCGCACTCCGTCGCGACTCAAATCGAACTGACTCACGAATGACAAAATGGCCGCCCCACCAGTGCTCGGTGTTGCCATGGGCATAGAGTAAGCCTACATATTTAACATTGCATTTCAATTCGACAACTTACAAATTCTTCTGCAAAAATTCCATAGATTATAAAAATTCTGCGTTTGAACTGTGGTAGCATTGCGTGAAACGATTACGGTTTTACTTTTTTTTTTTTACTCTTTTTAATTAAATTTGTTCATATTATCACTGTGTTAACTATATTTATTTTTAACTTCTTTTATCACACAAATCAATTTTATTTTTAACTTCTTTTATCACACAAATCAATTTTATTTTATTGTTTACATTTATCAAATTCTCAATTGCAAATGTCAAAATACCAATTACCTTACTATGGCAATCTTGCTTCTTGTTGTTGTCTCTTTCCCACATTAGGGTTTTTATTAAAATATTTACCCCCTAAGTTTAATGGCGTGAAAATATATAGCCTAAAGCCTGACGTAAGTGTAGGGCTTTTTATTAAAAAAAGAATTATTCAAAAATATGCTGTAATTGCTGAGATCTTAGGCAACAAAGAAGTGTGTGTTTACGCTTTATTATAATAGTATAGAAGTATAGAATAGCCTAAAGCCTGACGTAAGTGTAGGGCTTTTTATTAAAAAAAGAATTATTCAAAAATTTGCTGTTATTGCTGAGATCTTAGGCAACAAAGAAGTGTGTGTTTACGCTTTATTATAATAGTATAGATTTACCCCCTAAGTTTAATGGCGTGAAAATATATAGCCTAAAGCCTGACGTAAGTGTAGGGCTTTTTATTAAAAAAAGAATTATTCAAAAATATGCTGTAATTGCTGAGATCTTAGGCAACAAAGAAGTGTGTGTTTACGCTTTATTATAATAGTATAGATAATTATAATAGTATAGAAGTATAGAATAGCCTAAAGCATGACGTAAGTGTAGGGCTTTTTATTAAAAAAAGAATTATTCAAAAATATGCTGTAATTGCTGAGATCTTAGGCAACAAAGAAGTGTGTGTTTACGCTTTATTATAATAGTATAGAAGTATAGATATAGATAGTATAGATAATTATAATAGTATAGAAGTATAGAATAGCCTAAAGCCTGACTAAGTGTAGGGCTTTTTATTAAAAAAAGAATTATTCAAAAATATGCTGTAATTGCTGAGATCTTAGGCAACAAAGAAGTGTGTGTTTACGCTTTATTATAATAGTATAGATTTACCCCCTAAGTTTAATGGCGTGAAAATATATAGCCTAAAGCCTGACGTAAGTGTAGGGCTTTTTATTAAAAAAAGAATTATTCAAAAAAAAGAATTATTCAAAAATATGCTGTAATTGCTGAGATCTTAGGCAACAAAGAAGTGTGTGTTTACGCTTTATTATAATAGTATAGATAATTATAATAGTATAGATAATTATAATAGTATAGAAGTATAGAATAGCCTAAAGCCTGACGTAAGTGTAGGGCTTTTTATTAAAAAAAGAATTATTCAAAAATATGCTGTAATTGCTGAGATCTTAGGCAACAAAGAAGAGTGTGTCTAAAGTTTTTTTTGTAATATTGCAATAGAAAATTTTAGATACACAGATACGTCTTGCAAAAATTTGTAAACATACATACAAATAAAAAAGAATTATTCAAAAATATGCTGTAATTGCTGAGATCTTAGGCAACAAAGAAGTGTGTGTTTACGCTTTATTATAATAGTATAGAAGTATAGAATAGCCTAAAGCCTGACGTAAGTGTAGGGCTTTTTATTAAAAAGAGAATTATTCAAAAATATGCTGTAATTGCTGAGATCTTAGGCAACGAAGAAGTGTGTGTTTACGCTTTATTATAATAGTATAGAAGTATAGAATAGCCTAAAGCCTGACGTAAGTGTAGGGCTTTTTATTAAAAAAAGAATGCATTATTCAGCAATAACATAAAATGTAAAATTAATAAAACACTTACCACCGATGTGAGTCGGAAAGATTTCATCAGGTAATATCGGGTAATTTGACATTTTGTTGTAGGCGCGGTACTCAGGTATTTCACTCTCAATATCACAATCCGTATTTCCACGGAATAATTATAGATCGTAACGATATGTTTCGATTAAGATATTGAATTGACGTCTACCAAGCACATGATCGCGTGCGCACTCCGTCGCGACTCAAATCGAACTGACTCACGAATGACAAAATGGCCGCCCCACCAGTGCTCGGTGTTGCCATGGGCATAGAGTAAGCCTACATATTTAACATTGCATTTCAATTCGACAACTTACAAATTCTTCTGCAAAAATGCCATCTATACTATTATAATAAAGCGTAAACACACACTTCTTTGTTGCCTAAGATCTCAGCAATTACAGCATATTTTTGAATAATTCTTTTTTTAATAAAAAGCCCTACACTTACGTCAGGCTTTAGGCTATATATTTTCACGCCATTAAACTTAGGGGGTAAATATTTTAATAAAAACCCTAATGTGGGTAAGAGACAACAACACGAAGCAAGATTGCCATAGTAAGGTAATTGGTATTTTGACATTTGCAATTGAGAATTTGATAAATGTAAACAATAAAATAAAATTGATTTGTGTGATAAAAGAAGTTAAAAATAAATATAGTTAACACAGTGATAATATGAACAAATTTAATTAAAAAGAGTAAAAAAAAAAAAAAAAAAAAAAAAAAAAAAAAAAAAAAAAAAAAAAAAAAAAAAAAAAAAAAAAAAAAAAAAAAAAAAAAAAAAAAAAAAAAAAAAAAAAAAAAAAAAAAAAAAAAAAAAAAAAAAAAAAAAAAAAAAAAAAAAAAAAAAAAAAAAAAAAAAAAAAAAAAAAAAAAAAAAAAAAAAAAAAAAAAAAAAAAAAAAAAAAAAAAAAAAAAAAAAAAAAAAAAAAAAAAAAAAAACTTTAGTTTTAGTTTATCTATACTATTATAATAAAGCGTAAACACACACTTCTTTGTTGCCTAAGATCTCAGCAATTACAGCATATTTTTGAATAATTCTTTTTTTAATAAAAACCCTAATGTGGGAAAGAGAACACAAGTTGCTGCCAACATCAAGGAAGAAAAGTTGCCATAGTAGGGTAAGGTAATTTGTATTTTGACATTTGCAATTGAGAATTTGATAAATGTAAACAATAAAATAAAATTGATTTGTGTGATAAAAGAAGTAGAAAAATAAATATAGTTAACACAGTGATAAACAAAATTAATTAAATAGGGTAAAAATATGAAAAATAAAATCGTAAAAATTTCACGCCATGCTACCTACCTCTTCAAACGCAAAATTTTTATAATCTATGGCATTTTTGCAGAAGAATTTGGAAGCTGTGATTTTCAATTTGTCTTTAAACAAATATAGAAAAAACTGCATTAAATGCTGAATAATGTATTGTTTTTGATTTACTAGAAGTTTACAAATTGCAAGACGTAACTGTGTATCTAAAATTTTCTATTGCAATATTACAAAAAAACTTTAGTTTTAGTTTATCTATACTATTATAATAAAGCGTAAACACACACTTCTTTGTTGCCTAAGATCTCAGCAATTACAGCATATTTTTGAATAATTCTTTTTTTAATAAAAAGCCCTACACTTACGTCAGGCTTTAGGCTATATTTCACGCCATTAAGCTTAGGGGGTAAATATTTTTGGATAAAAACCCTAATGTGGGAAAGAGAACACAAGTTGCTGCCAACATCAAGGAAGCAAAATTGCCGCCAACATCAAGGAAGAAAAATTGCCATAGTAGGGTAAGGTAATTTGTATTTTGACATTTGCAATTGAGAAGTTGATAAATTGATAAAGTTAATAGAGTTTATTTGTGTGATAAAAGAAGTAGAAAAATAAATATGGTTAACACAGTGATAAACAAAATTAATTAAATAGGGTAAAAATATGAAAAATAAAATCGTAAAAATTTCACGCCATGCTACCTACCTCTTCAAACGCAAAATTTTTATATATATGGCAATTTGCAGAAGAATTTGGAAGCTGTGATTTTCAATTTGTCTTTAAACAAATATAGAAAAAACTGCATTAAATGCTGAATAATGTATTGTTTTTGATTTACTAGAAGTTTACAAATTGCAAGACGTAACTGTATAAATGACTAAAAGTTTCTTATGCGATATTCTGTAACATACGTAGTGTAATTATTTACGTTCAATTACAGGTTATCTTCCTATGGACTTATTAAAACAACCTGTTTTATGTTTAATTCTTCCTTTTGTTCTGGAAATAAATGGGAACTTGCAAGTGAAATATGGTCAAATATCAAAAAACTAAACTTAATGCAAGCATGACTTACAATGTAACAAATATTTAATTTTTAATAGAATTTGGAGTTTAAAACTTATCATTTAAAACACTGTTACATATTGTCATTTCAGTATTTTGGTTGATACAGATTAAAATTATTTTTTTGTTGACAGCATGCTAATAATGCTTCGGACATACTGCACATACTGAATTTTGAAAAAGTAATTTTTTTTTTTTAAAGAAATGATATACAAAGTGAATTAACTATAAATATATTTATGTGATTTAATAAAATAAAATAAATTTATATTGTGTGTTTGTATTTAGTATTGATGCTTTATGTGCTATATGTATATGGTTTCTTAAATATTTTCAGACATAAAATATTTTATGATATAATAAACAAATAAATCAAAATTAATAACACAAATTGCAAAGAACAGTGTGTTTTATTTTAACCTTTTCCCACACACTACTATACATATATTCGCCTGAAATTTATAACTATATGTTGCTCTTTCAAGATCTGGTTGTAATGATCATAATACATACTAATACCTCAAGGAAATTTAACAAAAAATATTGTTTATTCCGAAGTACTTTAAACTGACTATTTCTATTTCATTTTTGATCAATAATAAAATAGTACTTATATCCATGTTACGTGTATAAATCAATGTTAAAACTATTTTACATCACACTAATAACTAAATGATACTATGATAATATTAACAGTTCAACGAAATATTAACTAAGAACTCAATCTTAACTAAATGACGCGGACGAGGCCACACGGGAACAGCTATGTATAATAAAATTTTCTTAACAGTGTTTAAATTGGACAAATAATTTAGCAGATATCACAAACACAAACAATAAGAGTAACCGAAAAATCAGCTCAGAAATTTCTAATCTTGCATCGGTAGATTTCTGTTATCGCGTAGATTACTACTAAGTTAATACTTTAGGTAATAGGTTGAAAAAAGTTTTGAACTTTTCAATTTCACGCGGACGAAGTCGCGGGCAAAAGCTAGTAGATTATAAAAATTCTGCGTTTGAACTGTGGTAGCATTGCGTGAAACGATTACGGGCTTACTTTTTTTTTACTCTTTTTAATTAAATTTGTTCATATTATCACTGTGTTAACTATATTTATTTTTAACTTCTTTTATCACACAAATCAATTTTATTTTATTGTTTACATTTATCAAATTCTCAATTGCAAATGTTTGACATTACCAATATACATTATAATATACCAATTACCTTACTATGGCAATCTTGCTTCCTGTTGTTGTCTCTTTCCCACATTAGGGTTTTTATTAAAATATTTACCCCCTAAGTTTAAAGGCGTGAAAATATATAGCCTAAAGCCTGACGTAAGTGTAGGACTTTTTATTAAAAAAAGAATTATTCAAAAATATGCTGTAATTGCTGAGATCTTAGGCAACAAAGAAGTGTGTGTTTACGCTTTATTATAATAGTATAGAAGTATAGATAGTATAGAAGTATAGATACACTCATTCATCATTATATTAGAAATTAGGAGTTTTCAACTTGTTGGCAATGCAAACCATCGACGCCTCCAGACGCTTTAATTGTGCTTTGAAGTGAGCTTTTCGACGTAAACACGAGAAAGTCTTTGATCTATGCGTTATTGTGTATCATCTACATATTTCGCGCATACCGCATAATTATATTAAAATATGTTCATCATATTGTAACTTTCGTCACATATTATAATAATTGAAAATCACGGTTCACCCCACGCTATATGGACAACTGTAGGTACAGACTAGTAGAAGAGCGTCGGTGGCTCCGGGGTTTGAGCACTTGACTTGTAATCTACAGGTCTTGGGGTCGAATCCCGCCGTGTACCAATGTGATTTTCGATTTTTCGAATTTTACATGTCCATAATTTACCCGACGTTCTTACGGTGAAGGAAAACATCGTGATGCAACCTGCTGATATCAGTGAAGACATTCAAAGATATGTGTGAAGTCAAACAACCCGCAGTGGGCCAGCATGGTTGACTATGGCCTAGTCACCCCCTTGTTTGGGTAGGCTCCGAGCGCCTCAGTGGGGACGTATAGTGAGCTGGCGACGACGACTGACTACTTTCAGACCCGTCAAAGGTCCTTCTTAAAGGGTGTGTTTTTTAAATGGCAATGTTCGCGTCGTGCCGGGCATAGCCAGGCACATTTAAATAACTCACCCTGAACAAGAATCCACGGCTGGTCTGAAACTGTCGGTACACCCCGAATATATAACGTTCCAGGCGTAATTTCCAATTAACATCATATTGTAATAGATAAATAGAGTACAAAGCTTTGTCATGTTAATTATTTATTTGGTTGCTAATAACACATTATCAAATTAACTTGAAACCTTGTACATATGTATAATATATCGTTAGATTGTTAACTCTTAGCATAAGTGTCTGTCAAAAACATTTAAGAAATATATAGACTAGGCATAGTGAACAAAATTTGTTCACCCTTTCTGAAAGGTTGTCAAGTTTAGTACACTTCGTGTCCTTATATCGCCACGTAATAAAAACATTTTACGAAATTATAAGCCAATTGAAGTGAAGTGTCATCTTTGCCTACTCTATATATTTTTTAATCTCTTCGTTGGCTTTGTAAAATGTTAGATCGGTATTCTTTACCAAATTCAGACTTTTAGTTAGTAGTCTTTATTATGATTTTTATTTAATTCATAAATTAAGTGAGTTTTTTTTCTTATTTTGCAACTGTCATATTCTATGTCGGCACTTACAAAATAAGAATTTCGACTTCTTATTTTTGAATTTCGAAAACTTGTCTAAAAAAAACTTATCTGTTTTTAATTCTTTTTAAAACGTTTTTGGTTGGAATGTGACGAATTTCTTGATGTCAGCCGCTGCGAACGCGTCATCGGTTTTGTTTTGGTTGTATAATTGACTATAATTATTGTTTTTTCATATAAGTTTGAAATTACATTTAATTGGATTTTAATCGACGTCTTTTATTGTTTTCCTTATTTTGTATAGAAATAAATCAAGTTCACCGTCACAGGTTATTCTGTCTGTAGGTTTTTATTAGCGACTTCTATTGTTTTTAAATAAAAGTGTTAAACAAATTTAACTAATATCCTAAATAAAAAATGTCTGATTGTAACACCTCAATATTTTAAATAGACGATTTTTTACCATCATAATGAAAAATAATAACATCATAATGAAACCAGAAAATAATGAAATAAAACGAAAATAGTTTTTACTATTATACTTTAAATATAATGTATTTTACATATACTCGTACATTAATAATACTAAATAGAGAACATTATTATTATAATAAATAGAGAAATAGGTGTAGATACAAAACGTGGTTTCTTGACAAGAATATTACATGTAACCATTTCAATCATAGGCAATAGTACGGAGCATTATGAAATAAGAAAAAGATGTCTTTATTATCTGTAAAAACAACAATATTTTATTAAATACGAGATATTATTGAATGTTTTTAATTAAATACCTTCTATCATGCCCCCAGACTAAGGGGCAGAGATTATGGTAGCTACATTATCACTTTAACGTAATAACTCGTGGACGAAGTCGCGAGAAAAAGTTAGTATAAGATTTTCACTTACCGTTACCATAGTCTGGGCTCCAATAGGCACCATATCTAGAGCTCTCAAGTTGAAAGGGATTTGAACATTCTGAAGAAAAAAAAGAATAATCTTCTGGTTTTCTACATTCATATTTTCCCATGGCAAATTATAAACTGCATCGACGATTTTTTCATTCTATAAAAATCAAAATTGGAATCAATAATAGAAACTGGGTTTATATTTAATTCAAGGAAATAAGAATAGTTATGTAAAGTAGATTCATATTCAAATGTATAATGATTTATCTATACTCTATGCTAATATAAACAAGCGTAAACACACACTATTTCGCGGTGTAGGATGTCAGCAATCACAGCATATTATTGAATAAATATTTCTTTTATAAAAAGCCATACACTCACGACACGCTTTAGGCTATATATTTTCACGCTATTAAACTTACGGGGTAAAATTCGACAAAAACCCTCATGTGGGAAAGGGACCTTAAACTACAAGCTGCCAACATTAAGGAATCAAGGTTATTATTGTAACGGTAATTTTGACATTTGCAATTGAGAATTTGATAAATTAAACAATAAAATAAAGTTTTTATAATTTCATGCGTATGAAGCCGCACGGGAACAATGTAATGATAATCGTAGCCAATAAGGATTTTGATAATTTATTCCCTAAAATCAATAAAATGATCATCGAGATTGATTGAGGTTGAAAACAGAGTACACGAGTTATTTAGTCGCCTTCTAAACAATAGATCATGCTTTTCGTTAGTCGTTACGATCTTGAAATGTATCCCATTTTTGAATGTTAAATGTTAATTAAAAACCGGAAATAAGCAGCTTTTTTTTAGGGCGTTTGGTTCATTAGAATATGTCAGTCCTATAATGCCTTATACAAAAATAAGTAACAAAGAGTTCATATTTACAAATTATTATAAGGCCTTTACTACCATGCTGCGGACTTCGTACACTAGATCCGTAAAAATATGCAGTTTTTGCTTCGATTTGAATTCGGTTCGAGATCAAATATTGATTTTGAGTGTAAATTAACTATTAATTATTAATAGGAGCTAAATTGACTTGCCATTGACGACATGATTTCGTACACAATGGAAATCTGTATTAATTGTTGAAATATAACAAGCGTTAGTATTCCATATTTTCCCAATGCTTCTGTGTCCTAAAATAATTTGAAAATAATTAAAATGAATAAGTAGTTAAAGAACTTTTTAAAAAGGATATTAATTACCAATTTGCAAATTTCACATAAAACAATGCATTCGCTTATTTGCTGGAATAAATAATAAAGGCACATCGTCGGTCCAAAAACTTTTACTGTTTTTGATAGAAAACTGAAAATATAGTAAATCGATTAGTACATGTTAAATATCTGGAACTTCCTTTTTTTTAATTTTAACTTTTTACTTTACACTCTATTTATGATATATCTCGATTAAATTTTCATTTTTTTAATTCAAATTTCTTGTGAATGAGTTTATATTGTTCTAATATTATAAATTAACTGTTAGGTATAAATTTCCATGAATATGTTTTTTAAGTATGCTTTTATATTTGTTTTGTCTACGACATTGTTCAGATATTTCTGAGAAAGCGTAAGCTTCAAACAATTTCTATTCTTCTAGAAATACCAGCATTTTCATATATTCGAGCTTTTCTTATTATCATATATATGGAAACTAATTTGGTTTAGAAAATAATACGTACTCTGTTGCCATTCTATGTTGGTCCATGTATTTTATAAGCAGATTTTTTACAGCTATCGATTCTTCTTCGTTATATGAGATATTTTGATTGATTATTGGTTTTGGAAAATTTATCAAGTTATTTTCTAGAATTTTAAAATGGCCCCAAAGATGGATAGCAATTAGGGATATAAACAATTCATTTATACACATAACAAATGTATTAACAAAACTAACAAAAAAATTGATAAGAAAAACCAAAAAGTAAGCTTTTAAATTTTCCTGACTATCAAATGGCAAATCATAGTAAATTGAAAGTTCAATATCTATTGTCACATTTGGAGATACTTTTCCTTCCAATAATCCAGCTTTTATATTGTTATATAATGGCGTGATATTAAATAAGATAATGCCAAAGTACATTTGCACGTGCAAAAATACAGTGAAGTAAAGCGACGCTTTGTGAATTTTGTTATGCATCTGAAAAACGTTATTTTTATTAATAACATCTCGACATTTCTTCAACTTCTCTGCGTTTTAAGATGAAGATATCGTTATGCAACCTGCACATATCAGACATGAGATTCAAAGATGTTAAGTCAGTACATCTGCACTAGGCCAGTGTGATTGACTAAGCCCTTGTTACCCTTAACTTAGGATAGGCTCAGAGCCCCACAATGGAGACTTAAAATGTGATAATGTTTGTGTTTATTACGACTTTCCTTTCTTGTTAATTCGGCTGACATTTGCCCTATTTGACCGACTTCCCAAAAGAAGGTACTCAATTCGTCTGTATGTTTTTTTTTTATGTGTGTTACGGCATAGCTCCGCCGCTAATGGACCGATTTTCATAATTATTTTTTTATCCGAAAGGTAATGCTTGCAGGTGGGTCCCATTTTTTTGTTTGATTTTTTTTATCTGTAAACTCATTGCCACATATAATTACGTAATTTCATATCACCGTAAATGGAACTGCAACGAGTTTCACGGATGTTGTGATGTTTGTGAGCGGTTGCGATCACATTAGACGACATATTGTATCTTACTAATATTATAAATGCGAAAGTTTGGATGTTTGTTAGAGTTTGTAGCCTAAATGGCTGAACGGATCTCGATGTAATTTGAGATAGGTGTAGAGGATTGGAAGAACACATAGGCTACTTACTTTTTTTTTTTACTTCCACGCAAACGGAGTCGAGGGCGAAACCACGTTTGTTATATTTTAACGTGAAGAAGTTTCGTAAGAAATCTTCCTTCATTCCTATATATAGTCAACTTTTATAGGAAAATCATGAAATATTAATAATTTATACAAACTTTCTTAGAATATTCTGATTCGTCTTTGTAATGAAAAACATGAATATTTTCAATGAAATCAATTATAAGTTGGCGGTAACGCTTAGCCCATGGTAATGTTAATCGAAACTGAAAAACAAGATAATTTTAAATGATTCATCCGTCTGTATTTAAGAGGTATAAATAATTCAAAATACTTCATCATACTAATATTATAAATGCGAAAGTTTAGATGGATGGATGGATGTATGTTTGTTAGAGTTTGTAGCCTAAACGGCTGAACGGATTTCGATGAAATTTGGTATAGATGTAGAGGATAGTCTGGAAGAACACATAGGCTATTCACTTTTGTTTTTTTTAAACCACGTGGACGGAGTCGCGGGCGAAAGCTAGTAAAATATAAATTTCTTACCAAACTATTGAACGTAATAAGTACCGTAATATACGTGTGGCCCAATATCAAAAAACTCAAAACTCCAACATTATTTTTTATATAAATCACCTCTGCAAAACATACAAAAAATATAACGCAAAATAAGAATTTGTTGTTTGTCAGAGGAACTGGATTTTTGCTTTTCATATCACGATGGGGCCAACAATCGACTAAGCTAAAAGTAAACCGGACTAGTTTCATATAGCTCAGATCTAACGATGCCATATTAAAATCTCATAAAATAGAATTATATTCAATAATCGTAAGAACAGAGATCTCTCTACTTATTGCCGATATAATTTGTCAGTTGCAACGACTGAATAAAGAATGGTTTCCATTGATTTAACTTATGCTCTTATATACCCATTACTTAATGTAGATAATCGCAATATCTAATTAAATATAATTTTTCATATTACTAGTCTTCAAGAATAATTCGAAACAAAATTACCCAATGACCTTTGTCTATGATAATTATTGGCTGTAAAAATGTTCTGGGAATAGGCAGATGTTACAATAAAGCTTAAACCAACTACAGTATAATGATGGAAAATTAAAAATTTACAGCTGTTCATGATTCTTAAAGCATTTGTATAAGGATTTTTTTATTCCAAGAACTCGTAAAATACATTTTAAAAGAATATATGGAAGCAAAGAATGCAATTTAACAAAAGTTTCGTAATCTAAATAATACAGCCAGTTCATCTACTTGCCCTTATCCTATGGAGGGTCGGCACACTGAGCACACTAACTGAGTAAAAATATAAACATTACGAACTAATAAACTTGTAAACTATAATGTTTGCAACCTAAAATGTTAAAAATAAATTATTTTTATTTCTGAATATTCTTAGATATTCGATATTATAATCATCATCAACTTGCCCTTATCCCTACGGAGAGTCTACACAGTATGTGCTGCTCTTCCATACATTTCTATCAGCCGTCATATCTGAATCCACTCCCTTCTTAAGCATATCCCCTTTCACACAATCCATCCATACTTTCATCCACATTCATTCTTAACACTTTCTGGTTTATGTAAATAATACAGCCAGTTACTGGAAAATATTTTTATCGTCGTGTTTTTGTGGAATGGATTCTCCTAAAACGAACCCAGGAAATACCTACTCTATTTATATTTAGTGCTTATGTAACTTACCCGACCTTCAATTCCACTTCCACTTTCACTTCCTTCTACAATCAAGCAGTTACTGATATTTTGGCAGTGTTACTTAACAAATTAAATCATACTAATATTAAAAATAGGCATGGGCACGACGACATAGTACAAGAAGTGGGAAAAGACTGGAGGAAACAATAGGGACTGGAAAATATAGGGACTTCTGGAAAAGGTTGGAGGAGGCTTATACCCAGAATGGGATCCAGAAACTGGAATAACAAGGCTTAAAAAAATATTGTAAATGCGATAGTTTAGGTGGATAAAAGGATGGATGGATGTTTGTTAGAAGGATATTGATGAAATTTTGCACAGATGTAGAACATAATCTGGAAGAACACATAAGTTTTTTTTACATCTGCGCTTGCGGAGTCCTGGGTGAAAACTAGTAAATAATCGTTGTAAACACAACTTAGTAAGGAGTATGTTTTAAACTTCGCATTTGTAGTTGTTTTTTTACTTGTGGTGTGAAGCTGCGGTGTTCAGTTAACTTTAGGCAACTCTTTATTAATTCTGAAGTGGCTAAGTCTTTAAACAAAGGTGTAAAAGAAAAGACAGTTTAGAAAATACTACGCCTCATATAATCAAAGTTACACTTTCATTTAACAATGATCACAAATGTTCCAATATGCCATTCCACCGAATTACTATCGCATTCCTTTAAACTATCTTACATTTTTGTAACAATATTTAAAAATAATATATTTACGGAACCATACTATTTATAACTATATTTACTAACTAAAGTCGCAAATATTATTCCTACTATATTTTTTACATTTCTCTATCGATTACAAAACTTTTATATATGTACAAAATACACGTAGATTTATAAATTATATGTAAACTATAATAACCTTATCTACATTTGGTCAAATCTTAATCTACTTTAATACTATATTTTATCTACTTTTATTTTGATAAATAAGCTGTTAGGTATGAATTATTTTTGTCATTTTTGAACTTGATTTATTTGCGTTTTCTGCATACAAATTCATTATAAACTATTTAAACTATATTAGTAATTAATCAACAATAAATTAAGGTAACATAAAGACTAGTTGACTATCACAATAATACATGACATTTGGTAATAAAGTAGATTAAAGGCCGTATACTGAAACGAATCCCAAACACCTTCGCTTCGAAAACGCCGCTTGGAAGATTACTGACGTCAAAATTTTAATGGAGTTTTGAGTTTAAGCGTGACCTTATCATTTAAGACGCTGTTATATATTTGAATAGCGTTTCAGTCTTCGGCCGTAAATCTTTTATGAATTTAACGATAAAACTATAAAATAAATTAAAGTGAAAAGTTACAAGAGTAATTATAAATATTTACTGAGAAAATCGCCATTACAAAACTAACATTGAATAAAGCTGCTCCTTCTAAAAGAACGAAATATAACTTAATTCAGAGATTAAATAAAATACAGTTTTTCAACTTAAATAACTATCAAATCTGTAAATTTGTTTTTCTAAAGTACCTCATCACCAGCTCACTATACGTCCCCACCGAGGGGCTCGGAGCCTACCCCAAGTTAGGGTGACTAGGCCATAGTCAACCACGCTGGCCAAGTGCGGGTTGGTTGACTTCACACATATCTTTGAATTTCTTCGCCGATATGTGCAGGTTGCATCACGATGTTTTCCTTCACCGTAAGAACGTCGGGTAAATTATGTACATATGAAAATTCGAAAAATCGAAAATCACATTGGTACATGGCGGGATTCGAACCCAAGACCTGTAGATTACAAGTCAAGTGCTTAAACCACTGAGCCACCGACGCTCTGCTAAAGTACCTAACTTATGTTATTTCTACGTATTACGCTAATTGGTGTTACAAATAGGCTTATAACAAATAAAATTATAATAACTTAAAGCATTTGCATTTATACACACCGTTTTATTCAATTTTAATATAAATGTCTAGCTATCATTTTCAATCAGTGTATTAATAACTGTGCATTCCTTATCACATTTATTATTTATTAATTGTTAATGTACATTATATTAAATAAAAAAAATGTTATGTTAAATGTCGGTCATCGTCAAGTGCCTAATTTTAGTCCCTTTCCCTTTCCACCCTTTTCTTCAGAGGAAAGGATGGGAAGGAAAAGTGGATTTGACGGTGGAGGAGACGCATAGGAAGGGGAAATGTCCTCTTTATGTGCGTCTTCTCCTCCGTCAATTAAGGGTAGGCAACGCATTTTGCAATTGCGGATGTTTATGGGCAGCGGTCGCTTTCCATTTCGGTGGATTCAGGTGGCCGCTTGCTCGTTTGCCACCATATATTATAAAAAAAAAAGTGCTAATTATCCCCATAAAATAGTTAATTTAATAGTTAAGTTTGGCGTATGAGTGTAGTATAATAACAATAATAACAATAAGTGTAGTGATAGTCATAATGCAATACAGTGTTACTAACTTATCTGACCCGGTGAGAGATGCAGTTAATGCAGTGAGTTATATCAGAATATGTGTAAATCAACATAGGCGTAGTTAATGAGACAAGTTTTAAGACAGCGACAATAAGATAAGATTCTTATGTTACTGTGACATACATAGATGGCGCTCTTCTTCTTTGTCGTTTGAGTCTTTACAGATTCGTCGTGGTTATCACGTATCAGTGACCCGCTTCACAAGCCGCCGCCACTCCTCCCTGTACGCTGCTTTTTTCGCACATTGATGCGCTGAGATGGCGCTAGTGAGTTACAAATCTAAAAAGTTTTCGGACCCGGTGAGTCAAACAAAATTATGAACTCGCGTCCTGCATATATCAAAAGTGTAACAAGATTCTTTTCTTACAGTTAATATCTTTTCATTACTTTATTTTATAACATTTTCTTTGCCCTAATGGAGTTATAGGCCTATAAGGATCATATAGCAGTTGGCAATTTTGTAAACTAATAATGTCACCTTGAAAGCGTAATGCGCTGGTAAACGTCGCCGTTTTTATGATTTGAAAAAAAAAACAGCATATACTTTTGTTTTGTTTTTAACATGGGAGAATTTTGCAAGATCTTTCTGATAAGTCTAAAAACTACCAGGCGCCCCGCTGTCAATGTCAAAAAATTGCAATAAGATCTTTGTAGGTCTATAACACATTTTCTGACAGAACTAAGATAAACAGACCTCTCACCTTGCCAGATATGTTTGTCGGTATAGTGTCGTATAGACTTGGCATTGCAACGTATGCTGGATTCATCTAATATTAGTAAAACAAAGATTAAATTATTTTATAAGTAATCTACGCATATCATGGGCGGCAAGCTTTTATACTACAGAGTAACTTAAGCTTACTGTAACTTAAATTGACAATGCTGCACTTAGTATGCTTGCATTTCTAAATCATTGCATATTTTGGTATATAAGTAAGATATTATGATTTAACATGACATAAATATTACCTTAGTTTAAAGATATTTTATTTTAAACAGACTTATTTTAGGGGTGGCAATAAAGTCACCCGTGTTTGGTTCGAATTATAGTCGCTACAACATAATAAGATCGATTAAATAGGAATCAAACTATAAAACTCGCAAAGGGCTATACTAGTGTATTTTATAGTTAAAATAACAAAAAAAGACAAGTCCATATTTTCATTTAAATATAAATAAAAAATTATAAACGATTCCAATAAAAATGTAAGGAAAAAGTGAATTTATATGTTGTGTTGTGAATGAAATATTTGGAAATGAGAAGGGATGAATCGCATGTAACAAGAAGGACGTTAGTTATGAATGTTAGGTACACCGGTAGAGGTAGACCTAGAAAGAGATGGATGGATTGCGTGAAAGGTGACATGATCAAGAAGGGAGTGATGACTGAGATGAAGGATGATAGAGTTATTTGGAGGACGAAAACCCGGTGCGCCGACCCTACGGGGGTAGAATATGGCAGGGGAGATGATGATGATGATGATTTTTGTAGAAATATTTACGCGTTTCCCTGAACATTTTTCAGTAGTTAGTAAGTAGTCATTAATGTCGATAGCTTATTGTGATGTACCGACTTGATCATATAATTTAGAGTTTTAAATGTTTTTAGATTATACAAAAAATGTTAAAAATAAATACATTGATCCCCTCTCCCTTCCTCTTACATACTGTAAATCTTAAATCTACATATTGAATATTAAAATCGCAAATATTACTTTACCTAATTACATATACACAAGTTTATAGTAATAAATCAGAATATTCGAAATTTTCGTAGTGTTTTAGGCACTATTTAGACAGCCATCAATCCTTATTATCTATACAAAGCTTTCTTAATTTATCATACAAACTACATTTTAACAGGCAGGTAACAATTTGATTCTACTACTCGTGCGTTAAAGCTTTGCCGGTGGCCTCACGTCACGCGTTAACTGCCGGTACTGAGCATAAGCTCGAGACGCAGTTGATATTAGTGCGAGGAAGAGTCATCGGCAAACCTTCTGCACGGCTTTCTATTACATCTATTAATGAGTATACGTCACCGTAAAATTGCAAACATGGATTTTAATGCCACTATAAAAAATGTAGACAATTTAAAAAAAAGATAATGAGCGTACCATTTTCAATTTTGCATATCTTCATATTTAAATTGTAAACTGATCTTGTATTATGGTAAATTAAACTTTCATTTGAATATAAGTAATTACAAATTCTTAACTTTTTATGGCCATAAGAGTAATACGAAAATAATAAAAAAATATTAGCTTAGTTGTTTTTACTATAGTTTATAATATCACTAGTAAGATTATAATCTGCCGTTATTTACAACTTTACGGTGGCACAATGCTGAGTATCGTAAAAAATTGTGATGTGGTGTTGTTTAAAGTATTTATTACCACTCAGAGTCATTATATGGTCAGTAAGAGCGTTACTCAGGGTAGATTTGGTACAGAATCAATTTAGATTTATTGAAAATTCCACACTAATGTTGCTTATTAACCATTAAATGACTGAGTGTGGCAATTTTTTAATACTAAAGCTGTCATACTCATAACATGTTTTGGATACGATATTTTGTATTCTTATAATATAAATATCATGAATTTTCCTCTATAATAAATCATTTTCTTTATTTTTGTGTAATCTGTTTAGCTTTCACGTGAGATTTTGTACAAAAATAGTGTACAAAAATTACATTGTTACAAGATGGCATATTTTAAGTGTACATTTTAATATTACAGAATGTTTTTTTAATATTTTCGAAACAGAACTTCATATGAAAGCTATCAGTAGTCACATTACAATAATCATTCTTTGAATTCGCATTGCCAAAACCTGTACATGTTTTTGTCAATGCAAACTTCAAGTCAAGTTTCATAGTCCATCAGTACATAGTCTTAATGTGTATAACATTTTCAGTGTGCGATGTAGTAAAGCGAATATAAACAATGCGTTGTTATAATAAGTGAACGTTGATGCTCAAACAATGTATATTTTGCAGTGTATTAAAATATAAAATGAGGACGATACCTAAGATTAATATTAGAATTTAAAATAATATCATCTATATTTTGACAAGGCGTTTCTTGATAAAGCATATCGTTAACTCTTATTAGGTCTTTTCGTTCATCTAATACCTAAACAATACCACTAGAAAACAGTCTGACACTTCCGAAACTTTGGGGAACAGCGAAGGAAACTACGGCTGGCCTTGTCTCACGCTGGCTTCTTCCGTCGGTGAACCGGGAAACTCATTTCACTCTTCCAAAAACTATATTTACTACGATTGATACGAAATTTGTCGTTGCACAAAGTAATAGAACATTTAAACATTAAGAAATAGTAACGGTTAATTAAGCTTGCTTACAGTTTGCATCGTTATACCCTATTGTGAAACAATTTTCCCGATAAACTTACTAATAGTTATGATATAAGAAGGGGATAGGAGCCGAGTTTCGTCGAGTTCAGCAAAGGAGTTCGGAATTGGAGGGCGGTACTCAGCTGGGCAGCTGCGTGCGGGGTGGCGCGGGCGCGGGGCTGGTGGGCGCAAGCTGCGCCGTCGGCGTATGCGCAGCCGTGCTCTCCGGCGCAGAGTGTGCCCGCGCCGACTGGTGGCCGACAGGACTAGGCGGCCACGGGTGCGAAGCTGATGCCAGTGGCCTGAAACCAAAAAAGGAACTTCTTAAATAAATCATTTTATGGTAACCGATAACAGATGCCGAATCTTGGTTGTTTGCGTATATCCTACTCATAAATGCTTGTGTTTAGTATACTATTAATGATAAAATACCTTATAACTTAACAATGGAGTAGTCAAATTCTAAAAAAAATCTTCGGATCCAATTGGTTTATCCTGCTATTAGTAGTATAATCAAAGATTACAATATTAAAGTGTTCATCGTTTACCTGGCATACGGTGTGATCGTTGACGAGGGAGGAGTGGGTACAGCCGCGGTGTCCGGATGTAGATAGTTCCTGCGCTGTTCAGTTCTCTCCCAATGTTGTTGCAAACATCGGGCCATGATGTCTGGTATTGTATTCATCTGCTCCTGAAATTATTAAATAACATATCAACGTCAACATTGACACAATCATAGAAGGCACGTTGTTTTCTAGCATCAACGTCATCATCTACCTAGCCTTTTCTCTATGAAGGATAAGCGTTGTAGGTGTTACTCTTCCGGACCTTTCTATCAGACGTCATATCTGAATTCTCTCCCTTCCTACTTTTCATACAAATCCTTTATTCGGTCTTCTTCTACCGTTATTATATGCTATTGTGTTACTTAATTTATTATTTACCTGTAAAGAAGTGAGTTTTTCTTCTAAACTAGTTAATCTCTCCTCTATGTTGTCTTGCCGCGTGCTCATGTCGGACACTATCTCGTAGACCGTGTTCTGGGTCTGCAACAGGAAAGGGTCCTACGATCAATCGCTTTGCAGCTCAATACTCACTGTTGGTTCTAATCGTGGCCTTATTGTATTGTTTGTTCTCAAAGTATAGAACTCATTTAATTCTGTATAGTATCAAAATGTGTGTCTGAAGAGAATATGAAATAAATCTCTCGTGTATTATTTTGTTTGTGTTGGACAAAGTGTGTTATTAACTATTTAGATAGTATTGTTCATATCAATGCTATCATTATTTTTGGTTACAATGATACTACATGCAAACAGCAAATGGAAATGAGTTTATTATAAAAAATATCATTAGACTGATTCAGTGGTTCCTCTTATTTATTTAAAATAAATGACTTATATAAACAATCAACATGCACCTGAAATCATAATATTGTAAGCACTCATAAGTATTAATAATATTCATCGAAACTATTTACCTACATCAAGCAATATTTCATTTAAAAGCTGATAAATCCACAAGACTACCCTTGAACCACCAGCGGATATTTCAATTTTTAAAATGATACAATCTGGTCTGGAGGTCACATTAGATTGGATATCTAACTAGGAATATGTTTAAAAGAATCACTAATTACGTCTACTGGGCATCACAATACTTCAAGTGCCTCTACAATAGGAATGAAAGTGTAAATGATAGTAGCATCAGCTAGAATTAAAAGACAAGTATGTTGATTTACCTTTGCCATGTCTGTTATTGTGTTCGCATTGTCCATTAACTTCCTTTGATCCATCTTCACTTTTCGTAACCTGTGATAGTAAAGTAAATTACTAAGTAGATAGGGGGGGGCTATCATCATTGGGTGATGGGAGGGAGGGTGAGGGAGGGTTTAACATCTGACCTCTCCCTACACATGTCGAGCCCCTACCAAGGGGCTCCCCCTAGCCGGGTCGTGGATAAACTAACGTAGATGCCACGGCCCGGTTGGGCGAAGGTGAACACATCGGGGTTTAGTGGGTAGTCCGGCCAAGTAAAGTAAATTAACTGATATGCTAAAAGTAAATTCATTTACAAGTTAGATTTATTTTTATCTGGAAAGTAGCTTAAGACACTATTCTGCAGAATTCAATGTTCTATGATTAGCAGCATACTAAAATATCTTTGATTCACTCTGTCGTGTGGCACTAAGTAGAATAGCTGTCAAAAGATTTTTCTTTAATGTAATATATTGATACTTACGCGTAAATAGCTAGAAGAAACTTTCTCTGGTGTGTTCTGACGCGCCCGGGGTGGACTCTCTTCACGAGCCGCGTGTGCTTGTATATGAGCCAAGTCTCCCTCAACACATTGGCCGCTGCGTTTTTCAGCTGAAATTTTATAAGCACGTTGATGGATATATTGTGTTCATTTTTTTAGTTTTACATGGAAGTTTTTTGTTTAAATATTTTTTGTTAGTGTGTATTTTAGTATAATATTTTCTTATTCTGTTCTAGAGCTTTGTTACTATGTTCTTATATTCATTTTTTTAATTTACGGAGTTAAGTCTAAGATATGTAGCGAGTTGTTACTTTGTTTCTTTTTTATCTTTTGAATAGTATAACAAACTCTACATTATTAGAATTTGTAACGTAACGAATTTGTAACGTTTGTGTGTAACGTGTGCGCCAAGCGTCGAAATATAGTTTTTTTTTAGTTTTTACTAAATGTTATTGTCAAAATTTGGGCCGCTCAATGAAAGCAAATGGTTAGTTTTTATTTCCGTTCGCAGGCTTCCTTACCTTGTCTCGGCCTGCCGTTCAAGAGGCCCTTACCTTTTTTGTGAGTTGAGTTTCCATCATGAAGTTATGAACGTGTTTCTCCGCTCTAGTTAATTCTAACTTTCTCGAGGCAACGGTCACTAACAATGCTGTACATCCTGCCCCCTGTTAATTAGATCAATAACAATTGTGATGAACCGATGCTGATGGAATACTTACTCTTTTAGTAAGTTGTGTATCCATCATGAAGTTATGAACGTGCTTCTCAGCTCTAGTTAACTCTAACTTCCTTGAAACAACCGCGACTAATAACGCAGTGCATCCAGCTCCCTGTTAAGTGAATAACTTAATGTAAAATGTAAGCGATCGTGGGAAGCATTCGATTTTTTACATTCCTCAAATAAATGCGTATTAAAGGCTATTCAACTAAAATTGAAAATTTTATTAAGAGCTATGTGCTACTTAGCCGGATACGGTTATTATATTTTTATTTATGGCAACTCAATTAAATTCATACAAAAAATCAAAAAAGAAAGAAATAGATTATTAAATAGTTACTTACCGAAGTTTACATGTTTATAAAATGCATATTTATTGATAATTTTGATTTTTTGTATCAATCGTCTATTATTCAAATAGCAATTTAAATAATCTAGTTAACTTTAATTCACACACTCAATAGCTTTAATATCTAAATTTTTTATAAGACAATGAAATAAAAGCTTAAATAGTGTTGCCAATTAGTACACAGACGAGATAACATTATATTTACTAAAATTTAGTAATAGGAAGTAACTAATCTCAAATACTTAATATTCACACTCAATAAATGTTTAAAACATATTGTCACCATCGTAACAATCCATCAAGTGCTTTTCAACTAAATAGTGCATCTCATTTTATACAAATTATTTATTCAACATTTTTAACTTAATTTAATATTACACAACCACTAATAAGGTGCAATGACGTTTAACGTTTCTCATGTCAAAAAAACTGGAGGAAAAGTGAGCCATTTTAGATAAAACAATGTATAGTGCAGTCGGTGAAATATTAAGAATGTGAATAGAAAATCTACAAATAGAAAGAAGATTCGAAGCATTCCATACTACAAAATATAAGTCATCTAATAGCTGGCTTTAACAGGGAAATGGACGTTGTTTTTTTCGATATAAACTCACTTCGGAATATTAATTTACTCGTTAGTTTCATTAAAACATTTCATTTATAATAGTAATGTGAATATTTTTCACAAATCAACTTGTGTATTGAAAATAAAAAATATATATACCTCCAAGTATCGTGAAAGCAAAGGCTTTGTATAAAGACATCGATTTGCATACAAATATTTGGTGAAAACATTCATACACATAAACATCCAACACTTAGTAAAATCACCGTCTCTTAGAAGTTGTGTGTTCAATCCAGTGTTGTGTAACGAATGTCAATTCCAGTTAATTGTGTTGACTGACATTATTATTATCTAAAAACCTTAATTTTATTCTTTGTCAATAATTGAAAATCTATAAAATCTGTCAGTCAACACGTATAACATTTTTCAACACAAACTTACCATAATACCGGTGCTTACGGCGATACCTCTGCCACAATATGTATTTGGCACAATGTCTCCGAAACCAACGGAGAGAAATGTAATGGCTATAAGCCACATCGCATTGAGTAGATTAGCGTGTTCTTCGTCGTGAAACCTGAATCGTTAATAAATTGTATCTTTTGACTATTTAAAGCCGTATACGAGTATGTTGTCACAAAGGAATGAATGTTATAGTCAATTGCAATACCCGCTCAGTAACTGTATAAAAAAGGACAGATAACGAAAGAATAACTTTTAATAGAGTTTTCAAAGAGTTTGACTTTGATCTTGATTATCATTAATGAATGAAATGCATAAAATGGCTCACCTTTACCAGCTATATTAACAAAAATAATAGAAAGAATCACAACATTAACGATCTTATATTTACCACGACTAAAATAACAGATAACGAATTTATCAACGTATACAACGGAGAAGAAATGAACGTCCACAATAGCCTTCTAGTTAATACATACCACCATGCCGCAGGTGAGAGTAATGCCGCGGCCGCAGTAAGTGTTGGGGACAATGTCACCGTAGCCAACACAGAGGAAGGTAATAGCAGTCAGCCACATTGAATTTAGCAAATTTGCATGGTCTTCATCGTGGAACCTGAGAGCCAAAATGCCCAACAAGAACCACAAAATAACCGACATTGATAGCATGTTCAAAAGTAGTGAAATTTTCAATTATCATAACAATAATTTTTCAACTTAAAAGGGACAATTTATTTTATAAAATTCGACAATAGATTAAATAAACATGTAGTTGATAAAGCAATTTCTATTCAGAACAGATTAGCTTGAACCTTAGATTTCAAATTTATTACAACACATACTAGATTTTGAAAACAATGTAAACAACGTGCAATCTAAACACTTAATATAATCAAATATACTTTGGCCATGCGCGAACTTTCTTACTGGGTAAACACAGGCTAATAACACAGATAATCAACATTAAAGTGATAGACACGCAGCAAGAAGAAAGAGATACGTAAAGTACAACAGAAAGCCCAGTATACGGGTACAGATGGAAGTATGAAGATGTGTGATGTGACGAGGTGCGGTGAGTGATAAGTAACGGTTGAAATAAACGGTACCAGCCGTTTTATAACCGTGAGCCATTTTGTGCGTAACTACTTTTTGAAAAAGCCAATCTTGTTGATTTGAAGATACTTGTGTTTTCATTTCTTATCCATAATTTAATTTAATAATATTTATTTCATAGTATCAGTGCATCGTTTTTAATTATCTTTTTTTTTTAAATCTGATAACATTTTACAAATAGTCCTCTATTAAAATTAACAGTTTAAAAATGTTTGATAAATGTAGTCAAAGTCAAACTCTTAAATTTATTGTAATAAATGGTCGTGATCAAAGGATACTTTTAATTTGTTTTGTACCAGTAACATCTACTACACGAAAATAAAAACAAAAAATAAACAAGACAACACAGTACTGAAGCGGTTGCATCTGTGGAGGCAGTTAGAAAATAATCACATACAAATACATTTCATATTAACGACATAATTAAATAACCAAAGCTTAGCTAAGAATATTTTACAACGTACTTAAAAGTAGCTTTTACAAATAATAGCAAAAATAATAAAACAACGATATTACAGTTTTTTATTTAAGTAGTCATTTACTAATGTACATTGGTAAATTTCATTGTGTACTTGGTGTGTCTAGCACCGTGTAGATCTTTGTCATATTCTAATAGATCTTTTAGTATGTGTCATGGTGTTTAGTGATATTAAGCACTGATACCAACCTTTCGCACTGTCGCAACGTCCAACTTGCTATTATCCATAGAGACACCATGAACACTAACAATACCGTACCAGGGCAAATTGTCATAAGTGTTTTTAGCACGAACCTGCAAAGCAATATTATAATTGGACATAACTTTGTGAATTTAGAATGTAATTCTTTTTATATTCAGCATTTGACACTTATTTTATTTCTTAGAGCGCGAGCACACCTTGTAACTAAACTATCGCACAACTGTTTAGTCGCGCTTTGATTTTTATGAGCTTATATGGACGCACACTACTGCATTTTTAGTTGTGCGACTAAACAGTTGAATTGGCTGAGAAACAATCTACAATCGCACAACAGATGTGCGATAATTTAGTCAAAGGGGTGCGCTCGCGCATACTTATATCAAAAATGTGGAACTTAAGATGGATGGATGTTTATAACCACGTGTAACTCGAGAACGGCTAAATAGATTTGGATGGAATTTGGTACCGAGATGGATTACAGTATGTTTACTATCAGATTTAAATTTATTTATCAGCTTTATTAAATATCTTACCTAGTATTAAAATTAATTCTATTTAAGGCTCCTATACTTCGTGAAGATGCGTCTGTGAATAATTTGCTATGGAGAAGCATCACCCTACATATAAGGTAGAGACGAAAGAACATCGGCAATGAGAGTGTGACGTCATAAGGGACCTGAAAACAAAGTAATTCATGCGTTAAGAACATTTTTAATAAATAACATTAAATCTTGTTCCAATATATAAATTTTTTTTAATCGTTTTTTTTTAAATCAATTAATCAATATTCAAGATTTTTTTTATTTATTTTTTTTAACATTTATATAACACCAGGATACGACTTTTTTTAATTAAATTTTAGTATTAAAATATGTTTTTTTTCTTAAACATAGAACGTCACAACGTGCTATCAAACCGACATAGGGTTAACACGAGTAAACAAAAGATTTTTTAGCATACGTGCAGGTCAAATCATGGTTTAAACCTGGATCTAAATCTAGATTCTTAAATCTGTTGAAAAAATTAAACATCGCAGTACAGCTGGAATGTAATTTTTGACTTAATACAAAGTTTAATTTATATTGTGTCATATAAAATATGATAAAATGACTAAATAATATACTTAATTTTTTCATCAGAATAAAGTTAAATGAATTATTAAATCTACTAGAAGATGGCATAATTAACTATATTATAGTTAGTTTAAAATAAAAGAAAAACATATTAAAATCGTAATGTTTCAAATTGCTTTTTAACAATAAATATCTTCTAGTTTATTTTACTTTAAAATTCAAACAACATATATTTTCAAACGTTGTAAATCATTGTTAGGTTTTAACAAAATTAATGTGAAGAAACACCAACAAACAAACATAACTCAAGGAAACCATGCGTGACACATTTATTGACATCACTCAAGTCTTTTGGCAATTTTAAATACAGACCTGAATTTGCTTATACATTGTTTCCTATAAAAAATAAAAATTATTTAAAAATAAATAATAATGGTAACATCAGTAAATAGTTAATACTCCGACTAATTGTTTATTGTAACTTTTGACATAATTGTAACTTTTAACAATGGTAGAGCCCGCTTTAACATCTTCGCACGAATGGGTCGGCTCGCCCGGTGAAATACCACGACCACACAGAAGACAGGCGTGAAGTGGGAGCAATTCCGCGTTTCGTCTGATGAGTGTGGTGCCGGAGGCCCAACTTTGGTCCCTTTTCCTTCCCACCCTTTTTCTCATAAGAATAGGATGGGAAGGGAACGTGGATTTGACGGTGGAGGAGACGCATAGGAAGGGGAAATATCCTCTTTATGTGCGTCTCCTCCTCCGTCGATTAAGGGTAGGCAACGCATCCGCTATTGCGAATGTCTATGGGCAGCGGTCGCTTCGCCATTTTGGCGGATTCAGGTGGCCGCTTGCTCGTTTGCCAACTCATGATATAAAAAAAGGCTCAACATTTCTGGACCTAGCACGAAATATTAGTAGAAATAATTCGTAATCTACGAAATTTTTATGAAATTTGTCAGTGTATGTTACAGCTATCAAATACAAATTTTGTTTAACACGTTACAAATAATTTCACGCAATTACGGTGCTAGGCTCCTAATACAAAAAAATGTTAATAGCATAAAATCGATAACTTTTATAAATTGAAACTGGAATTACTACTCTCAGTCAAGAGTTTAACAATATTTTGTTAAAGCTCTCAACTTTCTACATATATAGTATGTTTAAATCTTTCAACTTACAACTTCGACACCTATAACACCTCCTTTGTTGGCTAGTTTGGTTGTCCACGTGAATGTGTACTGGCCTGGGATGGGATGGACTGCACATATCGCGAGTTCTAACGCAATCTGTGCTATCCTCTGCCACGTCATTGCTATCCGCCAATCGTCAGCGCAGTTGTCGATCATGAATAACTGGAAATAAAACAGATTCATATTAACAAGTCGCTAAGGTACACTTCCACGGTTTGCAATTTATCAAAATGTGCGTGAATCTTTATTAATGCGCGTTTCCACGGTTCGTAATTCTGTAGACTCGGAATGTTATTAAAATGGCACCATGAAACAGTGTCATAAGAGCGGGCGCACACCTTTGACTAAACTGTCGTACAACTGTTGTGCGATTGTCGATTGTTTCGCAGTCAATTCAACTGGTTGGTTGCACAGCTAAAAATCGCGTAGTGTGCACACCTCCATATAAGCTCATAGGAATCTAAGCGCAACTAAACAGTTATGCGATAATTTACAAAAGTGTGCGCTCTCTTAGGGTGAAAAAGCAAAAACTTTAATATAGCGTTGGTCGTTCTAAATATTACAACATTACAATTATAAAATGACTGGAGAATGTAACGTATATAAATTTCGATAATCTAATAGCCACAGTATCTTATGTTTCAGAATATATTTGTCTTATTTCAATATCTTTATAGTAAACGTATTTTAGACTGTCGGTGGCTCAGTGGTTTAAGCACTTGATTTGTAATCTACAGGTCTTGGGTTCGAATCCCGCCGCCATGTACCAATATGATTTTCGATTTTTCGAATTTTCATATGTACATAATTTACCCGACGTTCTTACGGTGAAGGAAAACATCGTAATGCAACCTGCACATATCAGCGAAGAAATTCAAAGATACGAGTATGTGTGAAGTCAACCAACCCGCACTTGGCCAGCGTGGTTGACTATGGCCTAGTCACCCTAACTTTAGGGTAGGCTCCGAGCCCCTCGGTGGGGACGTATAGTGAGCTGGTGATGATGATGATGATGAAACGTATTTAGATATCTGGTTATTAATCAATCTTTTTCATTAATATCTACTTATATTATCTTTCTAGTTAAAACGTATAGAGCATATTTTACTTAATGTGATTTTCATTTTATGTAACATTAGTAATTATTTAGTTCACGTCTAATTTTGTATTCATTGCACACAAGTTGAATCGTTGGGGAACTTAGAAATTAGGGCAGCTGAATTAATTTCCAAAACACGCATGGCATATACTTTTTCAAAGTTATGTTCGTACTTCAAATTATCGTTAGGTTGACTGTAACATTAACATACTAATAACTTTAAGCAACAGTTATAACATGATTTTAAAATAACTTTATTATAATACTAGAATTGAAAATTGAACCTTATTTGCACGTATTAGAATGTGTTTAAAACATTTTTATTTCGATAAACATATTCTAGTAACATTTTCGGATATTTCACCTAGCCGAGGTATCATAAAGAGCAAAAAATCATTTATTTATTTTTATACGAGAATAAAAATAAGTGAACTCGTAGAAACATGAATTCAAGTACTTTTTAAATGTTACAAACGAAGGGTATAAAAATCTAAATGACGACACAGTAGCGTGGCTTTATCAAATATTCAGAGCAACGGTTATCCCAGTCCGACTGCAAGCGTTATGAAAAAGTTAATGAATTTTATATAGGATTGTTCTGTTGATTTTGGAAAATTCTCTTTATTCATCAACAGACAATCTCCACTTGTTAAATATAATAGTTAAAATGTTAGAATTTTTAAAATGAATATCCTACTATCATGTATAGTCGGTAATCTATACTATCTATACTTTTATAATAAAGCGTAAACACACACTTCTTTGTTGCCTAAGACGTCAGCAATTACAGCATATTTTTGAATTTTTTTTTTTTAATAAAAAGACCTACACTTGCGTCACGCTTAAGGCTATATATTTTAACGCTATTAAACTTAGGGGGGTAACTATTTTGTATAAAAACCCTAATGTGGGAAAGAGACCATAAATTGCTGCCAACATCAAGGAAGCAAGGTTGTCATCATGTCATGTCATTTTGACATTTGTAATTGATAATTTGACAAATGTAAACAATAAAATAAAATTTTCATAATTTCATGCGGATGAAGTCGCACGGGAAATAGCTAGTCATTATAATATTTCAAGCGAATTTTATATCTCATTCGAACCATTTTCGAAGTTGTAGGCAAATATTACGCATCTAATTGGAATGTCCAACCCACCATATCCCTTCCCTTTCTTTCTTATTAAATCAAAATATATTTATGAAAATTTAACACTCACCTGTACTTCTAACGCGTGGTAAGCAACAATTAGGCCGAGTAAGATCACAGTTGACATGGAAATTAGTGTTTTTAACGCTTGCGAGTAAATTGATGCCTGAAACGAAGGTTATAAACATTAGTTTCAAATCAATTTTATACGATAATATTTAAGGGCCGTTTGACATACCTTTGTATAAACACCGGCACTGGAAAGTTCGTTCTCTATTACCATAATTATAATACCGAACATTCCCATTACAAGGGCGTAGTCACTTATTCTTTTTCGTTTTTCAAATAATGCCTTTCGTCTACCTAACCTGAAATTAATAACAAAATGTATTAAATTAGGAGTCTTTACATTGACATTAAGAGAAATTCTATTATATTTCTTACGGAGTTCAATTATAATTTAAAAAAAAAACGATAAAAACTTGAGTCCTTTATTGGTTTATATTTTACAGAAATTTCCGATTCTATTAAGATAAATGTGTACATATTGTGTATAAATAATTCGGAACATTTAAATAATTATTTGCTGAAATTCCTCAATTAATTTCAATGTTTAGTTTTAACTTCATCACAATTTAATAAAACTCTTAATAAAGTGAATACAAAACGCAAAATACTAAGTTTGTTTTATTAATTACATTTAAATGATTTTTTCTATAGCATTACAAGTGGAGAATATATAACAATTGTAATGCAACAATCAATTTTAATTTAGCATTCCACGTGACATTTTCAACGCGGAAGGCAATAAGCGACAAATCGCTTGTACATTTAACTTTCAAGATCGATGCGGTCCGATAAAAGCTATATCCGTTTGGTCAAGGTTGAAAATGTACCAACGTTTAGCAAATACAATTCACTCGACATTTTCAATAAATGTTTGACTTAGCCTCAATAACGGACTTATCATTTGATTTCATCTTTTGTCCTTTGTTCTAACTCCGTCATTGCTTTTCACCATTTATTTGTTTAGTTTTTGTCTAAGAAGAAAATATTTTCATCATCAACTTGCCCTTATCCCTTATGGAGGGTCGGCACAGTACGTGCTGCTCTTCCATACATCTCTATCAGCCGTCATATCTGTATCCACTCCTTTCTTAAGCATATCCTCTTTCACACAATCCATCCATACTTTCTTCGGTCTTTCTCTTCCTTTGTAGCCATCCACATTCATACTTAACACTTTCTGGTTTATGTCCCCATCATTTTAAGAAGAAAATATTTTAACTATCGATATACTTATTTATTTATTTATTTTTTACAATCTAACATTTAAAGTTCATACTAAAATGAAATTAGATTTTTAACATCAAAATATCTAAATACATTTTCACGAAGTGCAATCCAGCTTAAACCCGTATAAAGTCGGGCGTTACACTCCGTAAAGCTGGTTAAAGCGGATTTATCTGGTCAAAAGGGTAAAATAACGAAGTTAATGCTCCTGCGGGAAATAAGGCAAACCAAAATATCGCCATTGTATACTTGTTGCAAAAAATGAAAAATAATATTATTGAAACAAGATCCCGTACCATATCGCTGACTTTTTTTTTATAATATAAGGTGGCAAACGAGCAAGCGGCCACCTGACTCCACCGAAATAGAAAGCGACCGCTGCCCATTAACATCCGCAATTGCAGATGTGTTGTCCACCCTTAATTGACGGAGGAGGAGACGCACATAAAGAGGATATTTTCCCTTCCTATGCGTCTCCTCCACCGTCAAATCCACTTTTCCTTCCCATCCTTTCCTCTTAAGAAAAGGGTGAAAAGGGAAAGGGACTAAAATTAGGCCTCCGGCACCACACTCATCAGACGAAACGCGGAATTGCTTCCACTTCACGCCTTTTTTCTTTGTGGTCGTGGTATTACACCGGGCGAGCCGGCCCATTCGTGCGAAGATGTTAAAGCTGGCTCTACCACGGTTACACTGAAGTTACAATATATCGGTTGGATTATGAATAAAAACATAGAAACTAGCGGACCATCCTCGCTTATGTTATGATATGCCTATGTTACTCAGTGATATTTTTTAAAACGGTCCAGTAGTTTTTGAATTTATTTTTAACATACAAAAATAAAAATCTTTCCTTTGTAATAGTATTATGAGGTATTAAATACAGCTGTTATTTTTAAGCGTGTGGAATTAACTAACTAGTAACTTAAGAACACTCGTGAGAAAAGGTCATCGAACCCCTTCTTGGCAGCGACATAACTAATGCAATAACTAGTAAATAATACTCGTAACATTTATAAGGTCGATTAACTTTTAGTTACATTTAAGTAAATTTCAATTTATTAACTTTAGAAGATCACCAAGAAAATCTACACAAAAACAATCTATACTATTATAATAAAGCGTAAACACACACTTCTTTGTTGCCTAAGATGTAAGCAATTACGGCATATTTATGAATAGTTCTTTTTTTAATAAAAAGCCCTACACTTACGTCACGCTTAAGGCTATATATTTTCACGTCATTAAACTTAGGTGGTAAATATTTTGGATAAAAACCCTAATGTGGGAAAGAGACCATAAGTTGCTGCCAACGACAAGAAAAAAAGATTGCTAAGGTTTGTCATGTCATGTCATTTTGACATTTGCTATTGATAGTTTGACAAATGTTAACAATAAAATAAAGTTTTTATAATTTCACGCGGATGAATCCGCACGCGAACAGCTAGTCATTTATAAATTCCATCAGATAATCCATGCTATATGTTCAAATGTTAATAAAGTCCGTATGCTACAAATTTATTGCAAATATATTCATAGATTTCAATTTAGGTAAATTACAGGAACCCAAGTGGTCGGGTTACATCAATAGATATATTCAATTAAAATTAAATTAAGAGATATCGCTACTAACCTATATCCTATGTTTGGCTTGTGTTTAGCTGTCCCCCCGCCTTTGTAGGTGCCGCCGCCGAGGGCGCGCTCCTCGCCGAAGCGTGGATACTCGCTGTGCACCCCGACCAGCGCGACCCCCGCCTCCTCAGCCCCCGCGTCTCTCCCCCCGGAGTACGCCTTCATCGCGCCAGGGATCGACACCGTCGACACCGGCTTTCGCAGCTGGAATTCATAACAGACACTCTCAATTTGTGACAACCCTAACTGTAATATAAAACGTTGGCAGAAAACGTAGTAAAAAAGCTTCCAGAACTAAAGTATGCTTAATTAACTCGTAATGTAATTATGCGGTGAGGCAGCAGATCTATAATTTAACTAGGATTCTGTAACCTAGTTTAGGAGTTTGAACGTGATTGATGTTAATGATGTAAAATTCTTCGGACATTTTTTAAATTACCTTTTAAATTTAATGGCTTGAGTACCAATAATAGTATTTTTATTTGTGATTGTTGCTATGTGTTCATACGCACTGGTTTCCGCAGATTACCACTTTTTCTCTTACATAATTAGATGCATGTTCATAGTTACGGAAAGCTACGGTTTGCTACATGAACCTACATTAAGCTACGAAGTGCTACGAGCTACGAATCACCTATGAACGATGATAAATACATTAATAAAATAAACGATAATGTTCAATGTATGTAATGAAACTCAATGAAAGAGAGTACAATATTAAATCTGTCACCTATTAAACAGAATATTTGTCGATTTATGCACTTCGTCAAAATCAAATTAAAACAACAACATTTTAGTTCTCCAATCAGATCGCACTTCATTCTAAGCTTAGCCCTTGTCAACATTCCAGTCTCTAAAAGCTTTTTTGGGTATCGCGCAAAAATTTTTCGGCAAAATAATTTACAAAAGGCATAGGAAACGTAATAACCAAATATTACTATTCTTAATATACCGCTACATATTTACGTCATAAAAGATGTAAGATATATCTTGCTATTAGTTTTACGACAAAGGATCATAGACATTGCTATCATTTGTAGCTATTATGTGGAAGTAATCATTCCTTGTACTTAATGTCGCTTAAACTCGCGTGTAAGAAATTGGAGCACGGCTTAATTTCATCTAGAAATTACCCTGTCTTCTGCTGTCATAAATCAAATGAGCCGCTTGCTAGTTTGCTTTCTTTTACTAAAAGAAACGACCGGACGAATACGTTTAAGTTAATTAATTATGTTATCTTCTTCTAACCTATTAATATATTTTCAAACATAGAGTATCTCGAATCCACTTAACTTGAACTTAATCAGAACTTTAAGCTCCAACGGTACTTAGTAAGTACGAGGAACGTAAACTTTAAAGTGCTAGTGGTGTAATTTGAGATTTTCTTGTACACTAAGACTAATTTAGATGGATTGATATACAAATAGCAAACTTTTACATTGGCTTTGTGAGTTTACATCATTATCTAAATCGAGTTGACTTCATTCCAGTGTTGCATGAGTAGGTTTTCTTTAAAAAAAACAATGCAGTATGCAAATTTAATAAATATGTGACCCTTTTAAGCGTACATTAAACTTTGTTCTTAATCTTAGCATATTATGGTAGTAACAGAGTTTTGTGCAAAGACTCTTTAACATTTTTTTAAAATACTGGCTTCATTCTTATATGTTTTAATAAAAGTAAAATAACATACAATATTGGCGCTGATTTTTTAAATTTATCGAGTAAATAAGTATTTTAAGAAGTGAGTTAAAACACTATAAATATGTATTTAATATAAGAATAAAAAAATATTTAAAAGCAATCATTGCTAAATAACACTTTTAACAGTGGTAGAGCCCGCTTTAACATGTTCGCACGAATGGGTCGGCTCGCCCAGGGAAATACCACGACCACACAGAAGACAGGCGTAAAGTGGGAGAAATTCCGCGTTTCGTCTGATGAGTGTGGTGCCGGAGTCCCCACTTTAGTCCCTTTTCCTTCCCACCCTTTTTCTTTTGAGGAAGGATGGGAAGGGAAAGTGGATTTGACGGCGGAGATGACGCATAGGAAGGGGAAATACCCTTTTTATGTGCGTCTCCTCCTCCGTCGATTAAGGGTAGGCAACGCATCTGCAATTGCGAATGTCTATGGGCAGCGGTCGCTTCGCCATTTTGGGCGGATTCAGGTGATCGCTTGCTCGTTTGCCATCTTATATTATAAAAAAAAAAACATTATCTGATATCATTCTTGTTTCAACTGTTATTAGTGTTATTTACAGAAAGATAATAACATCTTAGGTAGAACCCCGATATACGATTTACACATTACATGCACGTGACTTAAATTCTGAATAGGATAATAGAATATAACTGGTTTCGCTTTTACATGGCCGTGGTACACTCTCGTATCTATTTATACAGATATATTACTGATATAAATGCGAAAGTTAGGATGGATGAAATTTGGGATAGATCTAGGGTAGTCTTGAAGAACATATAGGCTACTTACATTTTTTTATGCAGACGGAGTCGCGGGCGAAAGTAAGTTTGAAAATAAATTTACCTACGAGCTTAATGATATTTTATAATTCAGAAATTATTTGTTTCACTATTAACTTCTAATTAGTAATTGTTTTGTTATGTATTACATCACACATCATTTGTATAGTGTTTCCTAACAAATGATGTTATTTGGCAATACATTGAGGAAGTAACGAAATATACACATAATATTAAAGTATCATTAGTAACTTATTTGATGGATACAACCTTGACCAAGTTTTGCTCTATTTGTCACTAGTTTTTACTCGCGACTCCGCGTGGAATTAAGAAAAATATCTAGTAATAAAGCTTTTGTCACTCGGTAGTAACGTATCTCACTTAAGGCAAGAGAATTTTTAAAATAAACTTGAATTCTTGAATTTATTCGATACATAAATGGATATATACATAAGTAATTAAGAAGCAAAAGGTTAGCGTGGTATGGACATGTTATGCGACGAGACGATGGGGACATAAACCAGAAAGTGTTAAGAATTAATGTGGATGGCTACAAAGGAAGAGGAAGACCGAAGAAAGTATGGATGGATTATGTGAAAGAGGATATGCTTAAGAAAGGAGTGGATTCTGATATGACGGCTGATAGAGATGTATGGAAGAGCAGCACATACTGTGCCGACCCTCCATAAGGAATAAGGGCAAGTTGATGATGACATACATAAATGGCCTAGACACCCCTTATTAGGATAGGCTCCGAGCCCCTCGGTGGAGATGTATAGAGAGCTGGTGATGATGATGATGATAATACATAAATACAAATCTTTCCTCTTTATAATATTAGTATTGATAGTAAAGAAAATACTCTTCGTTCTTTTACTTTAAGCATTCAGTTACTAATATAGATTCATGTAAAATTTATAAAACTAAAATTGTTATAACTAGTTTTGTAGTTGGTTTTATACGTCCTTGAAAATGAGGGATGTAAATACCCCTTCAGAAATAACACTGAATGGCTGAGGTAACGATGCATACATTATACAAATATCTTGGCAAGTATAAACTACTATTGTGTTATTTCTTAGAGGAAACTCGAAATATACGTATTGTTTGTGTTCACGAGCGAAATGGAATGGAAATGTTTTCTCGTAAGCGAGTGGAATTTCTTTTGAAATGTAAATTGGTCTACGTCTGCAAGTGAGATGTATCCATTTGGTTACGAGCAGTTTAGCTATCAATAAAGAGAGGTTCACAATGAGAGCACTGATCTTGATTTTATAAGAAAACTAGCAGTTCCCGTGCGGCTTCATCCGCAATATAAAAACTTTATTTTATTGTTTACATTTGTCAAATTCTCAATTGCAAATGTCAAAATTACTGTTACCATAATAACCTTTCTTCCTTAATAAGCTTGTAGTTTATGGTCCCTTTCCCACATTAAGGTTTTTTCCCAATTTATTTACACCCTAAGTTCAATAGCGTGAAAAAATGTAGCCTACAGCGTGTAAGTGTACGGCTTTTTATTAAAAAGATAATTATTCAAAAATATGCTGTAATTGCTGGCATCCTACGCCACGAAGTAGTGTGTATTTATGCCTTATTATATTAGTGTAGATAGTATAGATAATGTTACATAAGGCATATATGCCAACTTTCTGGCGATAGTCGTTTTATTGCATAGTTGAGTTATGCACCACGTGTCTTTTTATTCTTACCGAGGCAGTTACATAATCCCGGATATATCTTCATATATAAGACATTCTTACATAAAGTCCGACTTGAACAAATTTGTTTATTTTCTGGAATTTCTACTTTACACGTTTTAATTTCATATAAAAGTAACATCTTAGATTTACAAGCTTGAAATTTTTTCTTATAAAATATGTTAAAGCGTATAAGTAAGCAGGAAGGGAGTGATGACTGAGATGACGTATGATAGAGTTATGTGGAGGACAAAAACCTGTTGCGCCGACCCTACGGGAGTAGGATAAGGCGATGATGATGATGAAGTAAGCAGGAATAAAAACGTTATGTGATAACATTTTTATTATATATTTGTTGTCGAAAACAAGAAGAGTAACTTCTTTATTTAATTTTTGTTGTTATAAATTAAAAATCATAATAATTTCGCAAAGAATCATTATAAGAGATCGTATTGTGAAATACATTTTAACGGCGACGCGGTTCGTGCGGCTTTCGCAATTAACTGCCGGAAAACTCACACTCACTTTACACGTACACTTGCAAAATTGGTAGTTAATTTATCACAGAGCTCTTTATAGAGACTTATGTAAAACTAGCTGTTGCTCGCGACATTGTCCGCGTGAATTTAAGAATATAGTCTATATTACTCACTGATAACATAGCTTTTTAATGGTGCAAGAATTTTCGAAAACGCCCCAGTAATTTTTGAGTTATTTCAATACAAAAATACAAATCATTCCTCTTATTAGTACATATAACTTAATTTGTACGAAGGTATAAAGGTTTAAAATTGTGGTACCTATTTTATGCCCGATTTTATTCTATATAATTTTAACTTAATGCTAATCGATCGATGATATTTTTCCTCTGTTGTTTTCTACTAATGGATTTTTGATTTACAATAAAACCTTTGTTACTAAAAAGAAAAATAAAAAGTCACATGTTTTGTTTTAATAAATCAACGTGTTTTACATTAGTTTCTAACAATAGGCCCACATTGCAGTGGAAAATAAGCATGAATTAGTTGAATATAGCTTTGTCCTGAATGCATTTATAATTCCGGTCCATTCTACCTTACTCTTTTAATAATTAAAAAGTTTTTAAATTTATTTATGTATGTACAAGCATAACATATATGAATATTATACCCGCAAGCCAGCAAACAACTGGTGTGTCTGTTTGTTATATCGAAGAAAAAAAAAACAGATTTCGTAGTATAGAAGCATCAGCCATATTATGCTTTATTAAAATACTAGCTTTCGCGCGCGACTCCGTCCGCGTGGTAATGAAAAAAACAAAAGTGAATAGCCTATCTTCTACATCTATGCCAAATTTCATCGAAATCCGTTCAGCCGTTTAGGCTACAAACTCAAACAAACATCCATCCATCTAAACTTCCACATTTATAATATTAGTAAGAAGTAAGATAGTCTTCTTTAGCTCTTATGTTTTCCTCGATTTTGTACAGAATAATCTTACCAATAACACCGTTTCTACGTGTATCAACCATCCTCGTCCGTCACTACCAATATGGCCGTCGTCTAGCCGACTTAATACAACACTTTTATTTCTGACTAGCTGTTGCTTGTGACTTCGCCCGCGTGTAATTAAAAAATATAGCCTATGTTACTTACAGATAAATTACTTTTCTAACGGTGAAAGAATTTTTAAAATCGGCCTACTAGTTTTTTTAGTTATTTCAATACAAACAAAAATACAAAAATACAAATATTTCCTCTTTATAATAATAAGTAATTACTGTCCGATTATTAACATAACAAGAATCCTTACATTTTAAAATTATAAAATAGATATTTAAATAATTTGATGGATCACAATTACAAGGTTTATATTATTATTTTAATTAAGATAAATGGTATTGTTTTATTATAGTACAGACTAAATAACCTTTAAGAATACAGAATACATCAAAATAGTTAAAAAGCTAACAGTAGATGAGGCTGGAAACCACAGCAGCGTCTAGTGACAAGCTGAAAACATAAACTGTGCCCCTTCCTTTTACACAAGAACTGTGTTTTGTTTAATTTCCTTCTTAATCGATATACTTTGTTTTAATTTTCGTTTTTGGTAAATAAATAGTATTTAATTTTTTTAAATGTGTTGTTTATAAAGAAAAAACTGTTTTTACAATTTTTGGTTGGTTGTAAGCCGCGTTTGTTTCTGGTAAGCTTCGGAACGGTGGAACCGATTTTAACCAGACTTTCACTGGAAGGTAGCTGCTGTGTGGGTGAATATTATAGAATACTATGTTACTTTTTATTAACAGATTTTGCAAAATATGCGATAAATATGAAATGTGTCAGGAATTGATAAGTAAAACTCTGTCTACCCTTCTGGTGTACAGGCGTTAGTGTATATGTAATACTAATTCGTGTTTTATTTTATTCAAATACATTGTCCAGAGTTCCATTGTTCTAAATATTTGACTGGAATTAAATGTATTTTGGTCAAAATTTAATTCAAATTGTACTCCTAATTGGACTGTGCTGCCGTTTTGTGGCTCGCAGTTGTGAAATTCTAACCACAGATAAATAAAATGTTATTGAAATAATTATAGTAGGCAATTTTACTCTAAACATGTAGACAATCTATATCTATATCTATACTGATAAAAAGAGGAAAGATTTGTATTTTTGTATGTATTGAAATAACTTAAAAACTACTGGGCCGATTTTAAAAATTCTTTCAGCGTTAGAAAGGTAATTTATTATGAGTGACATAGGGTATATTTTTTTAATTTCACGCCGGCGACATCGCGAGCAACAGCTAGTATTAGATAATAACACAAGTATTTGTTACCATATGTTGGACAATATGAACAAGTAATTTTGTACAAAATCTATTCTTCATATCCTTTTATTAGTATTATTTTATGATCTAAGTAAGAAAATAATCTAGTAAATGGTTGAACAGGTATTAAGTGTAGCTGTGACCTATTTAAAATCGTCACAAGAGTTACAGAGTCAGCCTTTGTCAAGAGGGAAAACGAAACGAAAGATAAGAAAAGGATGTGACAGGAAGGAAATGCCAGTGCCTTCTCAGTATTCAAACGAAATGCAGAAGGATTATTCTTATTTTTACTTCACGACGGGATTTCTCGCAAGTATATTTATATCCCTACCATTGTTACCTACCTGTAGACTAGCTTGACTGATTTCAAAGAATGAGGTCTTTCCTTTAGGTTTTTGTCCCCTAACGGATAAGAAAGGAATACTAAAACTAATCGTACACACTGCACTTCGTAAGCACCGCTTGCAATCTGTCATACTTCAAATTTTTAATGTAATTCAGAGTTTGAGCGTGGCCTTTTACAGAACCACTAATAGTAGGCTATTAGTATATCAGACGAAGAATCAAGTCACTTTAAGGGTTTAAGTTATAAAGAATAGCTGTCGCACTCACACTTGCTTAATGATTATTTAAATGCTGCAGTTATAACGTAATCCTTCGACCGCGTTTTCACTTAGTCAGTTTAGGTGGAATCGTGGTCTATCGCTGGTTTATCTATACTATTATATTAAAGCGTAAACACACACTTCTTTGTTGCCTAAGATGTCAGCAAATACAGCATATTTTTGAATAATTATTTTTTATAAAAAAAACCCTACACTTACGTCACGCTTTAGGCTATATATTTTCACGCCATTAAACTTAGGGGTAAATATTTTGGATAAAAACCCTTATATGGGAAAGATACCACAAGTTGGTGCCAACATCAAGAAAGCAAGATTGCCATGGTTTGTCATTATGTCATGACATTTTGACATTTGCAATTGATATATTGACACATCTAAACAATAAAATAAAGTTTTCATAATTTTATGCGGATGATTTCGCACGGGAACAGCTATTTATGATAAAAAAATGCTTGCTTAGTTAGATTCGTAATTACTAAATCTACACTGGTTCCCTTATCTTAAACGTTACGTTTCTAAATCTTTTAGTATTCGGCCGTAAGTGTTGCAGTTAAATTATTTGTAATTATTCTGGTTTATTAGAAAACTTCTTAAAATGAAAACAAAACGATAATGGAAACTTAAACGAAGCAATAAAACGATACGAACGTTAATAAAGCTGGAATAAACATTTAAAAAATCAAATCAAGGATTTTAGTGTTTGAATTGAGTTGAGGCATTCGAATGTGTGATCAAAGATAACATTGTTTGTCGACGTAATAATTACTTTTACAGAAACACTAATAGTAGACTATTAGTATATCAGACGAAGAATCAAGTCACTTCAAGGGTTAAAGTTCTAAAGAATAACTGTCGTACTCACACTTGCTTAATGATTATTTAAATGCTGCAGTTATAACGTAATCCTTCGACCGCGTTTTCACTTAGTTTAGGTGGAATCGTGGTCTATCGCTGGTTTATCTATACTATTATATTAAAGCGTAAACACACACTTCTTTGTTGCCTAAGATGTCAGCAAATACAGCATATTTTTGAATAATTATTTTTTTATAAAAAAAACCCTACACTTACGTCACGCTTTAGGCTATATATTTTCACCCCATTAAACTTAGGGGGTAAATATTTTGGATAAAAACTCTAATATGGGAAAGAGACCACAAGTTGGTGCCAACATCAAGGAAGCAAGATTGCCATGGTTTGTCATTATGTCATGTCATTTTAACATTTGCAATTGATAATTTGACACATCTAAACAATAAAATAAAATTTTCATAATTTTATGCGGATGATTTCGCACGGGAACAGCTATTTATGATAAAAAAAAATGCTTGCTTACTTAGATTCGTAATTACTAAATCTACACTGGTTCCCTTATCTTAAACGTTACGTTTCTAAATCTTTTAGTATTCGGCCGTAAGTGTTGCAGTTAAATTATTTGTAATTATTCTGGTTTATTAGAAAACTTCTTAAAATGAAAACAAAACGATAATGGAAACTTAAACGAAGCAATAAAACGATACGAACGTTAATAAAGCTGGAATAAACATTTAAAAAATCAAATCAAGGATTTTAGTGTTTGAATTGAGTTGAGGCATTCGAATGTGTGATCAAAGATAACATTGTTTGTCGACGTAATAATTACTTTTACAAAAACACTAATAGTAGACTATTAGTATATCAGACGAAGAATCAAGTCACTTCAAGGGTTTAAGTTCTAAAGAATAACTGTCGTACTCACACTTGCTTAATGGTTTTTTAAATGCTTGCTTAGTTAGATCCGTAATTACTTCATCTACACTGATGGATTCTCTTCGTTGGTCACTAACCTTCTAACTCTGAGTGCGGCGGTAAGACTCTAAAAGTACAATCGTCTGTTAAAATAAAAATAACTCAGAATAAAAATAAGATCATATGTCATTAATCAAATTTTCTGTTAATTTAAACAGCAGCGTAAAAGTTTAAGCAACTACAATACTTTTATGAGATACATTATTTATTATACAAACGAGTTTATTTGGTAAAACTAAATAATTAAAATACTTAGTTCCTACAATTAATTTTTATGTATTTTATTTGATACTAGCTTTCGCCAGCGACTCCGTCCGCGTGGAATTAAAAAAAATAAGTAGCTTATGTGTTCTTCCAGACTGTACTCTACATCTATGGCAAATTTCACCGAGATCCGTTCAGCCGTTTAGGCTACAAACTCTAACAAACATCCATCCATCCATCCATCTAAACTTTCGCATTTACGAGTATAATATTAGTAAGATAGTAAGAAGTAAGATAGACTATATACAGAATAACCAGATACGAGCTAATAAACAATTACAGTAACATCAGAAACTATGAAAGGTCAGAGAGGTAGAAATTCGGTATATTGTTTACAGCCCATTAGTCCACCTCTGACCCGCCTCGCACTAACAGAAGGTCAATAGTTTTGGCCACACAAGGTATGTGTGTATTATATAACTTTATTATAATTTCAACGTCAATAACTACTTCAGTGTTACCTTCCCTAACAATCTTACTAATATTATAAACTAGCTTACGCTCGCGACTCCGTCCGCGTGGAATTAAAAATAACAAAACTAAATGGCCTATGTGTTCTTTCAGGCTATCCCTTACATCTGTGACAAATTTCATCGAGATCCGTTCAGCAGTTTAGGCTACAAACTCTAATAAACATCCATTCATCTAAGGTTTCGCATTTATAATATTGGTAAGAATGTTTGTTAGAGTTTGTAGATAGTAAAGGAGATATAAGTATAGATAGTAAAGGATAGTCTGGAGGAACACATAGGCTACTCACTTTTGTTTTTTTTATCCACGCGGAAGGAGTCGAGGTCATAAGCTAGTTAAGATAAAAAAAATGTTATAATAATATCTTTTAAAAAAATAAGATATAGCGTAATAAAGTAAAATACTCTCGTAGTTCAAGAAAAACGGTGTAATTAAAAAGAATTACTGTAAACTCAAATAGTGTTTACAGTATTTTTAGATTATTTACGACTAGCTGTTGCTTGCGATTATGTTCGCGTGAAATTAAAAGAATAATCAAAACTATAGCCTATGCTACTAACAGATAAATTAACTTTCTAACGGTGAAAGAATTTTTAAAATCGGCCCAGTCGTTTTTGAGTTATTTCAATACATACAAAAATATGAATCTTTCCTCTTCATGTTAGTATATATAGATATATATACAAACAAGTTCTACTAGTAATTTAGAAATTCATTTATTTTTTACTTAAATACGAAAAATAAAACAATAATGAAAAATAGCCTATCTTACTCACAGATAAATTACCTTTCTAACGGTGATAGAATTTTTAAAATCGGTCAGTCGTTTTTGAGTTATTTCAATACATACAAAAATACGAATCTTTCCTCTTCATGTTAGTATACATCGATATAGATACAAACATGTTCTACTAGAAATTTAGAAATTCATTTATTTTTTACTTAAATACGAAATAATGGTAAATGCTTGTAATATTGATGTTACTGAAAGGATAGTTTATGATATTTCTTTTGTAAGTCAAGTAATTAACGACAGAAACAATATACAAATGTCATAAGCATACTAAATACGAAATAATGGTAAATGCTTGTAATATTGATGTTACTGAAAGGATAGTTTATTATATTTCTTTGGTAAGACAAGTAATTAACGACAGAAACAATATACAAATGTCATAAGCATACTAAATACGAAATAATGGTAAATGCTTGTAATAATGATGTTACTGAAAGGATAGTTTATGATATTTCTTTTGTAAGTCAAGTAATTAACGACAGAAACAATATACAAATGTCATAAGCATACTCGCCCCAGGGGTTTCCCTTCGGGAAAATACACACAAGCAATATCACGTTATCACGAGGGGACTTTCAAGGTCTAAACTACGTATACTCGTATTTAACCCTCTTGTATGTCCATAAATAACCTTAATTCAATCTAAAATTAACCTTACATTCATTGATAACAATCAACTTCAGTGATTACGTCAGTGTTTTGGATGGCATTGGAGTAATATCTAATACTGTTTTTTTTTTTTTTTATTCATATAAGTATACACAACAGCTAATTTAATCACACAATTACATAGGAAAATAGAACAAGTATACACAAAGCAGATAAATTAGCCAACATAACTATATTATAAATTTATATAAAATGAATACAGGCGACAAACAATATATTGTAAATATAAATTCTCATGTAAGTGACTGTATATGTCTTTTTGGGAATAAAGGTCTTTAAACAATAAACAATAAGAAACAATTTATTAAGGTTAATTTTTCTAAGTAAGTACATAAATTATAAAGCGCCAAACAAGATCACGTAATTATACTGTACTATAAACGGAATTTTCACTAATAATTGTCTGGATTTGTTTCAAAATTAATAAACTTCAATACATAGAAATTTAACGTAATATTCGAATAATATCCGACATAATGGGCAGGTCTTTATGTTAAAATACTGAAGGCAATCCTACTAGTATTCTAAATGCGAAAATTTAGGTTTAGA